>CM077193.1:16450643-17000643 GCA_039654625.1 Rhinogobio ventralis
GGAAACGCATACTTGCGTAGGCCCCGCGGCCAGCTGTGCGCCAGTGCGTCCATGCCAAGGGTTCCCTCGGTCAGGGAGTAAAACAGGCGGCAGTGGGAAGAGTCGTGGGAGGCAAACAGGTCTACCTGCGCGTCGCCGAACTGTTCCCAAATCAGCTGGACCATCTGGGGATGGAGTCTCCATTCCCCCGGAAGTGGCTGGAGCCGAGAGAGCTCGTCGGCTGCACAGTTCAGATCTCCCGGAACGTGAATGGCACGAAGCGACCTCAGATGCTTCTGACTCCATAAAAGGAACGGTCTGTGTCGAGGAAGGATGGAGACATGGAAGTACATGTCCTTCAGGTCGATCACTGCAAACCAATCTGTCCCGCTGCTTCAGTCCGACCACAGGTGACACAAGCTAGTGATGTTTCACTAGCGGTGTGCGAGAGGGGGGTGTGGCCCGAGGAATGATCATCAGGGTTTGTGCCACACCGTAACCCTCAGGACACCCTGGCCACCAGCCAAAGTACCATCTCTCTCGGAGACGGTAGATTGGGGTGTGGCAGAGGGGACTCTCTTCCCTTTACAGGGGTCTCGACCGCAACATCGCGATGGTCATGTTCCCGTAGTGAGAACATGACTCATCCACAAACGCTGCTTGAGCGTGCTGAAGCCCAAACACGTCAAGCAGTGATTGTGCCCATCAGATGGCAACAGAGACCGACCGCACCCAGAAGTGCACGGGCGAACCGTCTTTAAAAAGACGTGCCACGCACAAGCTCTCTGCAGAGTGCTGAAGCGCCTAGGGAAACACACACACAGCTGTTGCAGATCACTGCACAGATCAGCAGGCAGGCAATGTGAGATCGCTGGAATGGGCCGTCACACCAACACTGACTGGAGAGCTGCTCGTCTCGAAGAAGCTTGATATACTCAGAAGGCTTAAGGAGTGACGCGATAGATGCTCTCGGCTCCAAAGCAGAAACATAATGCGATGTTGCCAGCGTACTTCCTTATATACCCACGAGGTGGGGCGGAGTTACGCTATGCAAATTCCGCATGCCCATGGTATTGCATCGTCATTGGGCGCTTTGTTACATCTCGAAGATGATAGGCTTCCAAGCGAAACCCCCATTCGTCAGTCACTGACGTTACTCGGAGTGACTGAACGAAAGGGAACTATAGTTTACTAAGAGTATACTTCATAGTGTACTTTCATTCACTAAAAAATGGCTATACTTAAAAATTCACTTGAACTTTACTTATACTTAATAAAATGAACTTGAAGTATACTTTTTTGTAAGGGGACCCACAGTTGTTCAGTCTGATGTCTTTCATGATCAATCTTTGTGTTCGTTCAAATGAGGTACATCAGGAAAAGTAACAGTACTTCAACACACACTCGTTATTATTATTTTTTCCATATCCATCAACCCATTTTCTTTGAGACCGTTGGCATTTAAAAAAAAAAAAAAGATTTCCTCTTTATTCCTCATTTTGTAAAAAAATAAATAAATAAAATTCTCTACATGCAATTCATTATAACAAATGTAAGAAAACTACGAAAATGACAAATGCTGTCACTTGAAAAGTTGCACACTTTTTTACAGAAATAAACTAGCAAATAATCAGTTTTATTAAATGAAATAAACAGCTGGCTATTCTACAACAATATCTTTAAAATGTTTGTTAACATGGCATTTAACTGTTCAAAAATGATCAAAAAACACCATCTTGAGAGGTAGTTTTTTATTTTATTCCAAATAGCATCACAAGGCATTCACACATACAGCCATTCACACACAAACACCTTCAATAAATGTTTCAAACACAAATGCACATTTATCTTCATCATATATAAATTATAAAAATAGAAACTTAGAATACAACATATCTGTACATCAATTAACATATTTATTTATTGAGAATAAACAACAAAGGGGCAAGTAACACTAACTGATCTGTTATTTTTTAATGAATATTAACATAAAACCATTGTGGACAAGTCTAACTACAGCAGATTTATTACGGTACATAAAGAGGGTGAAGGCAAGGTAAAACTATAACCTTAAACTCAAGAGAAGATCAGGATTTTATGAAAGAGAAATTTATGGGGTTAAATGTACCTGTTTTTATTATTTTATTGAGCGCTGACAAAGAGATCTATTCAGAAGACAAGATATATTGTACATAATCAAATAAAGAGTGTTAACTTCACTTTGTTTGACGTTACAAATATTTGTTTTACAAAAAAAAACCCGAAATAAATAAATGGAGAACTTAAGGTAGATCCAAGTTGTTCTAATGGAAAATGGCAGGATATGGCATTTTATGTCGTCCAACATTTAAGATGGCAGTGGGACTGAACCCCCTAGTGGTGAAAAGAATAAAAACACGTTTATTCTGATCTTTCTCACATTTTCTTTTATATTCACATATATTTACATACTCCTGAAACATACATCATTATGGCTACATATATAGAACACTCTTTGTACAAGGAGTGCTTTAGGTAACGCCGTAGCCCCTGATCAATGTATTACAAATTTGTAGCTCTGTATTCATAGCTACTTTGTCTCATGCATTTTAGTGGGGATAAATATACCTTCAAATGGCACATTCTCTGTCCTTAAAGGGAAACTCAAAACAATCAAACATTTCCTTCACACTTCATTTCCGTTTTGACAATTTCATGCTAAACGATTTAAAGTGACATCCATCATCTTGTGGTCCTTTGTCTGTGCAGATTATTATGAACAGAACATGCTACATCTGGTCCCTATACGATGGCAGTGGATTGACACCACAAAACACCGCCAGTCCCATTCCAGAGAAGAATATCTGCCTTGCTCTAGGAATGTGGTTGGTTTATTTTGCAGTGGCCAAGTCCAATTCTCACCATCTGCTGTCAGTTCACAGGTTCAACATGCTCTCTCCTAATGAGAGAAGATTGCTAAATAGTTTTGTTACGCATTTTCTCTCTCCATTAAGACTTGGGCACTACAGGTCAGGACCGGATCATGGTCCCGTGAGGGCACACTCTTTGGAAGTCCATTTTAGACATTATTTCCATTTATCTTACACCAAGGGGCCCAAGGAATCGGCTCGTACTGTATGCTTTGAGGGCCCCTTTGTGCCCCTTTCCCTGCCAAAGACCCTATAATCCAGCCCAGCCATAGGCCACAGTACCTTCATTAGCAGTACTCAGACCTCTTTATCTGTAAGGCAAAACATCATGTTCCCAGTATCTCCGTCATTCAGTCATTATTTGCTGCTGTGAAGCATCAGTCACAGAGCCCTTTTTGGTGACAAATCAAATCATTTTATTTCAGTAAGCGGCCCAGGATGAGCAGATTCTTCACGGCTTTGCGCTGCTCTGGTCTGCGGACCTTTTGGACTTTGAATCAACTACAGAATTACACACACATAGATGCACAGACTGTGTATGTCCATGTGTGTGCGCATGGCTTTAAGGATGGTACACAAAAGTGCTATAAAAAGAGCCTGCTCGTGGTTCTGCTCATATGTCTGCTCAAACACATGCAAAAACTGTAGAATAGACACAGATCTACACAGCATGTTATGTACACAGGAGTGAATGGACTGGATGGTGATGTAATGGAGTAGTAGAGGAGTCAGTTGTGTATGTGCTTCTTTGTGTAACTGCGCATGTCAATCGTATATTTGGAATGTGTATCTTTTCTTTGATTGTCTGCTTTCCTCTTCTCCTCCAGCCCTCCATCTGTGTTTGTTTAGTTTAAAAAAATCACGTGTGTGCCGGTCTTCAGATAGAGCTTTCTTCGCACTGTGCCAGTGGTGCTCCTCTTAGGCAAGGCATCTTAGAAAACTCCTCCTCCATCTCACTAAGCACCTCCCCCAGTCCCTCCTCCTCTCCATCTGGCCCCGCCCTTTCTCTACCATCCAGCTCCTCTGCCAGGTTCACAGCTGACTCCTGCAGTTTCAGTCCACTTGAGTTGGTGTAAATATGCCTGCCGTTGTGCCCACCCTGGTGCATACTGTGTCCGTGACCGTTCAGTGTCCCATTCCTTTTCTCTGTTAATGGAACAGCCTCCGACAACAGACTGGCACTACTTGGAGACTGCGGCGTGTCTGTAGAAGGAAGCAAGTCCCGCCCTTTTTCCAATGTGGACGATGAGTGCCCGCTCCCTCTCATGCCACCTTGCCGTTTGTAAATTAGAAACAACAGGATGACACCCAATACAAAACCTACGACGAAAAAAATTATGTGCGAGGCCAGGAAGTGTCGGCTACCCGCCATGGCCACGTTCCCCTCCATGCTGGGGTTGTCAAGGGTCAGTTGGTACTCGGCTCTGCGACAGGGTGGCTGATCTCTGCCCACTTCATCACATAGGCACATGTAGGTGCCCAGGCTATCCACTGTGACATGCACCTCCAGGTCATAGTTGTGGCGGCGGGTGTGACTACCAGGGGGATGCTCCCAGCGGCAAGGGCGAGGAGACACTTGCACACAAGAAAGAAGGACGCGCAGACCCTCTTCGACACGCATTTCAATTACAGGTGGGGAACAAAGACCTACAGTTTCAGAGAAAAAGTGGGACACAATTAGTTTTCAATGCAAAAAATTTAAATGCCAAGGACCCCCAATATAATGCCCCTGTTGGGATTATTCTTCAAGAATGGAGATGAACATGCAAATTTTCTTATAAAACTGTATACTGTAACTTGTTTTTTATTTCTTAAAATACATTTCGCTAATTTTTCTTGAAGTTGTTTCTGCTTTTACTCCATTTAGTCCACTCATCTGATTCCATTGTAGGTGTAATTACTGCAAAAGTATTTATAGTTCATTTACACACACTGAGATTAAATTATTGTCTGTGTTTCTACAGTACCAGATGCGATATATATACATTAAGTACCACAGTCAGACTTACCTTCACCTTTGTTGCACTGCCTGACCAAATCTTCTGTTTCTACCACTTCCCCAGGTCTGAAACATAAATGTAACTATGTGACGACAACGAACAAAGGAAGAGACCGCTGATTTTGTGAGTCCTCATATGTCTTTGTGTGAATACGTATTTGTGTGTAACATACTTTGCCATAGCACAAGCTCCCTCTTTATGCCTCCATACGCAGCCAAGGCCTCGGGCACGTGCACACACCTCGCAGGTAGAGTACAGTGAACAACCGACTATGGGTATCTTCATCAGAGAGAGAGGAGAGCCCACCAGAGCCTCATTCTACAGGAGAGAGACAGAGTGCCAGTTAAGCATTCACCAATCTTTAGGTTAAAGATGCACTATTGTTTTATATCACAAAAAAATACTACAATAAAACAATATAAAAACCGTATGTGATTACTTTGTATAGCAATATGTTATTCACTGGCTCCTGTGCAGAAAACAAGGGGACTTCTTCAATAAGAGTTGCATTTGGACCAACTACAGCGACTTTGTGTAGCTCTCCATGATCTATAAATACACACGCATGTATATAAACCACACATTATTAAACTGAATCAAGCATATCAATCCACACTTATCCACAATTAATTATAATTGTGAAATTAATTAATCCACAATTAATTATACAATTAATTTTTTTTTACATTTTCTGTTTAATCTCTCTTACCTGTTCCAAGGTGCAAAACAGTGGCTATTTGTTGCTTCGTGCCGCTGGAGGATGTTATTAAGGTAACGGCAAGTTTAGTGTATGTGATGCCATTTCTGATCATTAATGGTGCTGCCACCACACTGTTCTCCATGAGCGGGTGATCACGCATGAACGTCAGCACTTTATCAGGCAGCTTCAGGGAGGACTCAAAGCCCTGCTCCTTCAGAGCACTATTCAAACACTGAGAGTGATAAAAGAAGAGAGTAAATAGATTATTACAGATTTAGAGCTAGCAGTAATGTTAGTAGTGAAACATGATGCAAGCAACTCAAATGTCAAGGGGTTCGTTTTTCCCTTGTAAACACATATACTGATAATATACAGCCATGCAGTCATGGCCTAATGGTTAGAGTCAGACTGATAACCTGAAGGTTGCGGGTTTGATTCTCAATACTAGCAGGAAATGACTGAGGTGTCCTTGAGCAAGGCACCTAACCCCCAATCACTCTCCGGACGCCACAGCAAAAATGGCTGCCCACTGCTCCATGTGTGTCTGCACGGTTTGCAGTGTGTGTGTGTTCACTACTCACTACTCCACATATGTGTGCACTAACTTGGATGGTTTAAATGCAGAGAACAAATTGAGGGTATGGGTTACCATACTTGGCCTTCACATGTCACTTTCAGTATATATCTTGTATACCGCTAGTTACTTTGGATTAAAGTGTCTGCTAAATACATAAATGTAAAGGCTGCAATACACTACACGACTTGAAACACTAGACATCACTTACACTTGCTGACTTTGTAATTGGTTACAGAGAAAACTGGGAATCATATACTATCACATTATAAGTCATTCCAAACACAATAAACTCATGCAGAAACATGTGCCTCATTGCTAGGAGATGCATGACAGATAAAAAACATGGATGTACAGTACAGGAACTAACTGCGGTAGTTGCACAAACAAAACAAATCAAGCCAAATGCATGTGGATGCGGTCTTGGGTAGGTATACATGGTCACTATGGCCTTTACATATTGCAACATATTTATAGTCAGAGGCTGTTCCCATCATAAACTACATTCATTTTTGAGAAATCTGCACCAGGCTGAAAATCAGGGCAAAAATCGGAGCAAAAGTCATGTAGTTTATTCCAACCTTAAGATTACAATGTGTAGATTACATGCATTTTTGTATTATAGTAAAGCACATAATAGCATATCATTGCATTGTTTTGCATTGTATTGTATTATATTTATATATTGTACAATATTATATAGTATGTTATGGTACTGTACTTTCTGTATTGTAAAAGACTGCATTATATAGTATAGTACAGAATACTACAGTACAGTATAGACTAGTATTGTACTGTATTTCACAGAGTAGAATGGCTTAGTACTGTATATAGTGTATCATGTAATGTTGTATTATGTGATATACACTATATTGCCAAAAGTTTTGAGATGCCTGCCTTTACATGCACATGAGCTTTAATGACATCCCATTCATAATCCGTAGGGTTTAATATGGAGTTGGCCCACCCTTTGCAGCTATAACAGCTTCAACTCTTCTGGGAAGGTTTTCCACAAGATTTAGGAGTGTGTTTATGGGAATTTTTGACCATTCTTCTAGAAGCGCATTTGTGAGGTCAGGCACTGATGTTGGACGAGAAGGCCTGGCTCACCGTCTCCGCTCTAATTCATCCCAAAGGTGTTTTATCGGGTTGAGGTCAGGACTCTGTGCAGGCCAGTCAAGTTCCTCCACACCAAACTCGCTCATCCATGTCTTTATGGACCTTGCTTTGTGCACTGGTGCGCAGTCATTTTGGAACAGGAAGGGGCCATCCCCAAACTGTTCCCACAAAGTTGGGAGCATGAAATTGTCCAAAATGTCTTGGTATGCTGAAGCATTAAGAGTTCCTTTCACTGGAACTAAGGGGCCAGGGCCAAGTCCAACCCCTGAAAAACAACCCCACACCGTAATCCCCCCTCCACCAAACTTTACACTTGGCACAATACAGTCAGGCAAGTACCGTTCTCCTGGCAACCGCAAAACCCAGACACTTTGCATTGCACTTGGTGATGTAAGGCTTGGATGCAGCTGCTCTGCCATGGAAACCCATTCCATGAAGCTCTCTACACACTGTTCTTGAGCTAATCTAAGGGCCACTCAAAGTTTGGAAGTCTGTAGCTATTGACTCTGCAGAAAGTTGGCGACTTCTGCGCACTGTGCGCCTCAGCATGCGCTGACCCCGCTCTGTTGCTGTTGTTCCCAATTGCTTCCACTTTGTTATAATACCACTAACAGTTGACCGTGGAATATTTAGTAGGAAAATTCACAAATGGACTTATGGCACAGGTGGCAACCTATCACTGTACCACGCTTGAATTCACTGAGCTCCTGAGAGCGACCCATTCTTTCACAAATTTTTGTAGGAGCAGTCTGCATGACTAGGTGCTTGATTTCATACACCTGTGGCCATGGAAGTGATTAGAACACCTGAATTCAATGATTTGGAGGGGTGTCCCAATACTTTTGGCAATATAGTGTAGAATAGCATATGGCACAGCATTGTACTATATGTGTTGTATCATCTAATATTGAATGATGAGGTACAATGTATAGTAGTGTTGTAGTACTCTAGTCTTGTCTCGGTCTCGACCACATTTATACTCGGTCTTGTCTCGGTCTCAGACTTAGAGGACTCAGGATTTTGTTTCAAGACCGGTCAGGACCACAACTGCTGGGATATTACTAAATTGCCGGAGCATTGTCTGATTTAATTATTAACATCATTAATGTGATTGAATGTTAAAACTTACTGCTTCAGATGCAATTAATAACTTATTTCTACTTCTACAAAAATGACACCAAAATTAATACAAATGCTCACAAAATTCAAGATATTGTTGCAAAAAAGCATGTGTATTTAAAGTATATTTAAGCAATATCACAAGAGCAAGAGAGCTGTTTTCACAAATTTGAGCATGACTGCAAATATTGCTTTAATACAAACATTAAATTAAAAAAATTAAAACATTATTCTCAACATTATTTATGCATTTGTAATTTACCAATTCAGATGCATCTTCTGTATCACCACCAGTGCAAAGATGAATTTTGTTGTTAATGATTTCATTGGATTGGTATAACAGCTCTCTATATAGTGTCATTATTCTAGTTATGTTTATTGATTCAAAATAAGTAATTTCTCAGGCAGTAATGTGGATCTTTATGAATTTAAGGAGTGCTGGTCTGGACTTGGTCTTGTCTTGGTCTCAACCCCTCAGAGTCTTGGTCTTGTCTTTGTCTTAACACACATTGGACTTGGTCTTGGTCTCGACTAGGTTTTGGATTAGGTGGTCTTGACTACAACACTAATGTATAGTATATTGTAAAATTGTACCATACAGTATTGTATCCACCTTATTTTTTCAACACAGATGTAAGCTATTTTCTAGGAATGTACGAGACTTCTGAATCACAAGGTAAATAACTAGAAGAATTACAACATTTTCTGTTCATTATTTTCCTGTTAACACTGTGAAGCTGCTTTGAAACAATTGGTATTGTAAAAAGCGCTATATAAATAAAGGTGACTTGACTTGACTTGACAAAGATAAAATATTTGCGCTATAAACCAGTATGTTTATAATTACAACAACAAATTAAAAGAATATGTGGGAAATACCATTAAATAAGAAAGAAATACCTGTCCTGGTCGTGGTGTTGGAATGGGCTCTGGGTTAATCCAGTTCTCACAGCTCTTCTTTAGCTCTTTAAAGGGTCCGTTCATCACCTTAGTGATCTCCTCCAGACTATACACACACACAGCTGACAGCTCCTCTCTTTCCCTACGCATTAAATATCAACACAACAGAACACATACAAGATCAATAGAGAAATGAAAAGCAAAGAAACAAAATGATTCTGAAGAGATGAGATCAGCTCAGAAGCTCTGGTCAGGTCAGGTCAGAGGTTAAACAGATAAAAGTACCACTGTGAGGTGAAAATGCCATAGAAGTGTGTGCTGCTGGGGTCTCCAGGCTGGTGCTGCACAGTGAACACATCAGTCAGAACATTAAATCGCTGTCCACTTGCTCGATCTTCACACACCAACTGGGCCTTTAGAAACGTCGTCCACCGCCTCTGCAGAGTCTTCATACCACCTACATCAGACTAGAAAACAGAGCGAGAGACCAAAATAAATCAGATATGATATAAAATGGGTGATGAAACAGACAGATGGCAAAGAAAAGAGGAACTTTATGACTGAAGAAATATGAACTCAAGTGGAACAATACAATTACATATCATTTCACCTGAGAGCAGAACTACTGTACAACATCCCTCTGAGACATTACAAGCAAAGCCATGAAAAGACTAGAGGGACAAGAAAACACACTAGGTCTAGTTCCTACCTTGCAGACCCTGGCAACTCTGGGCACTTTGACTTTGGTGTAGAGGTCATATTCTTTAGCCACCTCAGTGAAGAAGAAGTAAATTTTGTCATCTTCACCGGTAGGATTGTTCTTCTCATCCTCTTGAATGAAGGCAGAACTGACAAACTCTGGATCTGAGTTGAGAAACAAGCATGAGTCAAGAAGACTGTAGTTATAAACAATATAACTGTATAATAAATCTGGGTGTAAATTCACATTAAATGTTGGCTTTAATGTGTAAATTCCTGTGTCTGGATGGATGAGTGTCTTACCACTAAGCCAATTGATTGATTGCTCAGTCCGGATGCGTTCCTGCTCAATGCCCGTTGCCCTGGAAATGTCATACATTGTGCCAAGGAAGTTACTTGTGGCGGCAGTGTAAAGGATCCCTCCTGAAAGAGAGAGAGAGAGAGCCAAAGGTGAAGAGTAAAACCGAAAAACACATATTTTATTTATGTATTTATTTATCTTTAATTGGTAACACATTAGTTTAGGGTCCAATTCTCACTATTAACTAGTTTCTTATTAGCATGCATATTACTAGGATATTGGCTGTTTATTAGTACTTATAAAGCATATATTAATGCTTTATTCTGCATGACCATATTCTACATCCCTTAATCCACCCAATACCTAAACTTAACAACTACCTTACTAACTATAAATAAGAAGTAATTAGCAGTTTATTGCGGCAAAAGTCGCAGTTAATAGTTAATAGTGAGAAATGGACCCTAAACTAAAGTGTGACCCTTTACTATTTTATTAAATAAAACTGCTTAATAAACACACTAAATAATGTCTTAATGATGATCTAAATATGCAGAAAGTTTTCTATGAGATTTAGGTTTAGTGGAGAGAAAGCATCATCACATCCTCAATTGGAAAAATTGTTTGGAAAAAAAAAATATATATATATATATTTTAAAAATGCAGTTTTAATTTAGGGTTTTGGTTAGCATATAAAATTTGCTTTACAGTGTACAAAACAATAGACAGCTACAATTTAAAATTTAAGTAGTAACTGCAGTCAAAGCACAAGGTCACTTGCAGCTTTTTTTTGAATCACCTATTTGATTATTTATGCCCTCATTTAGATAGCTAAGTGAACGTGTGTTTCATACCTGCCATGACAGCGGTGTAATGCTGGCTGGGCTCAAAGGGGCATTTCCCCTTCCCTGTCTCCATCTTCATGCTACCATCATCGTGTTTCTCCAGAGAGAATGAAGAGATGTTCTAAATGAGGCAGAGAACAAAGACAAATGTATTAATTGTCTGTCCATAATTTTTAAAAGAAATTATAAAACATGGGATGATGAAAAGAGTAAGAGAGAGAGAGAGAGAGAGAGAGAGAGGAGTACACAGGCACGTGCTTATGGTCATATATATACCGCAGGTGGAAAAATGTCAATCTTTCTAGGGTAACAGGTTTATTGAAGTTCTTCTGCCACAATCCATACACACACAGCATATGCATACACCATATTTTGTGCATGTGCTCACATTTCATAATTTTTTTTATCACACATTTCTTTTTAACTGTCTTACATAGTATGACAATACTTGAGTCAGTGTAGTTGTGGAAACATGCGCACTTACAATAAAAGCACACTGGGGATCAAAGGCGAAGGTCCCACAGGCATATATGCGTCCATCTCCCAAAAACTCCAGTAGCCGGACGTAATTCTTGCAGTCATCCTGTGAGGGGCAGCAGAGTAAACAAACTGTGAGACATTTTTTTTAATACTGCGAGACAAAAAACATTCTAGTTTTCTGTGTTTTGTTACATTATATACACTACTGTTCAAAACATGTCAGTAAATTTTTTTGGTTACTTTTATTCATCAAGGATGCATTCATTTGATCAAAAGTGACTGTAAAGGCATTTATAAGGTTACAAAAAATTTCCATTTGAACTCTCTATTCATCAAAGCACAAATGTTTTCAACACTGATAATAATAAGATATTATTATATGATATTATATATATATATTATATGAGATAATAATATTTCCTGAGCACCAAATAATCATATTAGAATGGCTTTTAAAGGATTGTGTGATTGGATTAATATATATATATATATGCACAGCATATATATAAAATCTTTTAGGTTTTATGTAAGAATATACCAAGACCAATTTAAAATTTAAAAGCTAATTAATTGAGATTTTAAGTAGCAATTGCAGTCAAAGCAAGGTCACTTGCAGCTTTTATTTTAATTACCTATTTGATTATTTCATGGCCTATTATTATTATTATTATTATTATTATTATTATTATTATAAGGTAGTGGTGTAAATGTATTTTTATTTAACAATATTCTGGGCCATTTCCAAAACTTCATGTGTGTAAGAGCACTGATGCACACAGCTTGTGTGAATGTGTCAAGGTCGAGTTTCTGTATCAATAACAGTGATTGGTAACCTGAACCCCACTGGGCTGTATCTGAGACCCCTAGATGTTTTCTACAGTGACACCTTCCCCATCTTATATCCTTTAAAGGGCACCGTTAATCGTAATGATTGACATTTCACAGGAATTTTTTTTATAAAGCACACAGGAGGTTTTCTTGCACAAGTGCACCCTAACTATCAAATACTCCATGCTGGAATTTTGATGAAAGCCAGTTGGCTTTACTCGAAAAGTTTCAATTTCAGGACTAGACAGACCATTAAGTACATCAATAAAGATTAATGAGAGACCATTCTTTATCGATTCTGAGTTTTCCTTGTGTTGTAATCAAACGTGAATGTTTTCGAGAAAAAAAGTGTATTCAAATGACCAGTCGCAGGTCAGCAGGGTCAATTAGCTCACTCTTTTAGATCTTTCTCTTTCGTTTCCTCCTCTTTCTCCATTCTATCATGACATGCCTTTTGTTTGCCTAATCACACCCTTTCTGACCCTCCCCCACTGGGGCCTCAGCCCACTTGTCAATCATCCACAGGCCCCTCCCCCCAACATGGCAGCAGTGAATGCTAAACACAAATAAATGAGCTCATTAGCTCGCTCTCACACTCACTCGCCCCATGTGCCGCCCTCAGCTGAGAGAAAGACAGAGAGAATGACATGCACACAGGGAACAATACTAAAGCCTGAATGTAAGCTCAGTATTTTTTTTTTATTAAAAAGGTTTAAAAATGAAGAAATTAATATTACTTTAGGAAAATAGGTTTAAAATTATCATCAGTACTCAAATAAGACTCATTTTATCTTGGTAAACCCCCTGTTTTTGGACACTTTCACTCACAGAATAAATAAATCATTGCTGACTGCATGTGCATTTCTATAGTGGCATCCGTAACTGAGAATATTTGCTTTTGTGTGATGCTGTGAGTGAAAGTTTGATGACTGTCATCAGTCAGTTAAAATAAAGCAAAAGGGCACCCTCAAGAATATTCTTAAAAATAAACAAAGCATGCAAATTATGGATTTTGGAATTTGGAATTTCGGCTTTTCCAACCCTTTCACAAGATTCATATTGTTTGTTTGCTTGTCCACCCACCAAAAACACACACACACTACGTCATATGAGTTTACCTCGGTTTTTCCCTTAGCAACACAAGATTTCCTCCTGTCTTCTGGAACACTCCATTCAATCTACATAGATATTGAGAGAGACAGAGAGAGAGGGAGAGAGAGAGAGAAATCAGTACTTCAGGTTCTTTCCTGGTTAAAAAGCCATGAATATGCAAAGCATGTTTGGTCTGTTAAATACAGAGGTTTATATAACACACGAGAATGTGAATTCAGTATCTGTAAATGTTATTTACTTATTTAGCCATCAAATATATTAATACATTCAGTCAGAATCCATCATATAACTTTTGTGGTCATTTACACAACATTGTAATCTAGAGTTCAGGGTACAATTCTCTCAAAAATGAAAATAATTTGAGTAAACTGACATTATATAATTTTGTGTTGGACAATGGGGGGCATTTGTTAGGTGAAGATTTTTCATGGCCAAAAAGCTCCATTCTCATTGTCAAATGTAGCGATATATGAAGAACAGCTCACACAGAAGTCACTTTCAAACTAAGCAGCAACATGAAAATGTGACCAACTTGAACCCGATTCCAGATTGTGTGTGGATTGTGGATTTCTCTTGTAAAAACTTGCTGAACAAAGGTAAATGTGATCGCACCTACAGTTAGACCAATTTGTCAGACTATGTCCGTATTGGACTATACGGTTTCCTGCTCTTTACACAAACACATAATAAATATGAAATAATAAATACAGAAAATATTAAATATTGATATAAGATTAAATAAATAATGAAGTGATATGAGATACACGAAACTAGCACAGTGCAGACACTGGTTGTCAGAGACAACAGTCAAACATACACCTTATTATAGAATATCATCATTTTACAAAAATACATGATTGCAGAATGCTGTGACTGACCAATCACAATCAAGTTTTTCAGACAGCCATTAAAGCTTCTACACTGCTATTTTCTGTCTCACAGCACTCTCTGGTCTTTTTATTCACATAATCAAATAATTTCAAGCCAAATCAATATTTCATGTCCATTTAATTATTTATTAAATTACACTGCTTTATGATACAGTACCTGACCGCCTTGAGGTTAGAAATGAGAAATGAGGTTAAAAATCCATTTTTGTTTGTTCTCAATAAGCTGAAAAAAAATATTTTAAAGAGAAATTCTAACCACAAAGATCTAAAAACTCTTTGCCTATAGGGACAAGATCATGACTTTTTAGCACAGGAAATGAGTTATGATTTCAGTGCTATGATCTCATCACAGTAGCTCTTCTTAATCTTATAGGTCTATCTAATATTACATGACACTTGACTGAGTAGTTTTGTTTCCAGACAGTGAGCGGTGCAGATGGAGGTATGGCGCAAGCCTGTCCTGGGCTCTTACACACTGTGTGCTCGAGGGTAAACGACATGAAGCTACATTACAGTGTGTGATCAATTTTGACTCTGATGACAGGAGACAGGGAGAGGTGACTGCTGGGGGAAATGGGAGTGCCGTCGTGGAGGTTAATTTGGTTAGAGAGCTGCACTAGCGACCAGGGATGAGATCATCTAGTTTAGCTTGATGAAAAGCAGTGTATTGAATCCTGTTGGGCTGTCTGTTATGATGACTCTATGTGAGTATGTTGGTGTGCAGTTATTGTTATTTGGCACAATAATAGTAATAATTTAGCTGATCATTCCACTTTAATTAAATCTTTTCTTTTTATTAGAATTAAACAAACACAGACGTCTCTCTTGTCCTCTGCAATTAGTGTAAATTGTAGCACTTGACAATAAGGTTAAATTTGGTAAAGGTGCACTATGTAACTTTTCCATCCGCTAGAGGTTGTCTATTCAAAACAAAGGCGTAGTTTGATGACGCCAAGTTTAAACGCAGAATCTTGGGACATGTGGTCTTTACTTCACAGGCGGTGGAAAAGAATCGGGATAGGACTCGGTCAGAAATCATGTTCATGGATGCGATTATTAAAGTTACTGTAGTATGAAGCAGAGCAGGACAGAGTGTTGTGGGAGCTGAGCAAGGCTGCTGGAGCGATTGTTAATAAGATGAACGCAACACACGCCTTGCGAGCAGCGAAGCTTTTATTATGCCACAGTCACCGGCAGCATTTCCGCTTTTCCAGTCATGAGTATGAGGTAACGCAGCTCTGTTTATCATATTAGATACATTTGAGTGTGTTGAAAATTATGTTCTGACGTTACTCTGTGCGTTCGCTCGGCGGCTGCTATGACACTTGTTGCACACTGCATTAAGAGTACAGCGTTTCTGCTAAATAAAACCGGAAACCGAGGGTAACGCAGATATGACGCAATTGACAGGCGACTCCCTCACACATCCCGGTTCCAGCAATTTTCTCACGATTTACAAATAGTTGGAAACATTTGGGATATTGTAAGTATTCAATTGAACAAAATATATAACACTGGCCTAGTGGTTTTTGGATATTTTACTGAAAAAAATGTACATAGTGCACCTTTAACATTAGTAAATGCATTTGCCAAAGAACCTAAGGACTGGAGTATGGAAGATTGGAGACGCATTCTGCAGTCCGACAACTCAAAATGTAACAACCTAGCATTGGATGATGTCAGGTATGTTCGTAGGCAATGACTGGAATGTTTGAACACTAAATGTATGCGTGGCTCTATAAATCACGGCAGGGGAAACATAATGGCATTGGGGCGCATGTCTGCAGCAGGTGCTGAAAGGATCTACAAAGTTGCAGGCACTTTGAAAATGGACCAATACTTGGGAATCCTGCTGAATAGAATGTAGCCAAGTATGGAGGATCTGTTTGGAGAGCAAAGGGTTGTCCCTATTCTCTTAATGAGTAATGAGGCGTAGTTTGATGACGTCTTGTTTGAGTGCAGAATCTTGGGACATGTGGTCTTTACCTCACAGCCGGTGGAAAAGAATCGGGATAGGACTCGGTCAGAAATCATGTTCATGGATGCGATTATTAAAGTTACTGTAGTATGAAGCAGAGCAGGACAGAGTGTTGTGGGAGCTGAGCAAGGCTGCTGGAGCGATTGTTAATGAGATGAACGCAACACACGCCTTGCGAGCAGCGGAGCTTTTATTATGCCACAGTCACCGGCAGCATTTCCGCTTTTCCAGTCATGAGTATGAGTATGAGTATGGTCTAAAACCCACGGCGCAAAGTGCACTTAGGGCGTGTCCGAATCCACTTTTGCTAGTTTAACAACGGAAAAATGGTCGCCGCGCCTGACGCATGGTCTAAAAGGATTGTCCCTATTCTCTTAATGAGTAATGAGTGTGTTTTGGGCGTAACGTGCAATAAACCAATCAGAGTCTGATCTCCCATTCTCTTTAAAAGCCAGTTGAGCTTGCACCATAGCGGATTCGCTATTTACATGGCGGAATTTGCGAGCAGAAAGACTGAACGCTTCTCCAGAGAGGAATCCTTTTATTTTTAATATTTAAAAATGTTTGTGTGCTGCTGCGTGTTGTGGACCCGCCTATAAACGTATATTACTAACACGCTCTTTAAATAACTAAAAAAATATTGCGCCATTGACTTTGAACTAGGTTTTTGTTGGTTAATAGCGCATTCAGTTTCTCAAAATAGCAATTTGCCAACAATGTGCCTGAACACACCTCGTTTTCAGAACAGCACGCCCATGGGCACACAAATGGGCGAAAATGCATTTGCTATTTAAACAACGTGAAGCAGGACGTGAAAATGATAACTGCGTTGGGCTGAAACTAGCAAAAAACACTTGTGTCGCCCCAAAAGTGGCCTCCTCAGTCTCCTGACCGTAAAGCCATTGAAAACCTTTGGGTTGTGAATTGTGATAAATCATGCAGGTCTTCCAATGAAGCTCAACTTTGGAACTTAAGGAGGATTGGAAAGACATGAAGCATGACACATGCGTAAAGTTTAGTGAGTCAATATATTGTGCAAATATTCCCTACGGACATATGTTAAGATTAGTATATGTAAATTAACAGTATATATAATTTATTTATATGTAAATTAACAGTGCTGCCGGGATGATGTACTTTTGTAGGTCAACCTGGAAGTTAGCAACACCTTGGTTTCCTTGACAAAAAGGCTTTTGCATTATTGTCAAGCGGTGACATTCACTGCAAGAGAAAAGAGAGCTCACCAACTTCCTCTTTGATAGGTTAGTAGTATCCACGGCAATGATTGCATCACGCGCGCCAAGGTAGAGCATCCCAGACACACGGTCCAACAGGAAGGTGCTGAAGTTATATATGCTCCTAAATTCAAGGGAACCCAGCTTAGAAATGTCTGCTGAGAAAGAAAAAAAAGAGAAGCATGGACTAAAAATCTAAAGATTTATCACAGCAAGTTCCAGTAAATTAATTCATATAAGTCACACATATTAAAAATAAAAATAGACACTTTCTTCTTTGCATCCATGCACACACAGATTCATTCTAAGATAATGATATTTGTCACATCCTATACACTAGCCTATCCACAAACCTATTGATCAAATTTAAAGATAAATATGATTTCACCTTTCAGATAGTGAAGACACATGAAGAAAAAGTCTGTTTTACTATATTTGTGAGGATATTTTCTCACAAATATCCTTATATTTTATATATGCACACACTATGAACGTCTGTTTAGCATTGGTGAGGATGAGTAATTCTGTTCAGATATGTATATTAGCATGTGGGTTGAGGTTCTGAAATTGTAATGCTGTTTAAGATGTGCTATATCTGATGCCCATGGCAAATTTAATACAGCATCTGCACTGCACTGCACTGCATTTAATCTGTTCCTCTTTATTTAAAATGTGAAACACTCATTTGCTCCATTACCCTCGTCATAAGTATATTTAAGGGATTAGAGAAATACATATATATAGACACAGCGAAAGAAAGAGGACAGCAGAGAACATTCGAGGAAAGAGGACAGATCACACTCATCTTGTAGTGTGATATTATAGTGTGACACTAAGAAACCTAAAAGTCTGATCTGAGTTTGCTTGTTGAAACCAACAGAAATGTTATGTATTAAATGAACGCTCATTTTTTTGAGCAGTTCAGACTGTTAGTATCCTGTGTCCTGTCTGTTTAATGTCTGAACTCATGAAACGACATTAAACACAGATTTGATGTGAAACAGAAAGGCTGTCTGTGATCAGCAACCTGGTATGTGCGTATAGATCTGTTTGCCTTTATATTTGTGCTTGTTTGTACTGACTGCAGCCATTGGCTCTGGATCTGAGCACATGTGTTTAGATTAATCACTTGTATTCACTCTTCTACCATTCTCATCTCAGTTTTTTTGCATACATATTCTTTGTAATTCTGGCCTGAAATGTTTGGACAAAATTATATCCCACACTAAAAACAATCCCTATGTATTAGGGCCTATTCACACCAAGGCCGACAAGAACATTTGCATACCATCACTGAGACTGATTTTACGAAGAGATGTTGTAATATCTTTTTCATTGGCCAAACAATAATATCAATAAGCAAACAATAAGAACGTTCTGGTCATGTGCCCGAAGATGCTGCTGTTACATAATGTGGTTGCTCAGGTTTTCTGAGTGTTTGCTTTAGCATTACTAGTTGGTTGATTACTGGCATTTCTCTTGAAGTGCTCTAAAAATTGGGCTTCTAACATGATATCCTTTTCCCCATCATATCAAACAAGCGCACACATTTATCTTCTCAAGAGGCAATGAACAGCCTTTAATACAGCAAGATAATCACCTCCTTCTAAAGCTAATATCTGACAGCTGCCAAGCCAAATATGTCCTGATATAATACCTCACTAATACTCTATAGCACAAAAGCATGTGTGAGAGTACATGGATACACACAGACTGGACCTGAGATAGAAGAACACTGAACAAACTGCACCACTTTACCAAACAGCACCTAAAAAGCACATTTGAGATTGACCATCACAACTCACAAGCAGCCATTTTATATGAAATGCAACTGTAAAACCCTCTGTAAAAACCTGAAAACTGTAAACAAAAAAAACCTTGTGCTATGCGATGACATCAGAAGAATGCCTCAGCATGTTTCTTTGTAGTCAGTCACCAAACCTGCTGTTCAACAAAATCTTTTTATTTTTTATTTTGGTCTAACTTTATGTTTTACAATACAGACTAACATACACACAGTTTGACAGGTGTATGATGATTCTCAAATGAATTCACAAAATGGATTATCTGCATGTTTGGTTGATAGCCAGAGAAAAAAATCTGCTGTACTTTCCAAAGATGGATGGCTTACGTGAAACTGTTGAAATGCAAACAAAGCAAAGAAATGTGAACATGTTTTCTACAGTTTACATCAAACATACGGAAGACATAATGGATAGTTCAGATCACAGATGCTGATTGGTGCTAGCTTAATTAGCCTACGCTATACAATATAGTCCTAAAATGCTACAATATGCTAAAATACTCAACAGTAACAGTTATGATCTGAAACATATGCTCACCAGTTGCTGTGTATGTATAACCATGCAGCACCCATAGATCACAATTATTAGTCTAGCAAAGTTGCCAGGGACTGTCACCTTATTGCTTAAATAATTTGTATAGTACAAGAAGAGTATATCGAAATGGAATAAAACAAACAAATTCAAGACGATTCCAAGCTGTGGCATCAAAACATTGTTTAAAATAGTTATGGCTCCAAAATCTGATTGGACAAACCGAATTTAATATAGCCTACGTACATGTGACTGCACATCAAATAAATTATTAATATGTTTATTGTGATAAGAAAACAGCAGTAAATATTATTATAATTATCATTATTGCTGTATTGTTAGTGCTATTGTTATTTATCAATAACTATAATAATGATAATAATAATAATAGTTGAAGTAGTAGTAGCAGTAGCATAATTAATTTTATTATAATTTAATAATAATAATAATAATACAATTAAAATATTTTTTTATTTTTGTTATTATTATAATGATCACAATAACCTTATTCATTTTTATAATAATAATATATATTATATATGTAATAATAACAATACTTTTATAACTTAAATACATTAAAAGACCTGCTTTTATTAAATAACAATTTCAGTATTCTTCTCATTGTCTCCTTTTCCATCCAACTCTCTCTCTCAATCTGTTTCTCACAACCTGCCAACAACAAACCCCACCCTCTTCCATCATTTCTAGCTGTCATTCCCAATGAGTGAGGCAGAAAAGCGGAAAGCAAATGATGGAGGCAGTAGATGGAAACAGACAAAGACACATGCTTTAGGCAAGGTCCTGCTAAATGTCATTGTGTCACACTCTATCCTCTCCCTCCAGGTCCTTCCAGAAATGTTTCCCCCCTGCTGCGCATACCGATGTGGTTTTGGTTCCTAGAGCTAGACCATCTGCCCCTGATTCCCCCAAACCAAATGCCAATCTCCTACAACTTTATGTCTGACCACTCATCTGTGAGGGAGTATGTATGTGTGTGAGAGAACCTGACTGAGACAGATAAGACACATTTAGAAATGCGCAGCAGGAATTGATGCAAGAACAAATGTTCAAAATTCTCTTGCAGTCCACAGGCAAGTTGAAATGGTAAAATACAGAGCAATGGATCTTGTCACTAAGGCACCAGTGCTGCACTGTCATAGGCTGATACAGCAGCCAAAGCCAACCTCCCGTCATTAATCATTCATTCAGTCTCAGCACATTAATCATGAATGACGAACAAGAGAGAAGGGGTAAAAAAGGGAGAGAAGAGGGCAGGAGTGAGTTTGGCGTGTTTGGACTCTCCTCATATCGCTCTGTAAAATATTTTCTTTCTCCTTTGCTGCCTTCTCATGCCTAAACTCCTAAAATCATATTGATTTCCATCATTCCCTTTCACTGACACACTGTACGGCCACACAGTGTGTTGAGTGTGCTGCATAAATGCTCTCTGATTGGCTCTGGTTGCTGAGGGATTTCGACAATTGCCATTTTAGGAGGAGGGTGGGGAGGGGGGTTCACTACTGCTGAATAATGTACTCAAAACTGAATCTGTCAATCATAGAGAAAACTGCAAGGGAAGAGAGAGAAGCTAAACAAATGAGCATTGCAGTTTGTTGTGTTTAAAGCTGTCTTTTTATGCACAAACATTGAAGTTACATGGACCAAATAAATAAAAATAAAGATATTAAAACTCTTATAAAAATGTCTAAGAAAATAGTTTACAGTGTTAATATTCTTACAGACACATCTAAATACTGCAACCCAGGCAGGGGAAAAATGCATCTACCTTATTCACCAAGGTAAAATGAATAAATAATCAATGTAGGCTTTCTAATCAATGTAAATAATTATTGAAAAATTCTATGTGCCAACAAGGAAAACCCCTGCGTTGCTCATACAAACACATATTACTAATACTAAATACACACTCATTCACCTGGTCTAATTTTCCAGTAGCCCTTCAACCTTGACTCATCCAAAATGACCATTCCTACTGTGGTTTCCCCACTGGGAATTTTCTGAGGCTTATCTGCTCTGTCAGGAGTAACAGAGAAAATAAAACGCTGAAGCCCTGATTTATGGTTTATTCCTCGTGATCGCTTCATGGTTACTGTGGAGACTGTAGTTGCAGCTGACTGGCTGAATTGATAAAGTAAATTCAAAGAGTCAGGGAGAGGAAAAGAGATGGATGGGGAAGACAAAGGGATACTTCTTGCAAAACGAATGCAATAAATTTTACCTCATGCATTTTTACACACCATAAAAACCGTGGTGTTACTTTTTTACAAAGGTGGGGACAGCACACCAGACATGGCCATAAATGATGTCACCGCGGGTAATGGCTCACTATATAATTTTGATTTATCAATGAGATTGTTTGATTAGCGTCATGGTCATGTTCTGTTTAGTTTAGTTTAGGGTTAGAATGGCATCTATGCTAATATTGGTCTCTCTGTTTATCCCAAGGTTTACTGTAGTCAACCGGATCCCGGCCGTATCCAGATCAGATGGTGGACCAGCAACTAGACATGACCACAATGCTTTCCTGAAGTGTCAGCAGAGATTGCATCAACTAGACTCTCCCCTGTGAAGGCCTCATCGACACGACAGCCAGTGGCACTGATCCTCAACAAACCCGGCGTGATGACTCCGATCTTCAACCAGATGGAACTGGATAAATATTATTTTGAATATTCAATGTTTCGATCCAGTCTGACTTCTGACCTGTAATGTTGCCTGAATCATAATCATGCACTGTTCGTTCATTGGCCAGAGAAGAACTGGCCTCCTGACTGAGCCTGGTTTCTCCCAAGGTTTTTTTCTCCATCCGGTCACCTGATGGAGTTTTGGTTTCCTCTGTCGCCTTTGGCTTTTGGCTTGCTTAGTTGGGGACACTAAATATTCAGCTATATTACTGATCTGCCTGCATTGACACCATTGTATGAGAATTAGACTGAGCTGGATAATGACATCACTGTTTTCTCCAGAGCGGCTGTACAGCCGAAAACTTTTTTTTTGCTGTATTTTCCTGTAAAGCTGTAAAAATCACTGTAAAGCTGCTTTGAAACAATCTGTATTGTAAAAAGCGCTATATAAATAAAGGTGACTTGACCTGACTTCTTGTTCTTGTTAGCTTCTATGACTACAGATTAGTTATCATTCAGTTTAGCTGTGCCTGTTTAGTTCCCTTTTTTAACCTGTGTACGTATACAGCACACTTTCGGTTTTGTTTGGTTCTCTCTCCGGTCTCCTTTATGGGAAGTGGTTGTGATGGCTAAATCTTCTTCTATCTCATAAGTTTCTCTATTGTGTATTGAATAAAGTTAATGTTTTTGTCTGATACTCCTTCATCGTGCGCTTTGTACATAGCCAATAAGTTACAATTAGCTCATCCTTTAAAATATTGAGATGGTGAAGAAAGTACTATTGCACTTCACACACTAGTCTAAATCTAAAACAGAAACAGATATTTAATACATGCGTTTGAAATAGAACAGATGCACCTCAATCAAACAAAAGAAACACTTCCTCTGTCTCTTACTGAAAAAAGCAAACATGCCAAGTTATCTCAGGAGCATATGGAGCATATAAAAACAGTTTTGCTTTGAATATGAGCTATGAGATATCATCTCTCAAGCGTCATTACAAAAGGCCTTGTATTTAGTAACATAATTGATAATAGATTTTCTTAAACAACAATGATGCAACTGACACCTATGAGTCACAGGAAATACTTTGTATTCATTCTCTCAAGTAACTAACAAACACATATCATTTTTTTTCCTGGGGTTAAAAAGGAAATTTATTCCTACAGCTCAGGTTTAAAAGTGCGTCAAGAGTTTTATTTCATAGTACATCACGGCAGCGCGTTGGGTTTATGTGACTAAGTATGTGTGAACTTGCTTTTCTACTATAGGGACTTTGAGTTTGATTGTTGTGGACAGGTTATATGACAACAGTCTGGTAGTGGGTTGTGTATATACACACTGACTATCTCACTATCAGACTCTCTCACTTTATGTCACATCACATTATTGTTACTTCTCACCTGTCAACAGCTATAGAATGTAAATCGAATGTTAAGTTCACTGCAAGAAGGTTTTGAATGTTGTAACGTCAGAGACACACTATAATAAGTAGCATTTCATCTAGTCTTTATTAACATTTTCGGATATACAATACAATTCAATTTAAAATTTGGGATTGGTAAGATTTTTTTGTTTTTGAAAGAAGACTATTATGTTCAAATACAGTAAAATAGTAATACTGTTATCTATTTTAATATGTTTTAATAATATGTTCCTCTTAATGTGTAACTTCCTGTAACTTTAGTTACTCCTAAACTCCTAATTACTGGTTATTAATAGTTAGTAAGATAATTGTTAAATTTAGATATTGGGTGGGATTAAGGGATGTAGAATATGGTCATGCAGAGTTTTATTAGCAGAGAATTACTATGTGCTTTACAAGTACTAATAAACAGCCAATAACTTAATAATATGCATGGCAATAAGCAACTAGTTAATAGTAAGAATTTAAGCCTAAACTAACGTGTTACTAAAAATTTATATTTATAAAAAAAAATGCATTTTATATATATATATATATATATATATATATATATATATATATATATATATATATATATATATATATATTATCAGGCTGTTTAACCCATGATACTGGCTTTGCTAATGCTAAGGTATGCTAACTGAGCTAGGCAAAAACACTCCAGAGAAAGACCTCCAAATTAGGCCTGACTTGACCACACACAAGGGTATTTGTGTGTGGTCAAGCGCTATCACACCACACGCTATTTGACATAATCTGTAATGACAGGTGGCCTGGAGAGGAGACTGTAAAAAAAATGCAGGGTTAACTTGACTCGACTGCAGTCAGGCTAAGTGTTTAGAGTGTGTTGAGAGTCTGTTTGTAACACTAACATTTAGCAACTCCACTGAGTGAATTTCTCAGGCCCAACATTAACAAATAGAGAAGGAGAGGAAGTAAACTGCAAACACTCTAGTCACCTGAGAATCTGTGATAAATAAACTCAACAGCTATACAGGGAAAAAAAACTTGAACAGCTGCAAGGAGAACAATAACCTTGATCATTTAGTAGTTCCAACTGGGCTGTGTTTCTCAAAAGCATTGTGAGCTAAGTTGATCGTAGAGATCATTAGTCCCCATGAGGAAAACAGCTTATAAATCATAGTAAATTATGTTTTTTGAAAAGTTTTCTGTGATGGGTAGGGTTAGTGTAAGGGGATAGAATATACAGTTTGTACAGTATAAAAATCATTATATCTATGGAAAGTCCCCATAAAACATGAAAATACAATGTGTGTGTGTATTTTGTTACAGTTTGTTTAAGCCATTTGACATATTTCTTGATATTTATGTATTTCTTCTGAATATAGAAAGGCTTCAAATACAGATCAAGACAGATTGTTTTTCACTAAAGGAACACGAGGAACCAATATAACAATATACACAATACAATATGATGATGCAAATGAATCATTTCAATTTTGAATTAGTGAAAATGAATCAGCATTTGACTACTTATGAACAACTCTAACAACTCTACTTCACATCTCTGTCTTAATACCCTCATACTCACAAGTCGGAGGATGGATCATGAAACAAATCTAATGACACAATATTTAGAAAAGGGAATTGCCAAATAAAAAGTTAATAAAAAATGCAATGTTGTGCGATTTTATGTTGTCAAGAGAATCCCTGAATACTGTGAATATCCGATATACAGTCTATCCCAACCCTTCTCCCATTGTTTAAAATATCTGTTTTGTTTCAATTAAAGTTCATATTTTGAACAATCAGCATAACACTAATCTGTAATCTGGAGGACAAAGCATAACAGTTTGTGCTGTTCATACAGTAACTATCTTATCTTTCATCCTTCCTTTCTCTAGTTCTCATCAGTCACTCTATACAGAATGGTTCATGTCTCTGATCAACCCACCCACCCACACACACACACACACACACACACACACACGCACACACACACTCACTCACTCACTCAGAACAACAGAACACAGCTGGCGGATAGACGTTCACCAGCTGCACATACAGTATGGCTGCTGGTGTGTCTGCTGCACAGTTTGACAATAGAAGGTCACACTGTATTGTATTCCATTGTTATGTTAATTGTAATTAGCATGTAGAGTAACCCTAACCTAATCTCTAATTCTTTTTTTTGCAATGAAAAATAGATAATTTATGGTCTGTATGAACCTTTTTTCATTTGGATTTCTTTTGCATTTTACCTCCAAAAGAATAGCTGTCAAAAACAGGCACAAGCACACAATGTTCCATTTTGATTTGTTTAAAATTTTGTATAGTTCAATATAAATAAAATGTTCAATACAGATGTAATAGTGTTTGACGTTTTTTACACCCTTTAATAAGGTTTAGTATACTTACATTAAATAATTTAAGTAACATATGTTAAATTGTTAAATTTAGCTGAATTACAATAGACAGAAGTAGTAGTAAATGAAGAGCCGAGTCTTATTGCTGAACTGAGCCCAATGATCTGGATCACCAAAAAGAGCCAGAATTCCCATCACTAACACACACACACACACACACACACACACACACACACACACACACACACACACACACACACACACACACACACACACACACAAAGACACATGTTGGTGCAACTACATTATGAGGACATTCCATAGACGTAATGGTTTTTATACTGTACAAGCTGTACATTCTATCCCCCTACACTACCCCTACCCCTAAACCTACCTATCACACACACACACACACACTACCCCTAAACCTACCCATCACAGAAAACATTCTGCATTTTTACATTTTTAATAAAACATTGTTTAGTATGTTTTTAGAGCTATTTGAAATATGAGGACATTTGAAATGTCCTCATAAACCACGTTTACGTTGTAATACCAGTGTAATACCCATGTCATTATACAAATTTGTGTCCTCATAAAACACATAAACCACATAAACAAGCACAAACACACACATGATCTGGCTGATATCAGATACACACTCACAGATTTAGCAAACAAACGGATACATTTGACATAATAGAGAGTAGTGTCCTTTGTATAGTAATGCCAGTAAAGTTTGACCTTGTGGGGACATTTTTTTTTTGTCCTCATGAGGTAACAAGCTTTTAAATCATACAGATTTATAAAACATGGAAACCCAACATGTGCGTGTGTGTGTGTGTTTGACATTAGCTGACTGCTTGCATTGTTACACTGAAGTACATTGTGTGTTTGCTGATTGATGGTAGAGGTCAGTCACTGATCAACATCCTGTTCAAAACAGAGCGTGTGTGTGTGTGTGACAGTCGCACAGAAAAGCAGACACAACTCATGCATGCCTGTCTTACTGGGCCTAAAAAGATTTCATTGTCTTCTAGTGATCCTTCCATTCTTCAAATGCTTCCACTGGACTAGTTATTTGTAACATTTTATCAATCACTGTATTTTTTTATGTAGTTTGTTGTCAATAGCTAGTAACATCTAGTACATTAATTGCAAAGACAGTGTCCTGGGAATCATCTAAAAGCATAGCAGTGATAGAGCAGAATAATCAAATAATTATAACTTAATATCTTATAATATATATTTTTTTATTGTATTTTTTTTATACATTATTTATCCATGTTTAATGTGCAGAAACTATAAAAACTGTAAAGAATCCATTTGTATATTGACTCCCTAAAGGGTGTAATGACTGTGGCTCAGTGACACATTCAGCACTGTTCTGTTTCTTTGAGTATCACTGGGCAGAACTGCCTGTTTATCCAACCAATGACAGATAGAGAGAGTGTTTGGGATCATTATTTTTGCAATAGTATTCGGTGCGTGCAGCTAGTGCAAGAGAAATTAACCAATTCACTTTTAAATGTCTTGTCTGACATCTTGTCATTTACCACATTCTACAAATACGCAAGGATATGTTATTGCCTATAATATTGCTGTCTCACAAGCATTAATTGCAATCTGTGGGTATTGTCCATTGTAAACTGCTACGGTCTGATATTTTCTCAGAGATGTTCTCAACATTTCTCGTTTCATAATGCATGTAACGCAGAAATATCACAATAATGCTTTTTATGTTCCAGTTTCTCAGAAACCATCATTTACAAGTGTTGAGAACATCACACGTACAGAAACAATAGCAAATGCACATACAAAGATCTTGCTTGTTTTCTATTTTATTTTATTATTATTCATAACCAAATTACACAATGTATCCTGACATTTGATATATGCTCATTGCTCACAGTTTGGTTTTATTCTATTATTATTGTTATAATGAAATTTTCAATCATAAATAAAAAAAGATCACAAATGTAACTTTGAATGCAAATTCTTAACACATATATATATTCAATGCATTTTCAGCACCATATAAGTATTTTCACATTCCACCAACAGTAGCCACTAAACCTACACTAATCTATGTTAAAGCTAAGATCGACTCTGTGCTTTCATTGGCTTAGCGCTGGAATCTTCAAAAGCTCAGCGCTTTGGCTTTGAGTGAAGCTCTTTAAAAGCGTCTTCAACAGAGACAGTTAGCAGCTCCTCCAGAGAGCTGAGATTACAAGACTTTAGACATGGGAGAAACAGGACTAGAGCAGGACTGAGGACAGCAGTCAGCAGTCAGCAGACAGACAACAAGACAAACACAGTATTTTGACAAGTGGATGGGTATTGGGAAAGTTGGGTACTCAGTGGGCCTCATTTATGAAACAAACATACGTCATAAAACTCTGTGTATGGCTGTTTCCATGCAAAACTTGGCATTTATCAATATGGACGTGAGCCGTGGCAACGATCAAATCTCATGTCAGGTCTCAGCTCGTCTACGCAAGTTTTTGAGTTAGCGTGAACTTGCGTGCAGCATAGCAAATCTTTCAAATCTGAAATGAGAGCATTTTGATCATTTAGATTATGTTCCTGACTGACAACAAAAGTTCATTAGTCGATCCATTAACCGTTAAGATTAGAATATCAAATTAAATTAGATTTACATGAGCAAATAGCAGCATAAACAACAGAACACGAGGATTCACACATTGTCACATCTCGCACCTGCATCACTTCTGTGAATGGAAAAAAACAGAATAATTAACATATTAACAAAAGAAAAAACTGTGCGATGCTCGTTTTTGTGACACTCTAACGCATTGCATGTGTTTTCTTTATATGTTCGTTTTATTAAATCCAACTGATCACGCATGCAGACGCCTCACACGTGCACGCACAACATAACAACGTTGTTTGTTTGTAACTTGACATTTAAGCTATTCATCATCAAACTAAAATGCAGTCAACCAAACATTAAAGTTACACTGCTCAAATTAAATGGTCCGCTGTAAAAATCAGCGTGCACAGTCAAACACATTTTTGCGCATGTGAAGGATGCTGTTTTTCATGGATATTGGAACACGAGTAAAGTACAAAGCCTTGTTTACATAATGAATAATAGTTTAGCAACCTAACATTTCATGGCAAATATGGAAGCATATTTGGATTCTTGCCAAATGAGAGAGATGAGCCCAATGCTGTTTCATTTTCGCTTTAAATAAATTAATTTTGGCTTGACTTGTGGTTTATAATGAATGCCACTATGACTAACTTATTATCTAATTTGTATTTTATTTTATATTTTAATTTGTATTTTTATAGCTACTTATTTTACATTCTTGTAATGTTCTGAAAACCATTCAATTTAAAGGACTTGTTGTGGAGTGAGGGGAAATTAAATAGCGCTATAGTGTTTCTATAATGTTTGTAAATGTTTAGTTTTATTTACCGGTATTTAATATAAATATAAATGTATGTAATTTTTTGAATTTACGTTAACAGGTGTTTTTGGAGTAAGATCAATTACCTTTTAATGAGATTACGTCATCTTCTTGGTCGGGTTATGTTTCTCCATGCTGTAAACTCTAGGGGCGAGGCTTCTGAACTGTGAATCTTTAGGGCCGTGATATTTAAATGACGACTGTTTTGAGCCGCCACAAGGTACGATTATTCATATGATGGGATTGGCAGCATACGAATGTTTCATAAAACACACGGGAACCCTGTCGTAAGATGAGTTCTGCGCTCGTTTCTGCGATAGATTGATAAATGAGGTCCAGTGATTTATGACCTTTTTGTCTATAATGTACTCCCACAATCAAATCAGTTAGGACCCCTTCATCAAAACCAAAACAGAAATCTGTTCCTTTAAAAACAAATTATAGTGCATATATAATTTAGATTATCATTAATATTCCTAAAATGCCATAATTACAATAATTTTCTTTTACAATAAACAGGGCAGGTGAAGCACAAACTTGCTGAGAAGCTTTCCTAAAACCGAAAAAGCTTGAAAAATACTTTATCTTTTGACTAACTTTTTAATCTAACTTTTTGTCCTAATATTTTTATTTTATGTTATTAAATGATTTATACATTAAATAATGCAAACCTGAAACCTGTTTTAGCACCTTGTGCGGTGCACGTGCCCCTAGTTGATAATCCTTGCTTTATATATTTCTGTTGTGTCTTATTTCTCTCCATACTGGTCTGTTTAGAGAATATGATAAGAGCGTGGGGCCGTCACTAATCGCACTTGCCCTAAATTCACTCCTGCTCAAGAGGATTACAGAGAAGAGTGCAACCAAAGCTCAACTTAAAGCACTTGAACAGAAAAAACTAGCACAGTCTTGATAATTCTTTAAGTACTGTGTTATCTTTGCAGATTATCTTTTTTTCCCCCATAGATTAGAAGCATCTGGAGTGAATTCACCAAGCATTGTGCATCTTTTGTGCAAAAAGGACACACTTAAAGGCAGGGTAGGCAATTTGTTCCATAAAACATATTTGTTATGCTGGTTAAAAGATAGTAATCACTAAATTAAGTGGTCTATATGTATTTATGGAAGGTGTAGGAAGGCGTAGGACCATAAAATGTTCTTGATGTTATAAAATTAAAATGTTCATTGAATTTGGTCCGAATGCAATGGTAAAATGTCCTACCTGTCTGTCAACGTATGTACAGTATTTTCATTCTTACGCGCAGACATCACACATCATCAACACATTTCATGTTATGCAGAGTTAGACAGATGTCAGTCACCGAAACAGCAACCACCTTTTACATTTCCTCCGTTCACGCCATAACTACTGTAATTTGGAAGAGATGGAAACCTGTGACGTTATACTCGGAGCGTTATACTCAGTGACTCAAATTTATACGTTTCAATGGCAAAACTATCAACGCTGAAATTAACCTGCAGCAGTCAGGTGGTATACAGGTCAGTGCTCTTTAAGTTGTCTATATTCATTATTATTATAATGTTTGAAAGAGGCATGGCTTTGTAGAGCGCTCTGAAGAAAGGGTAGGATCTCATGCTTTCAAAGCTAGCTTTCTATTGCTAGCCACTCCAAAAATTGCCTACCCTACCTTTAAACACTTCAGCTGATATTTTTATTATGAGTGCACATAACTCAACTACCATCCTCTTGTACTCATTTAAAAGTCAGAATGAGTAATCATTACAAAAAAGTACAATGGGTGTACAATAGTATAGTGACCAGATGCTAATATCATTGAACATGACTGCCAACCATGGTACTTTCACATACCATGGCACTCCAAGGTAGTTTATTATGGTACATGCTCAAAATAAAAACCATGGTATTTTCATGGTATATGCCAAACAACAATGATATTATAATCATGCGTCTAAAACATAATATTGCCACGGTACATGTCCAAAAACCATGGTACCATACTAAGCAGTGATACAAAAAAGTGGTACTATTATGTTACTTGTCCAGACAACAATGGTATTATAAATATGTTTAAAAACATTGTTTTGCCAAGGTACATGTCCACAGAAACATGGTTGTATGATGGCATCATGTTTAAAAAGCAAAGTTTTACCATGGTAATTTTAAAAACATAAAACATAATATTATAGTGGCAAACAACAATAGTATTATGTTCAAAAACAATGAGTTTTATCATTATACATTTCTAAAAACATGGTATTTCCATGATACATATACAAAAATGTGGTATTATCATGGTACATGTCCAGAGAATGGTATTATGATCATATGTCCAAAAAACATTATGTTTCTAATATTTCTCAGAAAAAAATATTCTCCAAAAATATTAATCAAAGCTAAAATATGATCTACTTCTATTCAGCTCTAGGTCAGGGAGCCAATGAAAACATTAAAAATGTGTTATTTCAAAGCAGCTGAGCTGATGCTTGAGCTTTTGACTGTGATAATGACTAATGGATTTATGGTACTATCACATTATTAATCTAATGCAAATTATTAGAATCTGTAATGCATGAATCTTCATCAACCTTTTTCATAATCACCACTATGTAATTCTGAACACATATCCAGCACAAACAGGCCAAGTGGTGGGCTCTTCTGTGACCTGATTAGGACATTGGTATTAAAGCTGGATCCATAAGCACAGTGTGTCATTAGGTCATCGTTGGGTCAGTTTTAAAGCCATAAGACTGTGCCATAGGCTTTTAATCTCACTAAATGCTGGGAGCACCAAACACTATCTTCAGTCAGTCTTGAACACATGTGTCTGCCCATCTGTCTGTGTATCTCTTTACCTGCCAATCTGTTTCCATTTATCTGTTAAATACAGATGGTAGAGTGAAACGACAGATGATTTTCAAAGAGAAAAACGTGATATGATCACACAGCAGATGGAGCGATCCATGCATGTCAATCTACATGTCTTCCTCAAAGGGGTGAGTTCATAGTTCAAAGAGCTGTTTCCATGGATTCAGCTTTCCAAAGTTCCAATGTTTCTCCAATCATCAATGCAAAAAACAGGTACTGTAGCAATACTAAACGTTTAGCTTCATGCTCACTGACAGTGCTCACCTAAACAGTGCTTTCAATTTAATTTACAAAAACAGAAACGTCACGGGAAGAGAGAGAGAAAATAAGAGAAGCTCAATGTGCATAATTCTACTTATTGCTAAAGGTAGGCCTATACAGAACTGATGATAGCAAATATGTACTATTACTTACACTCAAATGTTTTGGATACAGCTAATCATTATTTATTACTTCTAATTTCCAATTTTTTTTACATAAAAATAGTAAATACACAATTCCTCAATTTCTATACTTCCATTATTACATTGTAATAATGGAAATATAGAAAGTATGTATTGATTAAAACAAATGTTAAACAACACAAATCTTATATTTACATTCTTCAGAGTTGCCACCATTTGTTCATTCTCAATGTCATGAGGTGCTTTTTAACAGTATTGAAGGAGTTTTCCATCAAGCCAAATCACATTATTACTATTATTACTATTTTTGTTGCAGTTGTGCTAAATTTGAGCACAATTGTACTTCAATATTTCAATGTTTATTTCATTAGATGAAAATGTTTTAATTTCATAAGTCAAGTGTGTTCAAATGTTTGACTGGTATTGTGTATGTCAAATAAGTATGTAAAATGCCTGTTTGTCATAGTCACATATGGTATAATAATACCATATCATAAATAGCATCTGACCCATCAGCATCTGACCACAACAGGCCCATGTTACAATATGAGAGACACAAACTAAAATCTGGCATACTATGTAATATGGATAGTATGCAAATTGAAATGCAGTAAAGAAAGCCATTGGGACAGTCATAATATCACATGCATCTCACCCACAGAGAAGTGAACATTTCAAAAATTGGTTTTCTGAGCCTCGTCGTTTAAATTCACTATGGGCCATTTGTGGTGCATAATCACTCACGAAAGTCTCAAAAGACAAGCTTTCATCCTGCAGCTCTCATAAGTCATCCTCTCCTCCCAGTGCCCAGAGCGCTGGATATATATTCGATTGAGGATTATCGTTGTGCGATTTACCACATAAGATGTGGTAAACTGGATATGAAAAGACACAAAGTGATAAAAAGCATGCTGCTAAATGCAAACTTACAGTGAGGTAATTAGATTAGAAATAGATTATAAATATATTATAGTAATTAGTACTAGATCATAAATATATTATATGCATAATGTATCTTATAATGTATTAACTTCAAGCGTGACTCAAGCTGCATGAACTCCACAAATTTGTGTCAAAGCCGAGGACCATGTTTTCCACTATGACTTAAGATGATTCAAAGGGTATCAACAACCACCAAACATCTATTTTCAGAGTGCACCTATAAGTGAAGTTTAATCAGAAATGCACAATGCCTGTCTCAACTTTGTTTCATTGAAGGGTTGAACACATCATAAAGCGCAGGAAACACAAAGTGCCTGTGGGGTTTCTAATCATTTCCGCCATCAGTGTTAAATATTAACCTGCATGTGTTCTGCCCACCATCTTGAAATCAATGATGAGAGTATTTCACAAATGTGCACGCACACAGATAGCAGATGGTTTACTGATGACTTCAAGATCAGAATCCAAACTCTCTTCTCCCTTACCCAAAATCCTCTGTCTGAGTCTCTCTCTCCCTCTCTCTGCTTTCACTCTTTGGATGACATACTGAAAGCCACTTGGCCAAAACTGAATTCTCATTTCCAGATACTTGTGCTCTAATTGGCACAAGAGTGAGATTATATAAAACTCATTTTCTCTCCCATCATCCTCTGCTCCAACCTTGTCTAATCATATACTCATTAATCATTGATCAGATGACCTCTGACCTCTCTTTATTGAATTAGACAGAGGATGTGTAGGTTTGCTAACTTCACTAAATGGACATGTAGGCCCATGGGACTATGGCTCACAAAAGTAAAATTCTCAAAAAGACAAAAAGAATAGTGAGGAGAGAGAGAGAGCGAGAGATAGAGAGAACTCAAAGGGAGAGAGAAGACATTATCGCTTTGGCGTATCCATCCCCAGAGTGCAACGGTGGATTAAACTCATGAAACACTCTTGACAATCATCTCTCCCAGAACTACTGAATAAACCCACAGAGCCTGTTAACAAGAAGAGCTCCAAATCTCTCTCACTCTACCAGTTTATCTTTACTTTCCTTCTCTCCTGGCATCATTCTTTCTAATATATATTTATTTATCAATTATTAATGAGTGTTGCTTTTAGCCTGTAAATGCCAGTTACTGTAGTCTCATTTGTCTTCTGTTTATCTCTCTCTCTCTCTCTCTCTCTCTCTCTCACACACACACACGTTAACTTACCTACAGAGTTCAGAATCCAAGAAGACACATGAAAAAAAGAGAAAAAATTTGACATTAGTCCAATTATTCAAACTACACTTGTCACTCTAACATCTCAGTTGTTTCTCCCTAATGCAGTGAAATTAAATGTAGAACAAATAGAGATTTTTACTTATGTATTCCTGCTTCTCCTGAGAAAAATTTCCATGTAAATCTCACATATTCTCTTCTACAGTCTCAGAAGATATCCCAACAATGTCTCAAACTTTGCTTAGATTTGCCAAGATTCAAAGACGTATTGATTACAGACTTAAAAAAATATTAACTCAAACATTTCTCAACAAATTCTTTAAAACCCAACTTATCTAAGTTATACTCTTGACATTCATTTTAAAGCTCTATATGTTTTGTCACCAGTTGTCTCATTTGTGTCCAGTTTTATTTCTCACCAAGGACGACCACTGTAACTAGAACATTTTCAGAGCTGATGAACGATGAAAATATTGACACAATCCACCTGACTTTGAAGAGCTTGTACATTTAAAGCATCAGAGAACATGAGCTTAGCTTATAACAAAAAGAAAAAGAATGATATAGTCTATTGGTGTGGATGCTAATATAGTTATTTTTATACAGGTAGTTATTGTTCTTGATGTAAAGGTGCCTAAACACCAAAAACTTGATACATGAAGTGCTGAAATCTATTTTCAATTCTACATTAAATTTGAAAGAGCAACATCTGAGCAATATAACTTTTCTCTGTTTGATTTACACTACGACCTAAAATTGTAAACGGCTGTGGAAAATCTGCTGTAAATGCCATGGGTAAAATGGAGACTGCCCCCGCATTCATATGGTGAATACTAGAGACTCAACACAGAGCTACAGATGATCATTAGTGTATCTAAAGGCAGTTCTTGGATGACTGAGTTTTCAGTAATATCACTGTGATTTATGAGGCTGTTATATAAATCATTTTTTTCACAATGAAGATGAAATCCAAATTTTCCACCTGTGGCAAGTTAATATAAGCAGGAATATGTCTGGAGACCTTGAGATGGAACATAACAACGTCATGCTTCACTGATTACCCAGAGGAATGAGCCAGTCAGACATAACAGACATGCACACACATTCACATCAACTTGCTATGTCTCTGTTTTTTTATATTAGGCAGCAAGTGAATATTTTGTCCTCAAAGTTGATGTGTTAGAAGCAGGAAAAATGGGCAAGCGTAAGGATTTGAGCGAGTTTTACAAAGGCTAAATTGTGATGGCTAGACGACTGGGTCAGAGCATTTCCAAAACTGCAGCTCTTGTGGGGGTTTTCCTGGTCTGCAGTGGTCAGGATCTATCAAAAGTAGTCCAAGGAAGGTACAGCGGTGAACCAGCAACAGGGTCATGGGTGGCCAAGGCTCATTGATGCACGTGGGGAGCAAAGGCTGGCCTGTGTGGTCTGATCAAACAGACGAGCTACTGTAGTTCAAATTGTCAAGTCAAGTCAAGAAATAATCAAGAAGTTAATGCTGGTTCTGATAAAAAGGTGTCAGAACACGCAGTGCATCACAGTTTGTTGCGTATGGAGGTTGCATAGCCACAGATCAGTCAGGGTGCCCATGCTGACCCCTGTCCACCGCTGAAAGCACCAACAGTGGACACGTGAGCATCAGAACTGAACCACAGAGCAATGGAAGAAGGTGGCCTGATCTGATGAATCACATTTTCTTTTACATCACGTAGATGGCTGGATGTGCATGTGCGTCGCTTACCTGGGGAACATATGGCACCAGGATGCACTATGGGAAAAAGGAAAGCCAGCGGAGGCAGTGTGATGCTTTGGGCAATGTTCTGCTAGGAAACCTTGGGTCCTGCCATCCATGTGGATGTTACTTTGACACGTACCACCTACCTAAGCATTTTTGCAGACCATGTACACAGTTTCATGGAAACTGTATTCCCTGGTGGCTGTGGCCTCTTTCAGCAGGATAATGCATCCTGCCACAAAGCAAACATGGTTTAGGAATGGTTTAAGGAGCACAATAAACAAGTTTGAGGTGTTGACTTGGCCTCCAAATCCCCCAGATCTCAATCCAATCGAGCATCTGTGAGATGTGATGGCCAGATACCACAGCACACCTTCAGGGGTCTAGTGGAGTCCATGTCTCGACGGGTCAGGGCTGTTTTGGCAGCAAAAAGGGGACCAACACAATATTAGGATCTGTGTATTTTAAAATGTAATTTATTCCCTTGTAAAAGTGTAATTTTCTGCAGCTATTACTCCAGTCTTCAGTGTCACATGATCCTTCAGAAACAAAAAATATTTATTATTATTATAGGTTGAAAAAAGTTGTGATGCTTAATATTTTTGAGTAAATAAATACACTTATTTCAGGATTCTTTGATGAACAGAAAGTTCAAAAGAACAGCATTTATTTTAAATATAAATTGTTTGCAACAAAAAATATTTACTGTACTGTACTTTACTATTTTGATAAATTAAACGCATCGCTCCTGAATTAAAGTAAAAATCTTGCTGACCTTAAACATTTAAATGGTAGTATACATATAACTCTCACATGAAACCACTGTTCTGTCTGCTAAAGTTTTGCCCCCTACACACAGACATATAAGAAGCTTTATGATTAAAATAAAATCTTTAAGTCACATCTGCGACTCATTTCTTCTGGTCCGCCTCTGTGTGTGTGGTACAAAACATCTTTGAAGCACATGCCGTGTCCTCCAGAAGATCTGGGTTCAGAACAGCCACAAAGCAGTCAGTCAGAGTCGCTCAGACAGACAACAGCAGGCCTGATAGACAAAACTACTGCACATGTCTGAATCTATTTGTGGTAACCATTTTAAAACAAGAGTCGGGTGTTGATGTGTTTGACAGGAAGAGAAAGACTCTTCCAGAGCACTTAGATGCAATTTTGCCATGAGATAAAATAAGAGACGCATTTCTATAGGTTGCAGAATCATCAATACACACACACACATCAATTCCCAAAAGCTAGCAAAGTTCTCATTGTTCTTCATTTCATAAAAGATGACAGGGAGTGGAACAGAGCCCCTCTGTCCATTATAGTGTGTGTGTGTGTGTGTGTGTGTGTGTGTGTGTGTGTGTTTGACCCATGGGAAGAGAAACAGCCTGCCCATTAAGTTCAATTTTCCAGGGATTTCACGGATCTTCTGTCCAATGAGTTCGTATGGAGCTACATAACAACAAGAGCAAAATGACAGACGTATACGTGCATGTGTGTGATCAACAAAGCACATTTTAATTCGTCCCACGTCATAAAACGCCAACCAACTAAACTAAACTCATATAGGTTATGCTGTGTCCCAATTCACCCTCACATCGAGACACATTAATTTCAACACAGACCAGAACGGCAGTCTATTTCACGTCTGCTGAGCATTGAGACCTCAGGCCAAGGAGGGTTTAATCTACTGCATCTGCTGTATTTGTCTTTGCTTTAATATGTGAGGTGAGGTTATGATTAAGATTGTGTTTGTGTATTCGTGCCTCTTTAAAGCTACTGTGTGTAATTTCTGTGCCGTTAGTGGCACCAAATAGAATTGCAAAAAGGTGTTCTGGTGGTTGCTATAGAGGATTTATAAATGGTTGATAACTGGACATAAGTTTATATTTAAAAAAAACACAATACAAAAATTACTTTACACTCACCTAAAGGATTATTAGGAACACCTGTTCAATTTCTCATTAATGCAATTATCTAATCAACCAATCACATGGCAGTTGCTCCAAACTGAATGTCAGAATGGGAAAGAAAGGTGATTTAAGCAATTTTGAGCGTGGCATGGTTGTTGGTGCCAGACGGGCCGGTCTGCTCAGTTACTGGGATTTTCACGCACAACCATTTCTAGAATTTACAAAGAATGGTGTGAAAAGGGAAAAACATCCAGTATGCGGCAGTCCTGTGGGCGAAAATGCCTTGTTGATGCTAGAGGTCAGAGGAGAATGGGCCGACTGATTCAAGCTGATAGAAGAGCAACTTTGACTGAAATAACCACTCGTTACAACCGAGGTATGCAGCAAAGCATTTGTGAAGCCACAACACGCACAACCTTGAGGCGGATGGGCTACAACAGCAGAAGACCCCACCGGGTACCACTCATCTCCACTACAAATAGGAAAAAGAGGCTACAATTTGCACAAGCTCACCAAAATTGGACAGTTGAAGACTAGAAAAATGTTGCCTGGTCTGATGAGTCTCGATTTCTGTTGAGACATTCAGATGGTAGAGTCATGGATCCATCATGCCTTGTTACCACTGTGCAGGCTGGTGGTGGTGGTGTAATGGTGTGGGGGATGTTTTTCCCCCACAGTCACCAGATCTCAACCCAATAGAGCATCTTTGGGATGTGGTGGAACGGGAGCTTCGTGCCCTGGATGTGCATCCCACAAATCTCCATCAACTGCAAGATGCTATCCTATCAATATGGGCCAACATTTCTAAAGAATGCTTTCAGCACCTTGTTGAATCAATGCCACGTAGAATTAAGGCAGTTCTGAAGGCGAAAGGGGGTCAAACACAGTATTAGTATGGTGTTCCTAATAATCCTTTAGGTGAGTGTATATATAAATAATAGAAGAAAAAATATTTTGAATAAATAAATAAATACATAATACACACATACATAAATGTACTTCCATCCATTCATCCATTCTTGTCCAATCTAGGATCGTGGGGGTGTCTTATACTTTAGACGAATGGCTAGTCCATCACAATAATAAAAATGTACTTGTATAGGATTTTTTCATCAGTTTCATTGTCTGCCATTATATGAAGTTCTCTTATAATAGCAACAACAAAACTATTCCTAATAAATTACATGATTCGAGGTATCATTCATGTCCCGAGCGACTTTTGACGAAAAAAAAAAAATTCCCACAATTGGTCAAGCCAGATGTTGACATGTCAACCTCAAACAGAGAGTCACAGAGCTGCAGTGTTTGCACTCTTCAGAAGTCGAAGAATGAATGGCTTTCTTACAGTTATCTCAGTATACTGAACTGAAAATTTTTAAAGTAGGCCTACTTTAACATCAGAAAGGGTTATACACATCAGCTTTAACGCATTGCTTTGTCTTTATATTAAGATTACAAAAACATAGTATAAGGAACTAAACAGTTGTTATAACTGTTCATCTCTAAATTTTAATATGTGATTGTGACCACTTCTCTCTTCTTTCTGTTTATTTTTATTTTTGTGAGCATCTGTGTCTATTACCTATTTTCTGCTCTTATTCCAACACACAAGCTAGTTTTACCATTGGATTCCCCTGACCTCCTCATTCCCTTTTTCTGCCACGTCTCCCTCGTCTGGGTTCACACAAATCTGACTGGCTCTATTATTCCTGTCCCATCCCATGCCAGCGGGAAGCCTCTCCTGGGAATCTCATCCCTGTTCCTCATTAGAGTTTCACACTCAAGAGACAAAAAGCTCAGAGACATTAGCGAAGCTGTGCAGGACTTTGCTGTGGGCTGCAAACAAAATGCAGAAATTGTGAGGAAAAACTTTTGTGTTCTTGCTCCACAGGAGGTCGAAATCAAGCCAGTACTTCAGGAAAACAGCTTGGTGGAGAGAAGTCAAGTGTAGATGAGAAACAGAGAGAGTTGGAACTAGTGACTTTTGGAAAACAAAAACTAGACTGGGAAAGATAGTAATTATAAGTCCCGGCATCTGATGTACTGTATGTTCATGAACTTCCCAGAGTCTGTTCATTGACTGTCTGGTGCATATTGCACACAAAACTGGCATGAGTAAGGGTGGAATGAGTCCAAGTTGTTATCAGTCTGTTGGGAAACAAACTGGTTTAAATGTATGCACTAAAAGTTTGGGGTCTGTAAGACTTTTTTAAATGCTCACCAAGACTGCATTTATTTGAAAAAATAAATAAATAAAACAGTAATATTGTGAAATGTTATTGGAATTTAGGAAATGGAATTTCTATTTTGGAATTTGAATGTTTTCTTTTTAAATATATTTTAAAATGCAGTTTATTCCTGTGATGGCAAAGCTGAATATTACTCAGCAATTAGTCTTGTTTCACATAATCCTTCAGAAATCGTGCTAATATGCTTATTTGGGGCTAAAGTAACTTTTTTTTATTAATGATCAATGTTGAAAACAGCTGCTTCACATTTTGTGGAAACCATTATCCATTTTTTTAGGATTCTTTGATGAACAGAAAGTTCAAAAGAACATGTTTTTCATTGTAGATCATCAGTCTTCAATGCCACTTTTCATCTATTTAATGAACCCTTGCTGAATAAAAGAAAATCTTAAAAAAAATCTTACTGACCCCAAACTTTTAGTGTATTGTGTAAGTACTTCTACCTCACGTATGTATGTTAATATATTTCTCTTCAGTGTGGTTTTTACAAACTTTGTAACATCTTTGTAACATAACAGATTTTGGAAGACGCAACAAACGCAACAGTATCTAATCTATCTCATCTGTTTTCAGTAAAAAAGCAGGGAGAGGACAATATTTGCTGGAGCATTTGCCAGAGAAGGACAAACTAAATAAACAATTGAAAACGAATGTGGGTAAAAATGAACGCAATGGAGAGTCATTCTTTAACGCAGCATGAGGCGGTTTATGATGAAATGCAAATAAGCCATCTGCAGGTGTAGAACATCGTTTTTTCCGGTTGAGCAGATTCAGTCCACAGGAGACTGAAAACATGACCTTGGTCACAGTGAGAGGGAATGTCAGTAAAATTACAACTAAAATACAAATGAAAGTTTCTCACGGAGCACATGGCGATTTGTCACAGTTAAACGTGGAACATTGACCCCCCCATGCTGTTACCATTGAAGATCCAGTGTAGCAGAGCAGCGATAACATGTAAGCATTTTATATTGTCATGTTCAAATCACATCTGAGGAAGTGCCAGCATTAATTTGCTGTAAACCTGTCTGCAAAATAGCACAGAAGGGGAAGAAAATCTATTCTCACACAGTGAACAATTCTTAAAGACTGTAGAAATTAGACATGGAAGAAGAACTGAGAAAGACAGAGAGAGAAACTGTCCCCCTGACCGAGTTTGGGTTTTGTCACCTTTTAGCTTGCTTAGTTGAGAACGCTTAATATTTTGCAATATTATTGACTTGACTGCACTGATACTATTGGATAAGAACTGATCTGAACACAGTTACTGAACTGATTTCACCTGAAGAAGGACTGTTTACTATTCTCTTTTTAGAGCTGCTTGCACAATTTAATTCTGTTTGCATCATTTAATTAAATGATAAAGGACAGGTGAGAGGTGGTGGAAAGAAAAAAGCAAAGTTCAGAGGCCTTGATAGGACCATGAGAAAAACACTTCAGATAAATGAGGTCTTAAGGTTTTCTCATGTACTCATCCACAAACAGCAAGAGAGTTAAAGCATGAAAGCTCATGACAAAATGCTGTAGATCTGCTACCTGAGAGAGAAAGAAAACCCTGCTCTTTTTTAAGTAACATCCTTCTTCAAACAGGACAAAAAAGGCATCATAAAAGTTATTCAAACGACTTGTGCAGAATTTCAAGTAGCTTTGTGTGAAGAACAGACCAATATTTGGATGGTGCTATCTTGTCCTTTTAGAGCTTAACAGCCATGGTCATTATAAACTATCCTTACATAGAAAGTAGGAGTTTGAAATTTCTCCTTTGGTTGGAACAACATGAGGGTGTAAATAATGACAGAATGGGTGAACTATTCCATCTGGATGCTATCTAGACAGTAACACTGTCACTTCACCTCTGAACTGTGAACTATTTGAAGTCTGTGTTAGTTTAATCAGCTGATGCTCAATGGTCATGAGTTGTTTATGCTTATAGAAAAGAGGGTTCATATCACATGATGCAAAATATCAGGGCTGTTTTTTTCTCAAGGAGGTTAAAACACAAAAGTCTTTGTGTGAGGGAACACAGGTGCTGAGCACGCAAACTATAGCGTCACAGACATAAGATCGGCCTTGTCATCAGACACTGGCCTAAAGTCTTATTACTCAGGGCCCAATCTGTTCTTTCATCTGTCTCTTTATGGCTACACACAGACACACACACATCATCCAACCCCCTCCAACATTGACTTTACAGGCACCCTGTGCATTAAAAAGTGATGCCAAGTGGTCCATATGTGACGAGTTGGGAGTGAGAACGTAGTCTACAGAGTAGGTTTTAGAACAGAGCAAGACACTAGGATTTTCACTACAGTTACATGGTCATGAATCAGTTAAGATTACAACATCTACCTTATAAAATAGACCCAGTATGTCCTTTATGAGCTAGGAGCACATATAAACACACATATCCCTTGTGGGTCTATCTTCATATACAGTACAAGTAATGCATGCATCAACATTAAAAAGCAGCACACAACATTCATGTTTGTCTTCTTAGATCAATAGCTCCTGGACATGTTCATTGACACTCAACAAAACCCTCTTTCATGATGTACTATCCATTACACTCAGTTATAGACTTTGAGGCTGTGGATATGTCAAACGCCTACATGTCATAAAAGCATCTTCAATGAATAATTCCTGCTTTTCCGGTCTTATCAAAGAGATTTAGAGCAGGGAAGATAATGGTCACTGTTAGGGAGTGGAAGAGAGTGGGAAAAAGTGAGATTTAAAAAAACTTCCCTCAAAAACACAAAGAGTCAAATACGCTACCACTGACTCATCTCAGTTTTTCCGAAAAGATTAATTCCCTCAGTTAAAATGTGTGAAATGGTATCTTTACGGTGGCAGGGCCTTCTAATCCTTCAAAGTATAACAGGCTCAAATGCTTTTCCTGCCCAGCGGTTCTCGTACACTGCGACCATTTATCACAGCCATGCCCATTTTAACTTAATGATCTTCATGACTGCAAATTTCCATTTGTGTTTACCCATGCAGAACATCTAGAAACTGAACCTATTTCTTATTTTTAAAGCATTTGACCACAAAAGTTTCTGCAAAGAAAAAAGACAAGTTTGAATCTCTTATTTATAGAGATGTCGCAAAACACAAAAACCAACACAAACTGCAGAAGAAATAGATTTTAATACGAAAGTAAGAAAATATGTGGGGTCCTTGCCTGTGCAAAGCTCACCAACATTATACTACAGTGTTAAGAGGGGTTGCCAGGGTGTTGCTATGCAGTTCTAAGGTGTTCTAAAGGTGCAGGTATACTTTATTTTCCGCATTCCGCTCTATCTAATGCACTGTTGAGTGTTCAAGCCATTCAAAGTACATATGATAGTTCTTACAGTATGGTCAAACAAAGAGAGGAGATGAGGATCTAAGTGCAGAAGTTTTAATTTAAATAAAAGAAACAAAATGATAAAAAATAATAGCATACCTCTCCCCATAAAATCATTGCATCATTTAAAGAATCAAATGGCGGCAAAACTTTATTAGAGAAAAAATTACAGACTTATTTACGTTTACAGCATTACACTAAAACTAAAGCAAACTTTCCATAGATGTTTGACCCATATTTAAATAGGGTGATGGTCAAACTGACATATGCTTATTAGATCTACCAGTTTGTTTACTGTGACCACATCAAATACAAAAAAAAAACATACCCGCACACACACCGACTAAAATAAAAGAAAAATATCCCTCTTGCAAATACACACACACACACACACACACGAAAATCCATATGCAAAAGTCCATGTACAATGACTAATTCATGCAAATGAAAGACAGAGAGAGAAACTATGATGGATGTTTTTAAAACTCAAACAAGGCCATAAACATTTCCGGGATTTGACGTGTTCTGAGAAAGGGTGGACTCTGTACATATGTGAATGCTTTCTGGTACATTCTTTGTTGCTCAATGCATTGTCAGGCATACTTAGATGAAGATATTTGTGGAGAGAAGCGCAAAAGTAAATATGTATGTGGCAGCACTAAAATAAAGGATGGAAATGAAAGTGCAAGTATGAGATCTAAATGTACATTCCTCACAGGCCTGTTTGAGAGGAAGCTTTTTTACTTCCTGGTATTGTGCGGATTAGCTCTCACCTTTACACATACCAGACCTCAGGCACTGAGTTCATACACACACAAACAAAATGCATGCTAATTACACTCAGAGGATTTACCTGTGAATGCTCATGGGTTTAGTCTGAGAGTACTTTCTTTAAAAAAAACCTCAAAGCCCATTCGCTCTTCTCTTTCAAACAGTCCCGCTCATTCATTCCCTCTGTTCTCATCAACACATTCACAAGCACGAAACATATGTGACAGATCTGGTTCTTCAGAGCAGCAGGCATCTAAGGCCGTGCTGTGGGAGGGAGAATCCAGGGCCATGGTGCTGTGTGCTGGGGCAAACCCACAAACCCGCCTGTCACGCACCGCCCCCTACCCCAGATGAGAGAGAGATTTGACTGAAGACTGCTGTCACAGTTCAAAGAGACTTACACACCTCGAAGAGAAGAGAAGAGAAGAGACGAGACGAGACGAGACGAGACGAGACGAGAATGGAAAGAGATTGGCTTTTTAAAAGATGCTTATTAGAGAGAATGAGCTGTGGAGAGATGGTTATTAAGAGTCTTCAAAAACAATATTCAACTCAGGCTCAAAATAACATTAATCCCGGCCTTTGATGAGGCTCTTGAAATGGGTAATTCAGCATCCACACATCTTGTTAATGGCCTTTAATATGCAGAGCCGTTATAAGATGATTTTACTGCATGGCCGTAATGAAATAAGAGCTGCTTTGATTCTAATTCATTTTCCCTTCATTGGTCAAAACAACATAGAGCACAGTTTTTATAGAGTGTGACTAGCCAAGAGTGCATGTTCAATTTCTAAAATGAAGGGGGAACTTGATGAAGGGGATTATAGTGTTTTCTGTCTTTAATGCCAGTTTTTATGAACTAATTCATAGTTTGGGATAAAATAACTATATAAAATTGCTTCAGAAGGCGGAAAACACAGATCAGATACTTTACAATGACATCATGTGTCAGAAACTGTTCTGAGTTTGTGTTTGCTAAAGAGGTGTTGGAAATCACATTATAGACCCCTGTGGTGAAAATCAAGTATTTAATGTTGTTTATATGTCTATGTGGTGTTTTTAAAAAGCTTTTAGACATGCCACATGCAAATTCATGTCAACACCATTGCTAAGTGTTTTCTCCTTAAAAGTCCAGTGAAACAAAAAACGCGGTTTGAAATCGCTGGTGTTTCTGACATCACAAACTACCTTGTACCTAATCTCGTCAATGTGTGGGTGGGCTTTAGCATATCATTAACTGCCTCAAAGCAGGGGAGTCTCAAGAAAAGCCAAGTTAACCCGGTATATTTTTCTGTTGATATGAAAAATCATGTACATTTAGCAATATAGCGGGTAAATTATGTTCAGTATATGATGTATATTATGATGTCATGATGAACTATATGCCAGTGGCGTTCTATGATGTTCAAAGCGTTTCTAAGGATACTGATTTTTAGAAGGCAGACTGAGATGGCGAACGGGAACATGGTTTGTGTAACAGTAGCAACACATTATTAGCTGTTTGATAAAGTAGTCAAGCAAAAGGCTAATCATATTAAAGGGATAGATCACCCAAAAATAAAAATTAGCCCATGATTTACTCACACTCAAGTCATCCTAGGTGTATATGACATTCTTCTTTCAGACAAATGCAATCTGAGTTATAATAAAAAATGTCCTGGCTCCTCCAAGCTTTATAATGGCAGTGAATGGATGTTTCTCTTTTAAAGTCCATAAAAGTGCATCTATCCATCATAAAAATGCGCCACATGGCTCCGGGGGGTCTTCTGAAGCGAAGCGATGCATTTGTGTAAGAAAAATATTTAAAACTGTCGTAAGTGCGTTCACGAGAGACTGCCATTCCAGCGCATGATGTAGAACGCAGATGTAGCGCAAGTTCCGCTGACGAACGCGGAAGCACAGAGGATAGAGTAAAACAAAATTTGGTTCTCGCGAGAACTAGCATATTCTCACCGGAACGTCCTACATCATACGCTGGAACGCCAGTCTCTTGTGAATGTGCATACGACAGTTAGCAGGAGATAGAGATTACAGTTTGTAAAGTTTTAAATATGGATAGTTTTCTTACACAAACGCATCGCTTCACTTCAGAAGGCCTTTATTATTTATTTTGGTGATCAAGATGAGTTTTAAAGGATAAAACTATTGACTACAGGGGGACTTTAAATTAGGGATGCACAATATATATCGGCATCATCAGCTATCACTTGTATTTATTTATTTATTATATCATAAAGCTCAATTGTAGATACTCATTTACCATGTTTTCTGATTTAGATTACCTTTGCTGCTTTGGAATTACATATATCCCTTTAAAAACAATAATTTAATAACACTGTTATATGTAATCTTTAGCAAATCTCATAATAAATATCCATTTTTAATACTATACATTTTAGTGATGTGATGCCTTAATTGACTTGCAGCATCTAAATATATTTCATATTTAGTTTTTTTTTTTTTTTTTACACAGCATAATATTAGGCCTATAGACTTTTCACACCGGCTATTTATCATTAATAGCAACTAATTATCGCCTTTTGATATTGGTGAATACATACATTAAATCATTGATTAGTTCAGGTTCATTATTATTTTTAGTCCATCCAAGAAATAAAAGCCAGAAAAGCCACAGCACAAAACGGTTATGCAGTTATGCAATGACAAATTTATACACTTTTTAAAGGCTGAGGAAAGATAGTCCGAAACAGAGGCAAAGATAAATAATTGAAATAGAGAGATTTCTAAATGGATGCTCGCAGGTTCACAAGGAGGTCAATGATGTAGGTGATGATGATGGTCCTAATGAAAAGGACAGATGAACTTCTTCATGATTCAGACTGAGCAGTTGAGTTATTCTGAGATCTGAGAGGATGCGGGGAACACTTAAAAATGTAACATAATGGCCCTCACATGAGAGACCCCTGGCACAGTGAATGTTAAGAGAAGCAGATTTTAAAGAGTCTTTTCTTGTGGACACAAGCGGCTCGAGCCCAAGAGTTTTCAAGCATAAACTTTAGGCCAGTGGAAAGGCTTAACTTTATCAGCTAGAGCGAAATTATCATGCTCCACTTGCAGCCATGATGACGCAGACCAAAACATCAAAGCTGGAGATAGCAAACAGGACTGTGAAATACATTTAGTAAGCAATGATAAAATATATTAACCACATAACAGCAGCAATGAAAAAACTTAACGTACACTGGACTGTATTCTAGAAATTCAATTGTATTATCCCATGCATGTGCAAATGTGAGATTTTATAATTTTTCATTTATTTCTTGTCAAATTGTGTGATATTAGGCGAATGAATTCACACTGTGGTTTTGGTTTTATGGATGGCCTAAACAATGACAGATGAACCAAGCCTAAACTCCCCTCACATCATCAACAGAGAAACTTCAGAGGCTTTACAGCTGTGTGTGTGTGTTTGTGAGGACGGGTGTTTTCTGGAATCTTTCCCATCAATCAATAAAGCTTTCCTTCCACTTTAGACCCTTGATCACATGACTCACTGTTGTAGAGTATCCATCTAGAACCAGGGATTTGCAGGAAAATAGACAAACTGAGATACAGTTTTGAGAGACAGAAACACTGGCCATGTTATCCCTGTTGAAAAAAACAGCATATGCTGGTTAGGTTTGAAGCATGGCAGCTGGTTTGAGCTGGTTTATGCTGGTCCTGAGCTGGAGCTAGTTGCTTGACCAGTTAATGACCAACTAAGGACCAGCTTAAACCAGCTCAAACCAGCTGCCATGCTTCAAAACATACCTATTCAGCATATGCTGTTTTTTCCCACAGGGATGCTCATGGCAATGACATGACCCCCATTGCCATAACATGGATAAGGCAATAATATAATATTATTGTTTCTAGAAATTTGAATAAAACAACTAGGATATGCCTGTGCTAATCTGTGAATTATGTGTCACATAAAAAACATATTCAGAATATTGATTTATTTAACATTTATCTACATGTCTAATCAAAAGTAAATGTAAGTAAAATTGTAATTAATATACATACAGAATAAAAAAAACTACATGTTGGATTTAATTGAATTCCTGTGTAATATATTACATATATTAGGAATATTCCCATAAAGGAATATTCCAGTAGCTGTACAGCATGTAAGCACCTTCACACAAATAAAGGCTTAACCAGAATATAGACCTAAAATTGTATGTAAACATGGTCAGCACGATCTCTATAAATGGGCAAAACAACTGCATAATTCCAGAAGCATGTAAGGCCACGCACACAGTATACAGTATGTGTGTGTGTGTGTGTGTGTGTGTGTGTGTCTCTCTCTTTTTGCCGAGCTCCTCAGTAGTGTGGTGGATATATATTTTTGAGATATATAATTACAGTGCCCATAACCAACAGTGAACATTATGATATTTTCAGTGGGCAAAAAGCCAATAAAGCCAGTAGGTCTAAACTTACAGAGTAGGAGATGTAAGCTGGCCTGCGGGCTACGACATGATGGCATGGACTGCAGAAGCCCTCACCCTCCCCCACAAATACAAGACACTTCTCTCACAATCCATTACAATACACACCTCTCACAATCCATTACAATACACACAGCCACAACACACACATGTCCATACTCTTACATGCATGCAGTGATGTTTTTCAGCCCATCCTGTTATCAATCTTATGTGACAAGCCATTATCTTCCCAGTCCCACACACTTATATTCAAACAGACACAGAGAGCAAGAAATGCTGACAAAGCTCAACACTAACCACTTTCAGCAGATGTGTAACACCCCCCCCCACCCAAACACCACCCCCCACCCTAGGCCGACTGCATCCTTCCCATGTTTGTCCAGTCATTACACCTTCCATTTGCCCACAGCAAAATGCAAAAAGGAAAAAGACATGCTTCCTGACTGTAAACCACACTTACCAATGAAAGCACTACATATTCCATCAGCTAAAAGCCCTATACACACAACAATCCTCATATGAGATACAGAACATCGATTTAGAGGAATTTTGCGCGGAAAAAAAGGGCCATTGTCAATTATCAGTACTGTAGTGACGTATGCAAAGTTCACACAGAAGTCACTTTGAAACCAAACAGCTTTCTGGTGGTCAATGCTGCAAATTCATGTGACCAATACATTGCGAAATCTGTGAGGGATTCCCATGGATTCCTATTAAAATGACTGGATTTTGGCCATGAAAATGGGCCAAACAACGGTGTATGTAACCACACCTTTACAGCAATAGACCTTGTCAGGGTAGCGCCATATAACATTTTTGACAGAAATGACAATGAGGCTGAGGGATAGAACAGTGCGTTCAATGGATTGTACCATTGTTTAACAACATATGACTGCTCAGCTGATTAAACGTTCTTTCTGAAAAAAAACTTTCAGTAGACAGAAACTGCATGAAACAGTTTAAAAAAGTTACGTGATCTAGGACCTTTATACAGTGAGTCCATTGTAAAGTCTATTCCTCACTGCCTCGTTTTCATCCACGTTTAATTCAATATGGTGTTTAACCTGACTGAGGTCTAAAGTGGAATAATGCTTTTCTTAAATAGCAAATGTATCTTTTTTTGTCACTTGTTGTCTTATTCTGTCCAGCTTAATATAATGTAGTATAAGTAATCCATTCTTATGATTTTTCCCAAACAAGTTAAGTGCAAACCCGCCGCCAATTTTAAAGATTTCATTGCTCATGTCAATCTCAGTGCTGATCGCCTAACCCTAAACTAAACCCTATCCATAACCTTACAGCATTACTGTTTGTCGCAATTGGATCCATGAAATCTGAACTTTTGTTGACAGGTGATTGAGTGATTGAGTTGACCAATGATACTGCCAACCGGGCAGGGCTTTAGTTATCTGGTTTGACACTTGATGGAGAAATAACACGCTTCTCCTATTAAGATCTTATATCTACAGCATATCTCCATATGTGTTAGCATAAACTGCAGCGGCTAGGTGAAAAATGTCTCTCCCTTCCTCAGTGTACTGGTGTGCAGTGGCAAAGTAGAGCAAAAGGTTAGAAGGCATTTCCCTCGATGGCATTGGCTCACTAGGTGGTGAGTGGGAAGCCAGGGGGCAGGGCTTCTTCCTTCCTGGCTGCCTGTCAGCACAATAACAGGGTTTCCCAAATACAACACTCCTGGAGCACTGCTGAGAAACTGCAACACACAAATGATGGCTGAGGACTAAGAGGAAGGTTTGGGTGAAATGCAGAGTGGCCTGTGTGTGTGACTAAGCAACACTAGATCTGCAGAAATAGCTCTTTCAGATGCACAAATACTGCCCATTCAATGCTAGTGGATCATAATCTTAGCCTTCAGAAATGTATTTAGTTAGATATTTTATATCAAACTGGCTTTAAATGAGACATACAGTAGCCTCCGAAAGCATTTTGACACTTTAGCACAATATCAGAATGTCATATTAGATTCAAAATATCAATTGGCTTCTGAAAACAAATTATGCTTTTCTTAGAACTTCACTTTTCTAGGTATTTTTGAAATTAGTTTTAAACAACTGGTTAACCAACAAGGTCATTTTTAGTGGATGTGCAAAATCAGTTCCTCTCTCTTCCACATTTGTATCAATAGTTTTATAAATAGTAAACCTGCTTAATTTTGTGATTCTTTCCTTTTTTAAATTGTGGGTATTGTATTTTTTTATAATTCAAAGAAGTTCATGGATTTTTATGGTTAGCAAAAGGTTAGTTCACACAAAATTGAAAAATTGTGTCATCAATTACTCAACCTCATGCTGGTTCACACACTGGTTCATGTGGAATCTCAAAAGTGCTTATGTGGCATAGGAGAACAAACCTCACTAGTTCTCATTTGTCAAGAAAGCACAGCGGAGCTTCTGTTTACCATATTTGATTTGCTCTATGTATGTGTGTTGATCAATGTTTAAATGTGAATAAAAATTTCAATTGAATCTGTTCATCATATAAAGCGATCATGTCTCTTCAGAAGACTTTGATTAATGCTGCCTTCACGTACTATTAGAATTTCCTAATTATTTCTGAAATCGCAATTACAAGATTGTCGCATTCAAGTGCTTTGTTGGAAATAACAGAAATAATTGAGGACACCATGTTTATTCTTGCCTATTTATTGGGAAAATCTTATTATTAAGCCAAAATGATATTTAGCGTCCCATTCATTGACAACCATATCATTTCGGTCATTTGTGTTTCAGAAAATGTTTGTGTTTCGAAAGTCTTATGAGTTTGGAACAACATGAGGGTAAGAAAATAATGACATCGTTTTCATTTTTGAGTGAAGTATCCAAGTTTGACACAAGTATGTTCAAAAACTTTTTAGGGTCACTGTGTTAGATTTCACGTCATGTGATATTATTGATATATCAAACATTTTTCATATGCACAGGTGCACTAGTGTAGAAAAATACAAACACACACACACACACACACACGCAAGCGCATACATCTGATCTTCTTTTCCTGGTGTCATGTTTGCTGTAAAACTGGTCAATCAGGTTCAGTAACTCATCTGCAGGCTTTTCATTCTTTATTATGAAAACAAGAAACACCCCCACGAGCATCTGACTGCATTCTCTAAGCCTTACACATCAGACATCTAAGCCTTACACATCTTTTCGTTAATTTATTTGACTACACACTCACACACACACACAAGTTTTAGTGGGTGGATGAATGCAGCATGTACGTTGTGGATTCTCTGTGCATTTTGTGCTAGGGTGATGATGACATTGTGTGCTAAAGGCAGATGCAGAAATAAAAATGTCTGCCTATGAGTAGTATATGTTTGTGTTATATAACAAAGCAACACAGGTTGACAATAAGAATCCCTCCATGTGGACCATGAATGAGAAAAAGGAAAGGACACAAGAAAGAGACACTATAAATGCTGTGAATGCAGGGTATGATGATCAGTAATTCCATGACATTTGTCTAAGCCACACACACACAATTTTTGTGCCACCTGCTGATTAAGATAAACAATGTTTTGCCAGCACACCCAGCTAACAAAAGCCAGTCAGAAGATGGATCACATGACAATACACACCTGTAGCTATCCAAGAGGAGTAATTTGTGCTTTAACAGCACAGCGTTATTCAGCAATATTTCAAAATATGAAAAAGCATGACAAGAACCCCCCTCCTCCCTCCTCTCAATGACTTTCCCTTTGGTCACAGCACTGCCTGATCGGATCAGTCCATTTACTGAATAGCAAGGGGTCTGTGGGTCTTCATGCCTCATATGGTCCAATGATAAAGGCCAGAACGGCGGCTGAATTCACCCTTTTTCTGTATTCATACTGGGCTGGTCGTAATACCCAAGGGCAGCCAGGATTACTGCCAGTCCACTACTAATGTCCCTATGCTTTTGTGTGCCATCAGAAAGTACAATCATTCACATTCTGCCTCTTTCTTTCAGCATTTCACTTTGTCTTTTTCTTCCATTAACGCTTAACACCGTCTTCAGCAGTTTTCGGACAGTAATTATTTCTAAATGTAACTATGTTATAGGTAATTACTTGTTTTGTTTCAATGGCTGAATTTCATTTGGTTATTATACATCTATATAACTATAAATAGGTTATATAGACACAAATATATAACTATATATAGCACTATATATACACATGAAGCCCATCAGCATGGAAGCCACATCAGGTTTTCTGTAGAAATTATTTGCAGGCATATGTATGATTAGTTTATTCTGCCAGCGAAAGTCTCCAATAACAGGGGGATTTCTGAGATAAAGTGAGTAGTTTTCATTTGGTCATATGATCTCAGCATGTCAGCCAGTATGGATCGGAGCCAAATAGCTTTTTCTACCACTAATATGACTAATAAAATCATAGTTTTAGCTTAAAATACCCCACAAATAATGTTTCATATTATGTTAAAATTGTCACTTTTTGAGGATAATCAAAAACGCGCTGTTTTTGTGTGTGTCCCTTTAAATGCAAATGAGCTGCTGCTCCCAGACCCCTTTCAAGACGAGGGTGGAGATTCAAGAGCTCGTGTTAGCAGCTCCGATTACCTCAAGCAGACACACACTGAAAATGTCAGAAACGGTTCAGCCTTTTATGTTCAAACCGGAGTCAGACAATGATGGAGAGACTGAAGAAGTGACAACATGTAGAATTCACCAGGATGTTTCTAAATAGTTAGTTGAATATATTTAAGTCATTGATTAGCATATTCTGTCATGATAATCTATAAATCGCTCATGTGGGAACTGTTGTAGGCTGCCTAGAGAGCCAGAGAGAAAATGCTGCATGAAGAGAATTTAGTTTAACAGGTATAGTTTGACATGCCATTGCATTAGTGTTTTGTACTGTATTGCAATAAATGTGAAAAGACAGATGCGACAGCTTGAGCAGACTCCTAAATGTGGTCTACTACAACTCTTCCTCTTCTCAACATGGCCTCACCCCCTTTGTTGCGTGTTCCCGGTTTATGTACATTTTAGGGTTAGTGATGTCGCTAACCCGTGAAGAAGTTTGTTGTAGTCCCTACCAGCCGCTTGTTGTAGTCCTTAAAAAGCGATTTCTTTAAAAGAAAATATCTCCCTTTGCATTGAACTTTGAGCGTTGTAACTTTCCAGATGTTGTTTATGCTCAAACAGCAACATTACACACTAACTAAAGTTAAAAAAGATAACCACCCTTTTAATATAATTAAAATGTATTCATGTGATGACAAAGCTGAATCCAGTCTTCAGTGTCACATGGTCCTTTAGAAATCAGAAAGGAATTGGTGCTCAAGAAACTTTCCTTATTTTTATCAATGTTTAATTTTTTTAGGATTCTCTGATGAATGATGAGTCCAAACAGCATTTATTTGAAATAGAATTTTTTGTAACAGTGTATAAGTCTTTACTGTCACTTTTTATCAAATGCATGTAAAAGTAATTTCTTGAAGTACTATGCATTACTTTACTTATAAAGGAAAGGAAACAATTAGTGAGTGCAACACTAGTGAGTTAACACTAGTGTTAAGTTTTGATGCACTTAATAACTGTCTCTCTCATCAGCCTCCTCTGTTTACTCCATAGGCTTATTAGACTTCCCTCCCTCATTTTTGGCCTGCCCTCTTCAAGATGAATGAGTAATCCTTGCAGTCTGGTTGCTAATCTTCTTTACCCTCCAAAACCATGATGACCCAATGACCCAGACTTTAATCACCTGATCCCTCTACTGTAATTACATGATGAGGGGTGTTGGTGGTCTCGGCCCCTTTTGCCCTCCAAACACACACACACACATGAACGGGTGAGACAGGGATTAAACTTGTGTTGTAGAAACTGGCAAGATCCAGGATTCTGATACCCCTTTTCCACCAGAATGGTTCTGAAGCATTCTGAAGCCAGAGCCTGTTCTCAGCCAGGTGAACAGGCGAACCAGCCGTGTCTTTCCATTTACTTGACCCAGCAAACATTTGGATGTTTAATGACTGTTGAAAAGACGTCCCTCCGACACGTTCCGTCATGGTTGAAAAAAGTTCCAAAATATCCAATTTATGCTGTCCTACCGCAATTTTTGGCCAGGGACACAACGTTGCCGCCGGACCAATGTTTGCTGGGGAGGAACGAACGGTGACATAATGTGTTGTTTACCTGACCAGTCTATAAAAAAAAAAAAACATTGCACATCCCGGTGTTTGTTGAGGCGCACTGGCACTTCTGTTTTGCTGTTCACAGTACAGAGAGTAATTCTACTCTTATTTGTTCTTTTTGGAGATAAATTGAAACTGAAACCGTTGATTCACTCGCTCTCTCACACACTGGGTCTTTCTCGCAAGCATAGTTTTATATATTTACATATAAAGAGCAATATAGTGCAATGTTATTAGATTGCTCAACAAAAGAGAGCGGCAGCATTATTCTGATCACCATTATTCATTATCCCAGGCACCGTTAAAGACCAGCAAGTTTTTTAGGGCCAGAGTTGAACCGGTCTTTCCGGTTCAATTCGAGAACAGACACAGGTCGGGAACTCGCACCGGAACAGTGTCAGATGAGTAGATTATAATACACAATACATCTGTTTTCCAAATATGATATTATATTTCACCAGCGGAGGATATTTGTTTACACAGAACTTTCATATAAATTTTAGTAATAAAAGGATCCACAAACATGAGAGTCCAGGTTTTATTGTGGTGGAAAAATAAGATTGAAAAAAGCACAAAAAAAATAGAAGGTGACAAAGTGAGTGTGCTTTGAACAGTGCATGTCTCAGTGCTGTGTGTGTGTGTTTGTGTGTGTGTGTACAGACCAGTTCACACCCAGTCTCTTTATGACAAGATTAATGACAGTGAGGTCATCGCTATTTTGTTTGTAGGAGGGTAGCATTATTCAAGTTTATAGTTTCTCATTTATTTCACTTCATGTGCACATAAGGGGATGACTTCATGTTAGCTTAAAACTCAAGGCCGACAAGGGTTTAATGGCTAACTGGGTGACTGATAGCAGATATATATAGCACATTTTAGGAATGACAAATGAGACATATAACTCTTAAAATCAAATAAACGCATATTTTACACAGTATTTAAAACAGAATATCTATATTATGCTCTGACATGACTCAGCTCAAGTACACTACTGTTCAGAAGTTTGGGGTCAATACGATTTTTTTATGTTTTTGAAAGAAGTCTCTTATACTCTTAATAAATAATAATTTGGCTGGGCCTATACTTTGGTCTATTACAATTCAAGACAACTCAATACACCAAAAACAATACTGGGTCCATTTAGGGACCAAGGCCAAAATGCAGAGTGACCTAGAAATTCTCTAATTGGCCTCTACTATGTGTGTGAGTGAATGTTTATGTACTCAGCAGCAGTCATTTTTACATTTTAACCACGTTCCTGTTTGCACTTTATCACACACTGATATTGTGGAGCCAAAGGCTCACTTCCACTACTAACAATGGCGAACAAACACACTCACACTGTGGCATTGTTTGGAGGTCGCATTAATCTCTATCACACACTCTAATCCAAGGAACACAAGCTTTTTCTCCAGTTATACTGCTGTAATCACGTTTAAAAGGCCCTGTACAAAAATATTTGCTCATGAGGTTAGAGAAAGCGGTATGTGTTAACTTACTCATCCATTAATTATTAATGATTATCTAAATGAAGGAATGCCTGCGATCCTGTTTAGATCCTGCTTTCCTCCTGCATGTCTTTCTTTTTGCTCTTATTCTCTCTCTGTAAGACCCCTTGAGGGGAGATCACTTCACTGTGTCTCTCTGTCGCTGTGGAGCATGAATAGATGCTCTTTCAGTGTAACAAACACACACACACACACACACACACACACACACATAGGAGAATAGCAGGGAATACATTTATCAGCAGTGCACTGACTTTCCCAGTTAGTGTCCTTGGACTAAACAATGGTACACATCTGACAGCACAAACATAGTTGAGATAAACGCATTAACCACGGACCAACATCTGACCTCTCTTTCTTTTCCTGTCTCTCTCTTCTTCTATCAAGCCTCATTCTCTCTCACTATGTCTTGCATTTCACCTTCAAATGCCATTGTCGTAGTTTGTGTGTGTGAATAAACTCTTCAGGGCTATTATATGATTTTGTAGCATACACACCCTGTAAACACTAAGAAATATTTATGCAGGTTACACATACAGGTAGAGCAGAAAAAGCTGGTTTTCATTCTTTCGACATTAACACTGAAAATGAAACCACTTTCATGCACATTCACGTGTTATTGTAGCTGCGTTTCCACTGAACTTTTCCCAGGAACTAGGGACTTTGGGGTGGTACTCAGTGTGTTTCAATTGCAGGGACCGCGGTCTAAATGAAGCTCCGGGTAAAAAATTTTCCCTCAGAAAGTCCCAGCTTTACGAGGTAATACTTTTTCAAAGTTTAGGAACTTTCGAGGGTGGGACTTGGGCGTCGAACATGCTGATTGGTTGACTCCACGTATCATATTATTTCAACCACTATTTTTTAAAAGTCTGTTGTGGTGCGTGCAGTAAGAGTTGTTTGAAATAGAGTTTTAAAAATACGATGGACCAACAAAGAGGTTCAGGCTTTATTAAGTTTACATACGGAGGACGAAACCCAAAGTCCTACGTCACCGGACTAATTTGCGTAATCTTCACGATACTTTAAAAAAGTTCCTAGGACAAATTGTTCCGGGTAATTTCGGTGGAAACGCAGCTTTAATTTGTACAAGGAAAATTTGTGTAAGATAGTTCGGGTATAATTGTCACACTTTTCACTTCAGTGAATATTTCTCAGAACTGGTTTATTTCTGAAACTGAATTTTTGCACAGACATGACCTTTAAGTGCAAATAGGTATTTAAAATAAAGTAAACATTTCCAGGTAATTTCCAGGTTATTACTCAGGACAAAATTTGCAGATATTTGAACAAATATTAAACTTTTGTGACATTTTTTCACTCTGCCGTAAGTTGTTACAATGGAAACTGTGATTAAATTGCCTGTGATTAAATTGTGATTTCAGGAAAAGTTAAGCAGTAAAACAATTATGAAGCGCAAAATGATGCATGGAAATCCAAAGAGTAACATAACGTACATTGATCGCATTTTCCTCAGCACATCTTATGGTTGTATACTTACCTGTAAATGTAAAAATTCATCTCACATAAAAGGTCATCCTGACAGTAAGCGGGTCTACATTTAACATCACAGACTTCAATGAACGATTGCAGGAGCTGTACCGTATTCTGATCCCTGTCAGATTTTTAATACCCCTTAATCCCCAGTATGGGTAAATTTAGGATTAGGTGTGGGGTTAGGATTAGGAAATCAGGTAGCAGCCACAATGAGGGGGGGTAATAATTTGGCGGGGAGTCAAAATTTGGCACAACACCGTGCATGTGCATCAAATGGACAGAGCTGATTAGAAATGCTACCCATAACACCTAAAGTACTCGTTACATCATAAAAAGAATGGCATCTATGCTAATGTTAGTCTCTCTGTTTATCCCAAGGTTTACCGCCATCCTTAATAAACCCGTCTCCGGCGTGATGCCTCCGATCTTTCGAATAATCCGATCTAATATTACTTCTGACCTGTAAGGTTGCCAGAATAATAAACATACACTGTTTGTTAATTGGCCAGAGGAGAACTGGCACCCCGACTGAGCCTGGTTTCTCCCAAGGTTTATTTTTCTCCATTAGGACACCTGATGGAGTTTTGGTTCCTTGCCACTGTCGCCTCTGGCTTGCTCAGTTGGGGACACTAAATTAATATCAAATAAATATCCAAATAAATTTAATTACTAAACTAAATTAACTATATCAACTACATTACTTGAATATATATGATAATTGAAATGAGCTGATGACATCACCGTTTTCTCCAGAGCGTCTGTACAGCCGAATCAAATTCTGTTCATTATTTTCCTGTTTAACACTGTGAAGCTGCTTTGAAACAATCTGCATTGTAAAAAGCGCTATATAAATAAAGTTGACTTGACTTGACTTGACTTTATTAAAAGCCCATCTTGGCAGCGGTGAATTACTTAAATTCATTCCTAATTGTATTGTGTTCACTAGTTTACTCAACAGCTGTATAGATGCTGAGTAAACATCTATACATCAAAATAATTATGATAATATCCAGATTTTAGTTTGGAGGATAACATTTACCAGAACAATTTTAATTTACGTAGTTTTTGATCAATATAACATACAAAAACACTGCTAGAGAAAACACACATTTGTATAATTGGACTTTTGAGTCAAAACTTTATTTCTGACATATAGATACACTGCCCAGATAAAAAAAAGTCGCTGTTTGGATTTAAATAGGCAAATGCTTAAGAGTCTGTGATTGGATCATTATTGCAGTGATTACTAGCTTGTTATATGTTTGGCAACAGTTCTTCTAACCTTAATTGATGGAGTGTGTAGCTTTTCATTTCTTACAGGCATATAGAAAGACACATATAATAGCCATATTCCAGGATGACAATGTCAAGATTCATCAGACTCAAATTGTGAAAGAATGGTTGGGAGGGAATCATTTTCCCACATGAATTGGCACCTCTGAGCCCAGACCTTAAATTCATTGAAAGTCTTTGGGATGTGCTGGAGTAGACTTTACACAGTGCTTGACTCTTGCATTGTCAATACAAGATCTTGACCGATAATTGACCTACCTCTTGATGGAAACAAATGTTGTGATGTTATTTCCATCAAAAGATGCATCCATTTTTGGTCAAGATATTGTACAATAATTGATGCACCAGCAAGAAAATAATGAAAATGAAAATGAAAATAAATGCTCCAGCAAAAACACTCTAATGTGACAACTAGCCCTGGCTTTCACTATTTTAATAGTGTTGTGATTAAAAGTGATCTACAATATGAAACAATTCTTTAAAATCTAAATGGTTGCTCCTTAGCTCTTTCTCAAAAACGTGGGTCATATGTAAACAATCGAAACAATTTTTCAAGCAAACAAGCTGTGCCATATTTCAGAGTCTATATATAACGTACAAACAAACAAGCACAGGAACAAATCTCAGCTGACTGTTGTCAGGCATGGTTGCCTGGTACCTCTGGACATGAGCGCTTACGTCTTACACTAAGAGCCCCTCAAGACTAATGAGAGAGAGAGAATGATGTAAAACACAGCTGCTTGTGTCCACTGTCAACACAGCCTTTGAAACTGTACATATAAAACAAACACAATTGTCTGCATTCAGTCATTTCGAGCAGCTTAAGTCTTAACACTATATATGGTCAAAACTCTAATATGATTTATTGGCTAAAATGAAACTGCACTGTTTAAAATGTTTAACTAAATGTCATAACAGAAGATACAGTCAAATTTTTACCTGGTTTATTTTAGACTTTCTATGTTACTGTACATCTTTAGAGTGACATCATCACTGTTTATACAAGACAGCTTTACAGAGTCTAGGCTGCACATGCTTATAGACAGCCACTATACATCTGTAAATTGATCTGCTATATATTTATAAACTGATGCTATCGACCTCTGTCTCTGTGTGCATATGGTGTGTTCTGGTTACAGTCCATTAGTATGTGGTTTAATGTTTATTGAACGAATGTTACTTTGTGTCAGCTAATGCCCTAGCATTGTGATGAGGTCGCGGACATTGAGGGGGGATCACTTTATTAATATTAGGCAAACATGCCGTTTTCGACTACAATTCATGAGAGAAAATATTATTGTAATTTTAACAGTAAAAGACTGTAACAAAGCTACCTGTCAATTCGTTAACGGTAAGTTCCCTTAATATATACAATGAAAAACAGATCTTTTAATGTAATTTTAAAGTAAAATAGTAAATGCTGTAAAAAAAGAAGTCATCATCTTATAATTTACAGTGAAAAAAATAGGTAGTTCACGGTAGTTAAAAATTTTTTTGTAACTGTGGCCTTGATACTTCATAAAAGTCAGTTGGATTTACTGATTTACTGACAACAGTCTGTGAAATTTACAGGTTCCTCTGTAAAGTTGTTTATACATTTTTACTGTAATTATTACAGAATTATGCAGGCAACCACAGCTGCCAGTAATATTCTGAAAAACAACATGATGCATTTTTTTACAGTGTGAGTATTGCGCTAATAGGATGACGTTTTGAATACTAAAAATCTCTTTGTGCTATGAAACTACCATTTTGCTAAATAATAAAGCGAAATGCACATGATTGTCTGCATTTCGGTACAATATGATCACAAGTCTCAGTTAGCTGAAGTATTAATCTCTTCATTTTAAGTCTACAGAATAATAACAGAACAGAACAAAACTGTCCATCGTTACATCCACATTCAATTCTCTGTTTGCGAACAGAGAAATCTTTTATGTGGAATTCATGACCATACCCATAATAAAGGTTCGAACATGCCTACTGCCCTACTATATAGTAAGCGGAAAACAGTATGTGAAAAAAGGAGTATGTTCACTTGTTTACTCAACTGCTATATAGCAAAAATACGATGATATTGACATTTTAGTTTCGACGATAAAATTCACAAACAATTTATGAGGGTTTGGACCAATGTACCAACATACAAAACAATTGCTAGAGAAAACACAAAAAAACACTTGAATACATTTCTGACATACCTTTCTTTCTTTCTTTTTTTTACCTTCTTTTGACCTTATTTCTGATATACAGATGGCCTCCCCTACTTTAAAGCTGTGTGGTTTTAAGTGTTTGACCAAATTCATAACCATACCCAAAATAAAGACATACCCTGAGTTTAAATATGCCTACTACCCTACTATATACTGTAGTATGTGAAAAAAGTAGTATGGCCGAATACACAGTAACAGTAGAGGAAAAGTACCCAGATGTTTTTCTTGAATTTACAAATTACAGAATCTACAAGCTTTCTGTTAAGCAAATCTAATGCTCACTAAATGACTAACCAGTCAGCACAGAGTGTCTAACTGAAACGATGAAGTGCCATGTTAGTTTTGTGCACTGAGGACAGACAAAAACAGACTGTAGGAAATGTGTAACAGGTGGTTTATGGGGCGAGTCATTGAAGGCTCAATAAAATAAAAGGGTTTGTATAATGATAAAAGAAGAAATGAGGTGAAGATCCATTGAATCAGTAAGAGCTTTAAACTGTAGCCAGGAAAACTAAATGCATTATTTAGTGACCTACATGTTGACTGGAATATTTGACTGTGAACATTAATGCAGAATCGAAGACACGCCCACACAAACCAAATGAATTTCCACTGTGATGCATTGCTCTACTTTCCCCTCCCATCCAAACTGATAGAGTGACTGAAATCAAAACCACCCTCTCAGATAACAGTCTGTCTGTGTGTAATTCATGTAATAAATGTGTACATTTCCTGCCAAATAAAAGAACATTTTTAAATGATGGGGGGTAATGGTGGAATATTACACTTTAAAATAACTCTTTTCTATTTTGAATTTGTATATATATACACAGTCAAACCAACAATTATTCAGACACCAGATATATTTTCTTACTAGTGGGTGCAGGACACTATAGTTAATTTATGTAAGTGAGGATAGCCAAATAAAGTAAACTGTGACATATTATACCCAAAAAATCTTCATACAGTGGACTACCAGTAAACTTGATAAAAATTTGGGACCAAAATTATTCCGACACTTTGACCTGACCATGTTTTGCTTAAGTGTTTTTACTTTAATTGCTAATGTGACCTTTAACACCACAGACTGAACAAAATGAAGCATTGCTTGGTAATTGGTTAGCCTAAATTGGTATTATCTAATTGTGTACTTAAATTTAACAGCTCACAGCTGATTGGTTGATTGTAATCCATTACATACCTTTCTATCAAAGTTATCTGACATTATCAAGATGAATTTGTTCTGACACAGTTTAACTTCTTGTCATATTTTATTACCATTTTCTAAACTATAACAAATAAACTGTGATAACGTGAGAAAATGTTGAAGGTGTCTGAATAAATTTTGGTTTGACTGTATAATTTAAATTTTTTGGTCAAAGATTGTGTGTATCACACTGAGACAGAACCCTCTAATGCAATCCTGTTAGTGGATAATACACAACACTGAACCTCACACTATTAGAAGTCACTTCTGGTGACACTCTCATTCTTCTCTGTTACACTCATCTGCCTCATCCCTCCATTCTGTTCTCTGTCTGTGTTCTTTAACTCCAGTCACTCTCATCATATCACAAAGCTTTCAGCCTGGTTAATATTTTCACTCAGTTCAGTCGAAGTATGAGATCAAAGGCTGTGTGCGCTTTTAGAGTTTCATCCTCTTTCTATGCGTCTCTCGATCATGCCCGACTCAGAACCCCTTTTACGATTCAAAAACACAACACTTGAATTACCATAATGGAACAAGGCTATAATAATTTTCTACCAAGCTGCTTTTGCTAAAACCAGAGGAGCACATGCAGCAGAGGGAGGAGAGAGAAAGAGAAAGAGAGAGAGCAGGAAACACATACACATACTCTGCTTCCTGTAACACTCTTTCCTTGCCCTGCTTGGCTTCATTCCAAATAATTTCAATTTGTGAAAGAATCTCTCCAGAGAGACATGCATCAAAATAATTTCTTTGTCTGAGATTTATTCCTGCTCGCTCGAAAGAGATAATTCAACCTTTTAGCTTGATGAGAGAGAGAGAGAGAGAGAGAGAGAGAGAGAGAGAGAGAGAGAGAGAGAGAGAGAGAGAGAGAGAGAGAGAGAGAGAGAGAGAGAGAGAGAGAGAGAGAGAAAGAGTGTGGCATCTGTTGCACAGCCACCCGAAACATATGCAAAAAATCATTCTGCATCTTTTTCCCATTTCCCTCCTATATTACAGCCACCACACAGAAGCTCAGGCTGTGTCTGGACTTCCCAGCATCCACTTTTCCCCATATGGCCACGACAGGGAGTCTTTAGTGCTTTTTCTTTCTCAGGGTTGGAAGGGCTGATCCTAGATCAGCGTAAACAGGCAACCTGCAACGAGACCAGTTGGGGAAAACCTCTATTTGACAAATTAACCTTCCTCAGTGTTTCACAAGCCATCCTGTTTTAATTACCACCACCAGTGGCCAATTACAGGCCAGCAATAAAGAAAGGGATGAAAGAGAGAAGGGACCAAACAAGGCATAGGTTTTACATCTTCAACCTTCACCTCCACAGCACAATCAGTGATTCCCATTAGTCAGGCCTTTTCTGATTGAAACAGGGGAGGGTCGTATACATGTTTGTGTGTATGTGTGTGTGCATGCGTGTAGAGAGAACTCCAGTCTTCCTTTGTTCTCAAGGCTGCATCCTGCCATTAAGGGTTTGAATAGGTTTGCTGGGTTTCCTTGCTGGCACAGTCATGGTTGGAGCAGACCCCGAAAATAACACTACCAGAGTCTCACTATATGGTTACCGCTGTGATCTAGGTGGTTATAGAGGGACCCTCCTTCAAATGTAGACTTTTTTCTTAATATTAATACGTTTCCACATTAGATTTGATTATAATTCACAAGCTCTCAATTTAATTTGGTTTATATTAATTTGGCCATATTTCAGTTAGAATGTCCATTTCTCTTACATATAGTATGATAAAGCAATAGTAAGTCATGGTAAACCATAAGCTTCACAGCTTATTGCTTTTATCATATAGCTGGTGGTTTCATAAAATAAATTCAGAGCAACAAAAATGTAATCATTTATTGATAACAAAATTCTTCAAAAACAATGTAGTTATTCAGCAATGTTTAAAAGAATGGCTGCAAAGCAACACATAGACAGTAATACAGATGTAATGCGGTCACAGGTGTGTTTATAGAGTATTTTACAACAGCTTCCAATGTGGCTCAGCCAATCATAATCAAGGATATAGATTCAGCAATAGCATCCATCGCCACTAAAACAAGGAGTTGCAGAAAGCACTGGCATAAAGTAAAAGTTTGATCTCATGATTTTAAGAATTGATATCAAATAGATTAATTAAACATTGCGATTACTCAGAATAAAATGCATTTTACCCAGCCCTAGTAATACCACACTTCTCCCCAAATCGCTGCATGTATCTTTTCTGTCCATAGTAGAAACAGGAGGCACAAAGATAGCAAAGTCTAATGTTTTTTTGTTTTGTTTTTTTAAAACACTATATAAGTATGAGTAGTGAGTGCTTGAAAAAGTAACAGTGTGCCAGAGAGTGCATCAGACAAACCAAAAGAAAGGGTCAGCATTCAGAACTAACTCAATAATATCTAAGAGCAGATCAATACACACATATTCCTTGAACTGTGGCATCATGTCCCATCTTTCCCTCAGATCAATACTTTCCAATTAGTGCAGAGTTCAGCAGCTCTAGACTCTGTCCCCTCCCGCTGACCCACAGCGCCTTCTTCATCAATCATGACGTCTTATCACAAATTCATGAGCTGAATCAGTCACTGGCCAATAAAAAAGTAGGTAATTAAATGTGTTCCATTGTGAAATACACAAAACTACAGTTCTAAGGGATCAGTAAGAATTTATTTTAATTCATACTTTTATTCAGCAAGGACGCATGAAATGTATTAAAAGTGACAGTAAAGACATTTGTAAAGTTACAAAAGATTTATATTTAAAATAAATGCTGTTGTTTTGACATTTCTATTATCAAAGAATCCTGAAGCACAACTGTTTTTAACACTGATGATAAGAAATGTTTCTTGAGCACCAAATTGGCCAATGATCATGTGTTTTCAGCTTTGTCATCACAGTAATAGGTTACATTTATAAAATATTTAAAAATAGAAAACAATTATTTTAAATTGTAATAATATTACTGTTTTGTTGATCAAATAAATGTAGCCTGGGTGAGCATAAGAGATTGTCTTACACCGTGTCTACACCGGATGCGACAGTTGTCGAGTCGCACTGCAACAGCTTAAGGGTGTCTACACTGGACACGACAAAGTGACTGTTGCAAATCCATTTTTTCTTCATGCCAGAAGTATCATGAGTGCTTGAAGTCCATCAGAAATAGAACGGGAATTAGTTTACTGTCGGAAATTTGTTGTGTCACAACGTGCCACATCCAGTGTAGACAGCATCAATGATTTTAATGGGTTCTATTCGCATTTGATGTAGACAGGGTGTATTCACACTTGTAGTTCGGTCCTCTTGATTCTTTTGGACTGATACATTTAATCCTGATTCGTTTAACGTTCACACTGTCATTTTTAACACCAAACCAAAGCAACAAGTACAAAAGCAAAAAAGTACAAAACAAGCAAAAACTTGGCTTTTATGGGGTATACTTTGCCATGCCAACTTGAACTTACGGAACATCTAAAACAATGCTATGAGCGGTGTTAAATGCACTCGTTGTATGTGCCTACATATGATGGTATTTTTACCAGCTGAGAACTTGCAAAGAGCTTATAAAATGTGTAAAGGAGTCAAAACAGTAGCAGAAATTCCTCCGTTACACACAATTGAAGATCTGCTGCAATGAGACGATGTTACCGACGCCTGTACCGAACTGTAATAGGCAACATCGCTTCTATGACGAGAAAAAAAACAGGTATGCCTGAGCATCCTGTGCTTTTTCAGGTCACTTTTCAGTCAGTTCATTTGGAAGTGACTGGGACCCACCTTTTAGGAGTCTCGGTCCCCTCGTTTGGTTCAGATGGCAGAGTTCATTTTAATCTAACCAAACCTGTCAAGTGTGAACAAACCCTAAGACTTTAATGCAAAGACTATAACACCAGACCACAACACAGACAAATGCATGGAACGAACTGCACATTTGTACCAGACAGATGCAGGCTGAGGAAAACAGATAGACACTCATTAAAATAAGCACATGAAACATTTAATGAGACACAGAGAGTGGTTTCCTACCACCCTGCAGTGTGAGTTTTATTGAGGGTGCAGCAGTCTTTACTCAGCTCTTCTAGCGAAGGTTGCCACAGTAGGGACCGTCACACCTTCCCCGGAGGAAGCACACACATAGTGTGTGTATATGTCACACTCCACCACCGAAACAGGTCGTTACATCTCCAGGTGTGGCACAAAGCAGCTCAAAGGTCTGCTAATATAAACATCCAATAGCTGCATTATTGCACAGCCTTAGGCTGCTGAAATTAAATCAGTTATTCCTCTGAAACAATTTGAAAAACTTTATTATACGTTGTAATAAAAATGAAGCAATAACGTCAACTGTTGCATCATAATACAGAGCATACCAATGACCTCAAAATTTGTTGACTGTGTTCTTTTGATTGGTTTATAGGAATGTTGTTCCAGGACCGACAACTATTTTGATCCAGTACCATGTTCAACTTGGCAAAGTCCCGATAAGCTTAAAGGAGTCCGTAAGCATTGAACACACTGATAGTCAGGACACTGCATTACTGTCCACTCATCCTCTGCTGAGGACAGTTGGCCAGGTATGTGTGCCAGAGATCAGAGGGTGTGTGTGGCTCATATATCAAGACTTAAGATCTACTTGGAGCCTTCTGCAACACAAAACACTTTTGTGCCAGAAAGTTGATCTGATTCTTAAGCTTGAGCACTAATGGATTGGAAGTTCTATATGACGGCGTGTGTCTTATTGGGTGTGAGCCTTTGTGTAGTATATGTGCGTCAGCGCATTTAGTTAAAAGCACTGGAGCGAAGAGCAAAATATAACAATAATGAGCAAACAATGCATTTAAAAGCAAAAATGAGCTTTCCAGAGCTTTTACAGTCCTATTCATATTAGTTTAAAGGCCCCAATATACTCACGACAAAGTTCTTTTTCGTTATTTGCTTCGAAATATACGTGACCAGCGATATACTGTTAGCGAACATCCAATGCCGCCCACACTGCTGAGAGCAGCGCTTAGATAGTAGTGCTGCACTCTTTCCTATCAATACCAAAATAAACACACAACAAAAAAGGACAGACTATGAATGCTATAACACTATTTAATATGAATTCAGAGTAAGATTAAGATGAATATCGAAAAAATTGTAATGGTCAAATTCAAAATAATGAAATTCTGAATAAAATACTTTATTCAGGTTTTTATACACTGAAAGAGTTTTAAAAAACGCCTGCATCATAGCTGGAAAATCTGGCTATTCTCAGACTTGACAGACTTGTGAGAATTGTTAGAGAAAAGTAAAGTATACAAACATTTTTTTGTTATATGCACACAGGCATGCATCAAATATGGCTTCACTGTTCAATCCATTTCTTCATCATTACAATCTACACCATGTCTGTATTACAGAGTCAAGCAGACAGACGGCAAACAGACTGACATGCCGTATTGGCTCTCTCAGTGACGGATTTAGCATCCCTGTCTGAGAATCAGTTGGGACAAGGCCGTGGATTTGCGTTGCCTTGGCTGAAATTGTCAGTCTGGGTTGTTAGGTAATCTGTCTGACCATTAATCAGTTCATAGTCATTTTGTAACATGGATCAAATAAACGAGAGCGAGAGGAAGAGTGTAAGAGAAAAACAAGAAAGCTTCAGCAAAGCCTTAAACAGACTAGACAACCTATTCACAAATGCAGCATGACCTTTGACATTTGACCCAAGCTGTCTGCCACACTGATCTTACCCTCCAACTCCAGGAAGGACCTTTATTAGACCTTGTGTACTGTTAGCCTGCTGTGCTGTTTCTATTATATTAAGTTTGCATAAATATACCCTTGAAAAGAGATAATCTAATCACTGCACTTTAAAGTGTTTCTAAAGACAGTAAATTAAATTAGAGGGATTCCCAAGAGAGCCCCTTCTCAGCCAGCTATAAAACAATAACATTGGAGAAATACATGTTCAAGAAAATAGTATCAGATAAATTGTGTACCATGTGTCAGAAAATATTTGGTATATTTATGGGGGACTAATCAAAAGGTTCAAGAATTTGCAAAATGCGTGACACAATCTCTTGACACAGAGTTAAATTGTTATCCCACAAAATTAAAACAGCTCTCATCAGTGTGCTTACGTTAGCTATGACATTTAACACAAAAAACCCATTGCTGCTTTGTTAGGAATGCAGCACAAAACGTCTGTGAGGTTTTCTGCTGATGCACGGAAGCCCATAACGCTGTAGGAGTGAGCTGTGAGAAGAATGCAAAAGTCATGACCATGTGTAGGTGGAAGAGAAATATCTGAAACCAACACACAAGATTCACCTTATTAAACCTGTCTACTTATATATTCCTTTATTTATTACAGCTGTTCCTCCATGTCTTCTAATGCATTCCATTTTATATTTCAAACTACTGCTCTGATGTTTGTTTTAAGAGTTCTTTTCTACTAAAGACCAGAAGCCAGCATGAATCTGCTTATTCTCCGTCACCAAACAACCAGCCCTGAACGTTAAAATGGAAATCCTGAATCCTACACATTGTATAAAGCATGTTTCCAAAACAGGAGATTTTGATTTAGTCACGGTTCACAATGCCACATTAATGTGTGAAACGATGATCATTGCGTTTGAGCCCCTAATCATTTTCATGTGAGTAGAATTAGAAACATCACTATTCGAGGGCACCCATATGAGCCACGCACTCAGGCAGAGAGAGGTCAGATGCACATGGACTGCCCTGGAGTAGGCTATAACACATTTTGATTATCACAGGAGTAAAGATAAGTATTATGATCATGGCTACCCATATCACTCTGCCCACAGTAGCTACAAACACATGAGAGTCCATAAAAATAGACTCACTGTATAATACATTTCATACAACAGTGCTCTGATTTAATGGGTCAAAAGACGTTCCTGATATTTAGTATAACATCACTCGGCTTGCCTGTGTTTATGGCATTCCCAAAAATGTTGTCAGAAATAACTGAATATGATTGATGCAAAAAAAAAGTTCACTAAAGCAGACTTGTGCAGTGTGGCTGATAGTTTAGTGTCATTTATAGTGTGTCTGAGTGGACTTTCTGTTCAAACAGTGCTCAGGTGAGGACAGGTGATGAGTTGGTGTTTTCAAGTAGCTAAATCTTTCTTTCTTCGGAGTGGCATTTCACATAATTTCAGCACCAGCAGGCTTATGGAAAGCACAAATCACTGTCTATTATGCATTATGCAGTCTGCCCCAAACTGTCAACTGCTGCTTCATGGTAGCCTACATATTAAGTGCGCAGGTCTGACTGTATCTGCATGAGGAGCTAAGTGCTGAGTGAGACAGTATCAGTAGAATAAAGTTAAACATCTATCTATCTATTGAAGATGATGCATTAAGCTTACGATTACACACACACACACACACACACACACACGAATAATGCTGAATCGACAACTGCCACAAATTAAACCATACCGCTGATCGTGTTTTATTTCTATGGTGATTTTTTCCATTGCTATCATGTGTGCGCGCGCACAGGTTGTCACCTGCCTCCCGCCTATTACGTTCATACTTTTCGTTGCTTTGGAAAATGCAAAAGCTCTCACACACCAAAAGTGTCAAATAAAACAGCTTTTTATGTGATTACTTCTCTGCGTTTCAAACATGTCAAAGAGAGATGTCATTCTAATAGCTATTGTTATTTCCTGCATCAATTGAACTGAACTCACCTCCATGGCTGTTGACAGTGGCGCTCCAGGATGAGATGGTGTAACACAGCAACACAGTTAAAGCAAACAGACTACTGACTGACTTCATGTTCCGACAACAGGAACCGCTCTTCTACTAGTTCGTAGACAGTCCTCTATTTCCAGTCTCAGCTCCAGGTCATTATAACGAGAAACACTGTAGATTTGGCTACACACAGTTTCAATGGTTTAAATAGTTAATATGTAAAATACGGATGCTATTTTTACCAAACTAATTTTAAGTCAGCATATTCTTACTGTTCAGAACAGAAATCCAAAACGTCCACGATGTTCTTATTCTTTGAGTCTCGAAATAATCACCAGCACAAGTCCGCGCATCGCACAATATGGGTAGAAACCAAATCTGCTTGCTTCCGGGAAAATGTTCAACTTTCCCGAAGTTTAATCCGATGTGAAATACATTCGCTGTCAGAAGATTGAAGCAGAAGAAGCGCGTGTAACCTCGCGTTCAAATCCTCCAGCACTGGCTTGAACACAAATTCAATTGTCCCATAGGCTATGACCACCGGATATTCCCGTCCGAGCAGCTTAAATGATATCTGAATATGTCCAATGTGGGATTTCAAAAACATATAAGACAGTAAGCAAAATGTACCAGCATGAGAAAGAAACCCAAAAGCGCGAGTCCGCTCTCCAGCCGTCTCAGTGATCTCTAATAGGCAACAGAGGCTTCAGTCAAATCCTCGCCGTGCCCCGCCCCGTTGTCTACGTCACAACAGGTAAAGCGGCTTGAGTTCAAAGAAATACAACAATGGTAACACTTTACAATAAGCTTTCATTAGTTAACATGAACTAACCATGAGGAGTACATTTGTTACTGTATTTGTTCATCTTTGTTAACGTTAGTTCATAAAAATGCAGCTGTTCATGGTTTGTTCATAGTTCACAGTGCATTAACTGATGTTAACAAGATTTTAATAAAGTATTAGTAAATGTTGAAATTAACATTAACAAAGATAAATAAATGCTTTATAAGTGAAGTTCATTATTAGTTCATGTTAACTAATGTAGTTAATTAATGTTAACTAATCTCCTTATGAACCTTATTGTGAAGTGTTAGGCTACCCTAATATTATTATTCTCTTTAACGAATCTGGTTCCATGAGCGATTCTTGATTCTACTCTGAGGAAGAAATAGGCTATTTGGAAAAAAGATTACTGAATGTAGGCTGCTGCCCTCAGCAGTTTGTTACCAAATAATGGAATCATAAGATTTCAATCAGAAAAAAATGTAGGCTAATACAATTCTTTCAAATATGCAAAATATTGAATGCATGTGTATATAATGCACTTGATATATTAAATATGAATATATAATGCATACATACATTCACATATAAAAATGAATATATTCATGTATTTTACATTTAATTCTTTCGGATTCGTAAAATTGAATTGAGTCTAAATTAGACCTGACTCTGAGCCTCGTCTTCCTGGTCAAAATCTCTATAAACTCAGTCAGTAATTATTATAATTAGATTAATTTCTGATTAAATAGCGTATAAAACGTTTCTATTCATTCTATTAAAATTGTTTAAATTATAAATGAAAACATGTCCCACTCCCAATTAGTGATAGCCTAGGCTATATGGCATGATGAGCTGTCATATTTCCATTAGACTAAATGAATGCAAGTTGCGACGGGAACGTGCATGAGGGAGTGCTTTGATGAATCTGCTCTTATTCCCGACAAAAGCACGGGGGAGGGCGGATTTGCGCAGGCCACGACCCGCTGTCCATCTGCCTCTCTGTAATCCGCGCAAGAACAACGACATCTGAGGGCTTCAGCACTCTCTGGATTTCACGGGGCAGCACAGCAGGACAAAGGCCAGCGAATCTAAGAGGCGGCGAGCGGTCAAAGGTGACGGAGGAACAAGGTGCGGACTGAATAGATAAAGTTTGTTGAGGAAATATATGTTGAGCAACATCCAGGTTCTTCAGTGAAAAACAAATCATCATCGATGACTGTCGTTTGTTTGAACGATCATTGCGCCATTATGTGCAAATGTTATAATACGCAGTTTGTTTGTAGGCTATAATCATTGACACTCATCACGACGCCCCCCTCTGGACAGGTGAGCATGTTTTACAGGATAAGTGTGCTTGATTTTTTTCTTTCTTTCTCTAATTAAAGGAACATTTTGGTAACATTCATTTAATTGGTAGTTCACTTTGCGTCCTGTTAGTCATTTGTAATAGGCAATCTTCTGAACTAAAAGGCCGGGTCATTAATGACTACTGTAGTGACATCAGTTTTGGGTGGTGTTCTAGAAAATTATAGAAATTTGGATGATTTTTTTTATTAACTTGCACTAAACAATGGCTATATTTTTTTATAAGCCTGCATGGTTTCTCCCAAGGTTTTTTCTCCATCCTGTCGCCTTTGGCTTTTGGCTTGCTTAGTTGGGGACACTAAATATTCAACTGTATTACTGATCTGCCTGCAATGACAGTATATAATTTAACTGAGCTGGATGACATTACTGTTTTCTCCAGAGCGGCTGTACAGCCGAAACAAATTCTGTTGCATTATTTCCCTGTTACCACTGTGAAGCTGCTTTGAACCAATCTCCATTGTAAAAAGTGCTATATAAATAAAGTTGACTTGACTATTCATATGTTCAAGTTTTCTTGCCATTGTCTAAATAACCAAGCTATAATGAATTACTCTACCTATATTATGTTCTTAAACTCTCATCTAGCTGGACATGAGTTCCACTCAGCCTTACTGAACTGCAAATAAACGCTTTTATGGACCAAACAAAAGGACAGAAGTAGGCATAGGTGAATTCCTGGAGGCCCAAATGTGCTGCATGCTTTTAATAACTGTTCTCATATCAGCTTCCCATGCCTTCATCATCCCAGATTACATAGAACAACTGATCTCTGATCAGCTTCTAAGGTCTTTTATATAAAGGTCATTTATAGAAAGACCAATCAGCTATGGCATGTTGAAAAGACCTTAAAGGGATTGTCATGGAACTTATCTGGTGGAGGACATTATTATTCTTCCCCTGAGCTGAGCGAGTAACACACAGTGTGGGGCCTGAACCCTTGAAGTGAGGTCTTGCTGTCCCCTGAGCATAAAGAAAGAAGTGTCACGGTTTACATAGAGACCCCAACAGAGACCTCTGACTGGTATATTTCTAAGGGGTCACATCCACAATGTAATATCTTAATGGGGGGGAAGTGGAGGAACTATGTGTGTGTATATGGTTCAGGTATACCCTACATATGGGGACAAAATGTCCACACAAAGATGGCAATATTCGAAATCTTTGTCCTTGTAAGGACATTTTTAGCTTATAAATCATACTAAGTGATGTTTTTTTGAAGATACAAAAATGCAGAAAGTTTCCTGTGATGGAAATAGGTTTAAGGTTAGAATATATAATTTGTACGGTATAAAAATCGCTATGTCAAAGACTGCGATATCCAAAATCCTTGACCTTGTGGGGACATTTTTTGGTCACCATGAGGAAAACAGCTTATAAATCATACTATGACATTGTTTGAAAATGTAAAAATGCAAAACATTTTCCGTGATGGGTAGGTTTGGGGGTAGGGTTAGTGTAGGACGATAAAAAGTACAGATTGCACAGTATAAAATCACTATGGAAAGTCCCCATAAAACATGAAAAAACAACATGCTTGTGTGTGTGTGTGTGTGTGTGTGTGTGTGTGTGTGTGTGTGTGTGTGTGTGTGTGTGTGTGAAAGGAGTTAACGTTTAAAATATAAAAATGTATGTCAGTATATCTATCACTCTCAATGGAAGTCTGCATAAGCTAAATTGAAACTATAAAATCAGACTGAATGAATTGCCTGGTGTGTGGACATGGCCAGAGCAAAGGCAGGAGACACTGCTTGCAGTCAATTCAAAGTTTTATTGACTTCAAAACTTGCAAAAAAAAATAAAAACAAATCAAAAAGAACATAAAACTTCCTCACAGAGGTCCCTCACCAGAACTGACTCAAACAGAAAAGATGAATCCTATTATACTCAGGGGTTCATAATAGGGGAATAGACATGGTATATACATACACACATAAACACAAACACATAAACACATCTGTCACTATCAATGGGTGTGTGCATAGGCGAGATTGAAACTATAAAATCAGACTGAATGAATTGCCTGGTAATCAGTTAAATGGAAATCATTTAGCAAGCTCTTTAATTATGTGTATGTGTGTGTATCTGCTAGCCACTATCAGTCCTGGACTGAGAGATGACCTTGCGGGAAAACATAAACAGGCACAGCTATGGACAAACAGTATCAGAATTGGATTAAATGTTTGTCTGGATAGTCACAGCACAAACCCTCATTAATTAGATGTGTGCATGTGTCTCATTAAAATACCAGATAATGTATTAGTACACTGAGGTCAGTGACAATGTGCAGCAAATGTTAATGAGTCATTTATTATAAGAATAACAATTCACAGTTCAAAAACACAAGTGATAATGAAAATATAGGAATATATGAATATTGGTCTTCCAAAATAGACGGAGCTCTGCAAAAGCAACAATTTATTAAATATAAAAATTATATAATATTCAAGGTTAAAAAAATTTCTGCCTTTAAATCCTCCCAAAAATTGCCCCATTTACTTTCATAAGTGCCTCACCTCATTATTAAGAGGATAAGTCAGATGAGTCAGATTTTTTATGGTAATAAACATTATTCCATACATGCTGTCAAGCTTAACATGTACTGAACACAGAATATTCTGTAATTCTATAAAGCAGACAGTGCTTCGTGACCAAAGGCTGTCCAAGATGGCTTTGGCAGGCACCAGCCAACCCAGCATGCACATGGTCAAACTGACTTATAGTACGAACAAAGATAGAAGCGTGCAAACTAATGCATGTAATTCTGGAATATCAACAGCTGTGGAAAGAAAAGAGCAAATCAGGAAATCATCAAAACACAAATGTGTCCATAACCAGATGCACCAATCAAAAGTGTATTTCATGCACTGATGGGGGCACACATTTTCAGAGCCAAATATTATTCCATTACATCAGTATGTGTGTATATTCCAGTAGATTGGCCACCTCTACCCCTCCCCCAGGCCTTACCTCTCACCTCCAATAAGTCCTCACCTTCCTCTGCCTCATTACTCCAGCACTGTTCATTGACTGGCTGAGGGAGCATGTTGAGTCATCAGCAGCAGAACTGCAGGTCATTAAGCGGCCCTGCCATTCACCCTGTGGTCTTGTCCACCCGTGTAATAACAGTATTACGCACTCCTTCACCTCAGGCAACTGGACCAGCAGGACACAGGTGATGTGATACCATCTCTAGAGATATCTGTTCACTATCTCTGGTCCACATCTCCAAATGGACAATCTGGTTAGTTGCCCCTGAGTATACGGACATGTCAGATGACTTTTAGCTCTGTGCTGGTGCTCGTGAGGGGGATGGTATGGTGTTACATGTATCATGGATGTTTTCCATCCCCCATCCTTGACAAGAAAAGGAATCACTGAGAATGTCAAGAGGAGATTCAATGTTTTGTGAATTCATGCAAACAAAGTATAAGGAAGAATATATATAATATTATTCAGAACTATTGTTAAAAATATGCTGTAAAGGAAACAATTACAGCAGCAGCTATTTGCATTAAGTGTAAATAGCAACTAGATTCTATTTACACTAAATAAAAATACTAGTTAGATGCTATTTATAGGCTACTTATAAATTGTGGCAGATACTATTTGCACCTCAGTGTTGTTGTACATTAAACGGGTATGCAATAATTACATGGAGTGTAAATGATTATATTTATTAAAATTATTAAATGGGTGCTACCTTATTTGGACAATAAAGCTCTCCCTAGACCTACCCCTACCCCTAACCCTAACCGGTAAGGCCCCGATCAGGCAGAATCCGTTTTTCAGGTTTAAAACACGAGGTGTACTGCCTTTTTTTTGGTTGACGTTGTAGAAAAGAGCAGTGCGCTGCGTTTTTTATGTTACTAGGCAACCCCCGAATCAGCTGTCCTGTAAGTCAAATCAAGGTAACCGTCACCACAACAGAAGGCCCGCCTCTTCAATCATTCGATTGGACAATGGAAAAAAACACGAATGACACGCCACAAGCGGCTAAAATGCGAGGCACTCGGGGCGCATAAACAGTGCGCAAAAACCGCAAACTCGACCCAGAATTCTCAGCACAAATAGCTAACTGTACAGAACCGTGCTGGTAGAATCCGTGAATTTTGATCTGATCTGACTTTCTGATCTGATATGTGATGGGAATAGAGAGTAGAATGAGTTCAGCTTGAAGCAAAACTTTCTACCACACACCTTACCCCTACATTACTGCTACTCTTGACAATATGGCGTTTTCCGTAATTTTGTCTGGCCCAGACGTCAGTGGGCGGAGATAGTGTAAATACCCTCTGCCAACAAGGCAGGCTATATGCACTCAGTGTAAATATACACTCTGAAAAATTACATCATGAAATATTCTCAGTTGACATAATAATTTATAAAGTAAATGTAGGGATCTTGATTTGGTGGATTTTTACAACTGAAAATTGGTCGGGAGTTGTATTTTAGATAAGAAATAACCATGTAGGTCTATTTTTGCCAACAAAAACAAAATAAAGAGCAGAATGAACTATTGCACCTCCAAGCAACACAGAGTAGCAGTAGTTAATTCATGAATGAATCAGTGTTTTGAATGAATCAGTTGAGGAATGGATTTAATGACTCGTTCATAAAGACAGTGGCTGCATCCGAATATGCATACTTCCCTATACTATATAGAAAAACAGTATTTGAAAAGAGTAGTATAATTCAACGTTCTCATAAAGAGCTTTTCTAGTGAGATTCTGAAGTGCACATCTAATGAACACTTTATTATCCCATGAGGCCATGGAAGAAGATTTGTGAACTGATGCTGGTAGGCAGTATTGTAATGCATTACAAGTTATGTAATCAGATGACTTTTTTCAAGTTACTAGTAAAGTAACACATTACTTTTAAATTTACAACAAAATAGAAACAAAAGAAATGTCGCAAAAGTAACATAAAGCTTTACTCTCCATAAAAATTAAGTAATGCAATTAGTAACTTTTTTTAAGGGAGTAATGCAATATTGTAATGCACATTACTTTTAAAAGTAATTTTTCCCAACACTGCTGGTAGGTCACATGACAACCAGAGGAATGTAGTACTTCTGGATTTCATTTATACCATTCATACTGTATAGAATATACTTTTTTAACAGTCAGAAAATAATACATTCTTCAGAAATATATTTAGAGAGTGCGATTTCGGATGCAGCTCTTCACTAACGAATCGGTTAAGTGAATTATTGAATAAATCACACAAAGACAGTCACTTGTCGCCACCTAATGTTGAGACACTGAAAACCCCCACCACCACTGCACAGACTGACACTGTACTTCAACACTCTTGAAACTCCGCTTGGATAATCAAATTCGAGGACCTGAGGATATATAGACTAATTAAGAATACAACAACAAGTACTTCCTCTACTGCATATGCATACTTTTTATTACATTACATTTACATTTAATCATTTAGCACACCCTTTTATCCAAAGCAACATATGAGGAGAGCAACAGAAGCAATCAAACCAACAATAGGGCAACAACATGCAAGTGCTGTGACAAGTCCCAGTTATTCTAGCACAGAACATGTAGCAATTAATAACTGTGACTTTGTTTTAACAAATCAGCTAAAACTCAGTCAGATATGCTTTAACAAGTAGTCAAAATACATGGGTTTAAAAAAAGACAACCTTGGACTGTCTACACCCACACACTTACAAACAAAGAAATGTCAAGCCATTCTGTGCCAACACAACTTCATCACCTCTAATGTTGGTTTATATCATTAGTGTACTGCAGCATGTTCTTGTACTGAGAAGACTGTTTGATTTAATAAGCACATTACGAAAGAGCTATTTGCTCAATTATAAAGATGAGCTTTCCATTCAAACTAATTAGCCTATTACTCAGACAGGTAGACACACTCACACCTTAAAAAGACACACTCAAACACATACACTCATTTCCACTGTGTGTTCTCATATAAAATCTTGCTTTTGCCCATTAAACCTAATGCACATGCATTTGCCTTCTCTTGCTTTCAGTCTCCCCATATATGCTGCCCACTCATGCACATTTATGCATTTCAACCCCATTTAATTCAATTAGATTACAATGATGGACAGAAAAATGGAAGAAATCTGAGACAATGAAAGTAAAGTGGCAATGGAGTGAAATAGAGGAAAAACAATGAGAGAGCAAGAGTACATTTTGAGACAGAGAAAACGGAGGGCGGTGAAATTAGATTCTACTACTTTTCCTGATCGAATTTATGAAATGTACAAATGTGTAGAATAGATTATTAAATGAAACTAAAATGCCAAGAGTCATTGTGCTAGCCTTATTAATTAGGGCATGACTGAATGCAGTAAAGTCATAAAATGCTTCAATCTTTTAAAATCCGAGATTTATTTCTTCATACCATAATTTGCAGGACAGAAATCCACAGTAGGGGGTGCGATAAGGTGATTGTGGTAATCTCACGCCTTGACTGCCACACAAAATATAAAATCATCCACCAACAAATCACTGTCTGATAATTACTGAGCAAACATCAGGGTCTTACAGGTCTCTAAGGAACTACTAAACATGCCCTCACTAAACAAGCCGGAATATTCATGACTAATCTGCATACCTTAAAAGAAGGAAGGGTGACCTACAATAATTAAAGGGAGGATGGGAAATTTTTGTGCAGCTATTTATGTCAGATCTTGGTCGTATTGAAAATAAGAGGCTGAAAGATTAGCACATGAACTTTTTATGGGATAGTGTCGAGGGAATGAGCACATTAAATATGAATATATAAACAAACATGTCTTAAAGGGTTAGTTCACGCAAAAAAAAATTATTTTGTCATTACTTACTCATCCTGAAGTTGTTCCAAACCTGTATGAGTTTATTTCTTCTGCTGAACACAAAAGAAGATATTTTAAAGAATGTTGGTAACTAGACAGTTGACGGCACCCATAGTAGGAAAAAAAAATACTATGGAAGTCAATGAGTGCCGTCAACTGTCTAGTTACCAACATTCTTTAAAATATCTTCTTTTGTGTTCAACAGAAGAAAGAAACTCATACAGGTTTAGAACAACTTCAGGGTGAGTAAGTAATGACAACATTTTGGGGTGAACAAATCTTTAAGAGAATAAGAGAGGATATTATTTTTATTTTCAGTTATTTTCTCTGACATGTTCATAAAACATATAGGATTGATTAGTAGTCCCAGAAACCAGGTCTCCTTATAAGCATTGATGAATATGTACGAGCAGGTGGTATGCATAGATTAAGGAGCACATTTATAAAAGACAAGATGTCCGTGAGTGGTTTCACCATACATACTCTTTACAATTAGTCATTAGCACTAATCCACCATGAAAGACCTGATCTAGAAATCCAATGAAGGGCAGATATTATGCTTTCAGTTTACACCCCCACTAATTAAGTAATGAATATGCATGAGGCAGAACAGCCAAGGATGCCAAAGAAGAGGGTGGATAAGTTTATGGGAAATTTTGTTTACTTTTTTAGTCACTATAAAGAGAATCAGTGTCATGAGTAGTAAGGAAGGATGATATACTCCATATCTTGGATTAAATGAATGTGGCAAAAGATTGCCAGTAAACTAGAGCACAAGCATGAAATAAATAGTGGTTATGAATATATAATTATGCGTCACATTTTAAAAATAAATAAATAACTTTCAAAAAATGTTTTTTCGCATAAGGAAGGGATTTGGGCAGATGGCTGCTTTCGGGACCATGTTTCCACAAATACACTCCCTAATGCTGTAAACACAAGATGACAGTACGCTCCGGAAAAAAACTCTAGTCCTGCCCTGAAGCGGATTTGGGAATGTTTCTCTCTGATTACAGGTCAAATAAAGCCAAACTAGGGCTCAGAAAAGTTCTGCAACTCCAATCCAACAAACTACTGGTTTATGCATGATGTTATGCTAGTACTGTGCTAAAGATGAATTCTATATGATGGATAATTATAGAAAATGATGCATCTGGGATCAAGAGGGAACTATAGTCCAAAAATAAGGATCATGTAAGGAATTATTTTAAAATGAGTGCTCAAAATCAAATGTGTATGGGTACAAGCCCCATAACTTTGACCACATACATGCCACAAATCTTATATCACAACATGATGGACATCACTGTTTAAAGGAATATTCCGGGTTTAGTATATATATATTATTTCTACTGTAATTTTACAGTAACAGCTGTAAAAAAAAAAATGGGTTCATTTTACAGTATGTATACAGCAGTGCAGTGTATTTTCACAGTACAATTGCCAAAAGTACACCCCTCCAAATCATTGAATTCAGGTGTTCCAATCACTTCCATGGCCAAAGGTGTATAAAATCAAGCACCTAGGCATGCAGACTGCTTCTACAAACATTTGTGAAAGAATGAGAGCTCAGTGAATTCAACCTGTGATAGGTTGCCACCTGTGCGATAAGTCCATTTGTGAAGTTTCCTCACTACTAATACTCCACAGTCAACTGTTAGTGGTATTATAACAAAGTGGAAGCAATTAGGAACAACAGCAAATCAGCTACAAAGTGGTAGGCCACGTAAAATCACAGAGCGGAGTCAGCGCATGCTGAGGCGCAAAGGGCGCAGAAGTCGCCAACTTTCTGCAGAGTCATTAGCTACAGACCTCCAAACTTTGTGTGGCCTTCAGAATAGCTCAAGAACAGTGCGTAGAGAGCTTCATGGAATGGGTTTCCATGGCCGAGCAGCTGCATCCAAGCCTTACATCACCAAGTGCAATGCAAAGCATCGGATGCAGTGGTGTAAAGCACGCCGGCACTGGACTCTAGAGCAGTGGAGATGTGTTCTCTGGAGTGACAAATCACGCTTCTCTGTCTGGCAATCCGATGGACGAGTTTGGGTTTGGTGGTTGCCAGGAGAACGGTACTTGCCTGACTGCATTGTGCCAAGTGCAAAGTTTGGTGGAGGGGGAATATAGTGTGCAGTTGTTTTTCAGGGGTTGGGCTTGGCCCCTTAATTCCAGTGAAAGGAACTCTTAATGCTTCAGCATACCAAGACATTTTAGACAATTTCATGCTCCCAACTTTGTGGCCCCTTCCTGTTCTAACATGACTGTGCACCAGTGCACAAATCAAGGTCCATAAAGACATGGATGAGCGAGTTTGGTGTGGAGGAACTTGACTGGCCTGCACAGAGTCCTGACTTCAACCCGACAGAACACCTTTGGGATGAATTAGAGCGGAGACGGTGAGCCAGGCCTTCTCGTCCAACATCAGTGCCTGACCTCACAAATGAGCTTCTAGAAGAATGGTCAAAAACTCCCATAAACACACTCCTAAACATTGTGGAAAGCCTTCCCAGAAGAGTTGAAACTGTTATAGCTGCAAAGGGTGGGCCAACTCCATATTAAACCCTACGGATTAAGAATGGGGCGTCATTAAAATGCATGTGCATGTAAAGGCAGACATCCTAAAACTTTTGGCAATATAGTGTATAGCAATAGTAAATTAGACATTAGGCCAATCTATTTTATTTTCTTTGTTTTTGACAATGTAACATTTGACCAGTGTAAACCATGTAATGCAACAAAAACAACGCTTTAAACAAGTTTTTGATTTAAGTGCTTTTATGAAATGATAAGCTTCACATTTCCGTCTTTAAACTCTCCAAAAATTGCCCCACATTTACTTCCATTGTAACTGCCTCATTGTAACCTCAGATCAAGACAAGTACAAAGAAACTCCAAATAACACTATTTACACCATGGTGCAAAGGGACTCTGCCAAAAGCAAATCACAAAAAGCCAATGAAATCACAAAGACATCAACTGGGCCCAAAGCCTCACCTTCTGCCATGAGCAACATTTTTGGGATAAAGACAGCAAAAGACAAAGATAGGAATAGTGTCAAATTCATGCTAGTCCCCCTGCCTGACGATACTGCAATTCAACTGAAGTAATTATATTAGCTTAGAGAGCCAAGACTGAGTTCATTTGATGAAAATAATCTTATAAGGCTTCTTTATGCCAGACAAGCTATTGAAAAATAAATCCATAAAGAATTTATTTTTACACTAATTAAACATGTAGAAATGGGAAGCAGATGTAGACTAAGTGGCTGCTTCAATATCATACATTCAAAATAATGACTAAAGCTGCTGGTTTAATTGAAAACCATCATTCCCACCACTTCCCTCAGAAAAATATCCTAACAGTAGGTATAAACATTTTTATATATGCAGAGAAATCTTTTCTTTTTCTTCAGCATGGCTGATCTCTTGGTTGCCGTGGTAACTACATGTACACACTGTAAACTGTGAGACATTTACCAGAGGCTGCTTGGCCTTGGATGTGTCAAATCCAAGAGGCTTTAGGATCCTGAGGCCAGCAGCAGACGATCCATCTGCCACCATGTTGGCTCTAAGCCAATACTGCAGGCCACCCCCTACAGAGCCAAGATGGCGGAATTGCAAATGGCATTGCAAATACACAGGTGGGGGGCATCAGGTGTTGCGTATATGTGGCATCATATGGAGACTGTCTGGCTGTGAGTGGGGCTGGGAGAGCAAGCTGTCACTCAGTATGATGGGAGGATTGCATTAGCACATGTGGTAGCTGTTGATGTCTTGATTCTGTGGGGAATATTTTTGGTAATGTTGACCTCAAGGCATATGTTGTGAGATATGATGGATCATATTCAAAGGAATTAGAAGTGAGATTAGCGCTTTTGAAATATATTAGCATGAACATAACAACAACCAGCTAACTGTCTTTATTATGATCTTTACTATGTGAATGTTAATTACCCCTATTCTGGCTCCAAAATGTACGGTATACAAAGCAATGAATAGGCAAATGATAAATGAGACCGGGCTTAGGCGTGTGTGGTCAAATTATATAGCTGTGTAGTGTATTATATACTGTAAACCATTTCCTGCAGTATATGTTTACATACAAACAAAGATCTAACGTCCCTCTTTCCCCATCAACTTGACCTAATTTGTATCTTTGTTCTTCTTGGTTCAGATCAAAGCAAAGCACCGTGAGAGTAAAACACAGAAGGGCTGAATATGTGAGAACCTGCCTCATTTTTAGTTGCTCAATAAGAACTTTTGAGTTCAATTTTAACAACTTTAATTTTAATTAAATTAAATATTGATTTAAAGTTGTTTTTTTTTACATTTAGATTGACTGTACAGTATATTCTTTGTGTTTGGGCTCGAGACCTAATTCTGTATTTGAGATTCACCTTTATTTTGCCTTTAAATTCTTTTATTAATCTGCTGTCTCTGATTTACACTCACCTAAAGGATTATTAGGAACACCTGTTCAATTTCTCATTAATGCAATTATCTAATCAACCAATCACATGGCAGTTGCTTCAATGCATTTAGGGGGTGTGGTCCTGGTCAAGACAATCTCCTGAACTCCAAACTGAATGTCAGAATGGGAAAGAAAGGTGATTTAAGCAATTTTGAGCGTGGCATGGTTGTTGGTGCCAGACGGGCCGGTCTGAGTATTTCACAATCTGCTCAGTTACTGGGATTTTCACGCACAACCATTTCTAGAGTTTACAAAGAATGGTGTGAAAAGGGAAAAACATCCAGTATGCGGCAGTCCTGTGGGCGAAAATGCCTTGTTGATGCTAGAGGTCAGAGGAGAATGGGCCGACTGATTCAAGCTGATAGAAGAGCAACTTTGACTGAAATAACCACTCATTACAACCGAGGTATGCAGCAAAGCATTTGTGAAGCCACAACACGCACAACCTTGAGGCGGATGGGCTACAACAGCAGAAGACCCCACCGGGTACCACTCATCTCCACTACAAATAGGAAAAAGAGGCTACAATTTGCACGAGCTCACCAAAATTGGACAGTTGAAGACTGGAAAAATGTTGCCTGGTCTGATGAGTCTCGATTTCTGTTGAGACATTCAGATGGTAGAGTCAGAATTTGGCGTAAACAGAATGAGAACATGGATCCATCATGCCTTGTTACCACTGTGCAGGCTGGTGGTGGTGGTGTAATGGTGTGGGGGATGTTTTCTTGGCACACTTTAGGCCCCTTAGTGCCAATTGGGCATCGTTTAAATGCCACGGCCTACCTGAGCATTGTTTCTGACCATGTCCATCCCTTTATGACCACCATGTACCCATCCTCTGATGGCTACTTCCAGCAGGATAATGCACCATGTCACAAAGCTCGAATCATTTCAAATTGGTTTCTTGAACATGACAATGAGTTCACTGTACTAAAATGGCCCCCAGAGTCACCAGATCTCAACCCAATAGAGCATCTTTGGGATGTGGTGGAACGGGAGCTTCGTGCCCTGGATGTGCATCCCACAAATCTCCATCAACTGCAAGATGCTATCCTATCAATATGGGCCAACATTTCTAAAGAATGCTTTCAGCACCTTGTTGAATCAATGCCACGTAGAATTAAGGCAGTTCTGAAGGCGAAAGGGGGTCAAACACAGTATTAGTATGGTGTTCCTAATAATCCTTTAGGTGAGTGTAATCAAAACCTTAATCAGATATTATTGAAGCTTTAATCTGTTTGGTATAGCATAGATACACGCATCTGGAAAGTGACTTTTCTTCTTCGACATAAGTAATGTAAAATGTTTCACAGAGAACATTAGATGCATATTTTCAAGTAGAAATAGGCTATTATTTATAATCAATTGATTAGGAAAAGTCACAATGAATCAACTGGATATTTCAGTGTTAAGGATGTTTGTGCTATTGCTCTGTGTCTGTCTCTCAGATCCCAAACAGACCATTAGAACGTAATGCATGTTAACAGAATATTAAGGACATCAAAGATAACACTGATTAAAGTTGTTATCATAGACAGAGATTAGACTAACAGACAGATATTCCACATTAAATCCAGTAAAAGTGTCTTGCTGGTGATCATGTAGCTTAAACTAAGATCTTCCTCAGCAGGGATCTCTAATGAGATAAAGATGTCACAGGATGATTGCCAAAGAAAATGGGACAATAGTAGTGGCAATAACCACAATAAATTGTGCATTACATTTTAAAAGATTTATTTTTATACTTTTATACCGATCGTTCTTGCTTCAGTCTTTATTTTTCCCTTTGCCAGAATGATGAGAACTGGTGATATGTTTAATGTCAACAACAGTTTAATTTGTGCATGTATTCTCAGATGCTTAATGTTTAACAGAGACAGAAGAAAAAAAATCCTATGATACAAGACAGACAGTCTAGGCCATCCAGACAGGACTGATCACTTCTATGTTGGATTAAGACTAGTAAATCCTGGATTATAATTTAAACAAAGCTAGATTAAAAAGTTAACCACAGGGGTCATGTGTGTAAAGAAAAGGATGATGTTTAATTCATTTTGACTTTGTTCAAATGTATACCCCAGCATACCTTTAAATTCTGTTTCATCAGTGCAATTCTGTCAAATATAACAACATACAATATTTATCTACAAATTCCCTAACAAATCTGTAAAGTGCTAATCTGTAAAGTGCTAATCTGTAAAGTGCTAATCTGTAAAGTGCTATGGGCTGTTGTGAACAATCACATGATAAAAGGCTTTTGGCATTTATTGCTTTTAGACATTCTGAATGTGTTTAGAGATAGCGGCTTCACTGCTGGAGGGACGAGATCACTCACAAAATATTGAGTGACCTATTCAGACAGTTGATGTTATGATGGCCTAATCCATAAAACATTTTTTTATATTGACAGACGCAGAAAAGGTATTTCCTGTTTTAGAAGTTAATTTTAAAGAGATTCATTTTAAATGCATTTTGTTTTGTATGTATGTTATGTATTTGTGTTTTGTTGAGGAATGTAATGGATTTGTTGACAACTAGTTTCAATATTTGCATTCGAAAAATAAGTATGTCAATAAAATCAAAACAGAGTCTATGTAAAATCAGGTCAGTCTTTCCGTCAAATGGTTTCAAATCTCTTTCTCCACATTTGCTGTATCATATACAGTAGTCTCAGAAGTGGGATTTGTCAGATGACATTCAGGTTGAAATGATCACTAAGATATGGAGTTTGCTGTCTCAAAACAGGTTGGATAGGAAATAATGACAAAGCACTGACTGTGGATCAACATTATAGGATTAATATGTATATTTCCTTGTAAACTTCCTTAAAATAGACACACAGATGGAACAATTAGATATGGTTATGCAGCATCATTCTGCACAACGTGATTGGCATAAATGTTTACATCTACAATATGAGGATGACAGACATTCATTAAGAGTTTCCAAGCAAAACTTTTATTTATGGATGTGTATGAAAATTTGTTTCTTAAATGAACAGTTCACCCCATAATTCTGTCATCCACTGTCTTACCTTCCTGTTATTCCAAACCCAGATAACTTTTCTCTGTTGAATACAAAAGGAGAAAATTCAGAAAACTGAACTGCTCTTCCATGCAGTTATCAAGTTTAAAACAGATGCAAAAGTGCCATATTGTAAAATGTATCCATATGACTCGAGCCAGAGATAGCTTTGTGTGGGAAACACACAAAATTAAGTCACTACTTACTGAATATCTTGACACCCACTCTCACTGTCCTTGATTAGATTGGATTTTTTTTCAGTGTTTGGCCTTCCATCCACACTGAGACAATGGGCCCTATCATACACCTGGCGCAATGCGATGGCAGGCACGACGCAAGTGTTTTTTGCTAGTTTCAGCCCGACGCAGTTTCACGTCCAGCGCCACAATGTTTAAATAGCAAATGCATTTGCGGCCATTTGTGCACCCAGGCAGGCTGGTCTGAAAACGAGGTGTGTTCAGGCGCATTGTTGGCGTGTTGCTATTTTAAGGAACCTAAAAACGACTGCGCCATTGACCAACAAAAACCTGGTCTAAAGTCAATAGCACAGTATTTTTTTGTGTTATTTAAAGGGCGCGTTAGTAAAATGCGCCTGTAAGCGGAACGCGCGGAACGCGCGTACACTGATTATTACAAACACAGGGATGCGCAGCAGCACACAAACATTTTTAAATATTAAAAATAAAAGGATTGCTCTCTGTAGGAGCGTTCAGTCTTTCCGCTCGCAAATTCTGCCATGTAAATAGCAAATCTGCCATGGTGCGAGCGCAACTGGCTTTTAAAGGGAATGGGAGATGAGACTCTGATTGGTTTATTGCACGTTACGCCCAAAACACATCCATGACTCAATAAGAGACTAAGTACAACCCTTTTGGACCATGCGCCGACCATTTTTTACCTCGCCATGCATTTTTAGACCATCCGCTCAGATCGTTAAAATAGGGCCCAATGTTTTTGTCCTGAGAAAACTGAGCTTTATAAAGTTGATCATTTTCCAAAGTTTGTGTAGATGAGAACATTTTGGAAAACACTTGAAAATGCTAGTGTGGCCTGAAAGCATTTTGAAATGAAAAAGTTATTTTCAAATGTATCCAGACTGATTGAGTTCTCGAGTTCAACTCAGTTCAACTTACTCAAAAATCTGAGCACAGTGGTTAGCAGATGACTGAAGGGAAAGATTATCACTGAACTTTCAATAAGTAGTGCTCGGAACAACACAAGAGTGAGTAAATCATGATTTAAAAAAAAAAAAAAAGATAAATATGATTTCTTTTTAATCTCATTATTGACAATATCGCCACAACAGTACAATAAATACAGCATTTCTGTCAATGGAAAAGGTTCCATTCATGTTCAAATCCATTCATTTAAACACATTTTAAGATATAATTCTTCTCCCCATTGCATTGATAAGAAAATTTTTTGCTTTTATGAAAGTTTATGAAAGCTGAGAGTGCAAATGAAGGGAAAGACATCTGTGGTAGTTGAATCACAGCATAAAGAAAGTGGGAATCTGAAAAACACGTTGCTAGAGAGAAGAAATAATTGAGCCACCCATAGAGGCATAATAATGGAAATCTTACTCTCACTCTCTCTGGTTATCAAAAGCATTCCCACTCCTCTGTAACTCATAGGCAGAGACAGTGAAGTGCAGCACTTTTTCCTTGAAAAGCTGACCTTCTCTATCTGATGGAGGCACAAAGACGCTCTTTCGTGCTTTCTTCCTCTCTCTTTCACTCCTCTTCTCGTACAATAGGATTAATGGCCTGATTTCTATTTCCCTCCTTTTACTCTTCCAAGTGGGGAGGTAACTAATCCACTTACTCAATGCTGAGTAAACCGTATGTCCATCAGGACCCTAAAACTGGGCCCTAGGTTTTTAATTGGCAAGGGAGAGTCTGAGCTGTTTTCTCACCTTGTACAGCTCCACCCACAGTAAAACCAAAAACTGAACATCAATATTTGTTGATTTCATGGTGTTCACAATTTGTGGCATAAATAAGAGATTGTGCATGTGACCCAGAATAAACAATGTAAATATAGAGTAAAAGAAAAGACATGTCTGGTCCAGGCAGCATGTTCCATTGTGCAATGTTCAATGGAAAAAGCCAAAGCCTACAGGGAGAACTCAAATAATAGCACAGGACAATGAAGCCATGGAGACATATAGCTAGAACAGACACAAAAGCTTGAGCACTGCTGTGGCTGTATGATGTCACGTCAACGAGACTGGCTCCTGGCCATATGTGCTTAGAGATCCAAGCGATGCAATGCCTTCTTGCTGTTTCTGGCATTAATAGACTAAATTTAATCAAAGCCAGCTCCCTCTGTTTGTCTTGTTCTATTTATACATTTTATGTATACTGAATTTGGGCATATGATGGGATTAAAGCACCCCAAAACTACATTTTATGAAACTGATTTCATAGTTTCCATAGTCCTGATTATGTTAAGTGTTGTTCTCCTCACTTCGGGTTTTCTTAGAAAAAGAGTTCAATTACAAGTGTCACTCTGCTTTAATGTTAGAGTACAACATGATTAACATCTCAAAGAGAGAAAGAATAAGAGAAGAGAGATGTACTCGCTGACACTGAGGGTGAAGCTTTATGATTGCACAGCTCTTGGGGTTGAGTGCGTCATCACTGGCAACTTTAGTGACCTATCAAACAATGTATGCCCAGTGGAAAGACATTTAAAAATACCTGGGAAAACTGACAATAGCTATGTATAAACTATGATACCCTTAATATTTATCTGAAAGAGTGACAAAATCTATTATCTTAAACAGTGATGGCGAGGCATAAGAAGACACATAACCAAATGCCAATATCCGTTTACTACCATTACCATGACATCATCATAATGGATTAATTGCACAAAAGTTTTAGTGGGTAGCAAGGCAGCACATCCTCATATTCTGAGGAATAGGTGGATTGACCCATGCAGGGGCGTTGATAGACCCTTTTATTTATCAGGAAAATTTTACTGGGGCACAGCAACGAGTTCTCGTGGAATCCTCGACTTGCAGTCAGTCAGATGATTATTCATAATACAACGTTGTAGCTAAGGAGAGGTAAAAGGTATTAAGTTACATGAAGACATCCTATTTTCCAATTTACTTATAACTTTTACTTTTATCTAATTTACTTATAATTTCAGTTTGTAAACTGCTAAAATAATGCTTGCTTATCTCTTCTAATTTGGCTTTGTTTGTGGCTTGATTTTAGTTATCAGTGAAAACTTTTTTAAGTAATATGATTTTTTTTTTTAATTAATAAATAAATATGTCTCCCAAAGCCACCAGAATTGAATGGTTTGGTGCTGTTTATGGGAGAAAAAAAATTGTTCTCCATTTTATAATCTGTTACAAAAGCAAGTCTTCAATGAATGAATGAATGTTGTAATACTTTGAGATTAGTTTAAAGGTTTTAATCTGTAATTCTGTAATCTGTGTTCTGTAATGTTTAATAAGGTCTGATAATTTAGAATTTATTCAAATTGGAAAAAATCATGAGCTTTAATGACCTATTTAAACCTCAGAAATGCCAACAACTTTCTTTTTAGTAGAAGCATTTGCTACTGGTATAAATGATTTTGGCCTTGGAAGTATTTGAGATTTTATAGCACATACAGGTGCTGGTCATATAATTAGAATATCATCAAAAAGTTGATTTATTTCACTAATTCCATTCAAAAAGTGAAACTTGTATATTATATTCATTCATTACGCACAGACTGATATATTTCAAATGTTTATTTCTTTTAATTTTGATGATTATAACTGACAACTAAGGAAAATCCCAAATCCAGTATCTCAGAAAATTAGAATATTGTGAAAAGGTTCAATATTGAAGACACCTGGTGCCAAACTCTAATCAGCTAATTAACTCAAAACACCTGCAAAGGCCTTCAAATGGTCTCTCAGTCTAGTTCTGTAGGCTACACAATCATGGGGAAGACTGCTGACTTGACAGTCGTCCAACTGACAACTGACACCTTGCACAAGGAGGGCAAGACACAAAAGGTCATTGCAAAAGAGGCTGGCTGTTCACAGAGCTCTGTGTCCAAGCACATTAATAGAGAGGCGAAGGGAAGGAAAAGATGTGGTAGAAAAAAGTGTACAAGCAATAGGGATAACCGCAGCCTGGAGAGGATTGTGAAACAAAACCTATTCAAAAATGTGGGGGAGATTCACAAAGAGTGGACTGCAGCTGGAGTCAGTGCTTCAAGAACCACTACGCACAGACGTATGCAAGACATGGGTTTCAGCTGTCGCATTCCTTGTGTCAAGCCACTCTTGAACAACAGACAGCGTCAGAAGCGTCTCGCCTGGGCTAAAGACAAAAAGGACTGGACTGCTGCTGAGTGGTCTAAAGTTATGTTCTCTGATGAAAATAAATTTTGCATTTCCCTTGGAGGAAGAGAGGAGAGGCACACAATCCACATTGCTTGAGGTCCAGTGTAAAGTTTCCACAGTCAGTGATGGTTTGGGGTGCCATGTCATCTGCTGGTGTTGGTCCACTGTGTTTTCTGAGGTCCAAGGTCAACGCAGCCGTATACCAGGAAGTTTTAGAGCACTTCATGCTTCCTGCTGCTGACCAACTTTATGGAGATGCAGATTTCATTTTCCAACAGGACTTTGCACCTGCACACAGTGCCAAAGCAACCAGTACCTAGTTTAAGGACCATGGTATCCCTGTTCTTAATTGGCCAGCAAACTCGCCTGACCTTAACCCCATAGAAAATCTATGGGGTATTGTGAAGAGGAAGATGCGATATGCCAGACCCAACAATGCAGAAGAGCTGAAGGCCACTATCAGAGCAACCTGGGCTCTCATAACACCTGAGCAGTGCCACAGACTGATCGACTCCATGCCACGCCGCATTGCTGCAGTAATTCAGGCAAAAGGAGCCCCAACTAAGTATTGAGTGCTGTACATGCTCATACTTTTCATGTTCATACTTTTCAGTTGGCCAAGATTTCTAAAAATCCTTTCTTTGTATTGGTCTTAAGTAATATTCTAATTTTCTGAGATACTGAATTTGGGATTTTCCTTAGTTGTCAGTTATAATCATCAAAATTAAAAGAAATAAACATTTGAAATATAATGAATGAATATAATATACAAGTTTCACTTTTTGAATGGAATTAGTGAAATAAATACACTTTTTGATGATATTCTAATTATATGATCAGCACCTGTATATACAGTATATATATTTGATATTATATTTTAGACTAAAAAGAAAAGTGGTATAACCCACCCCTATAAACAGTGGCTCTCAACCAGGGGCCACTATAGGGGGCCTCAGCAAACATCCAGTTTTTAGTTTATTTATTTTTATTAGAACAGAAATACCAGAGGTACAAATCAGCATAGATAGAAGAGGCTATTTGTCTTGGACAAAGGGAGTCCTTGGAGTCAAAAAGTTGAGAACCACTGATAGAGGGATATCCATTCAGTGACAGCTCCGTGAAATGACTGCACTGCTGTAGATCTACAACACAAGAGGGTGCGAGGGAAGAGATTACTAAGTAGATACTCATGAATTAGCTGCTCTCGATATTCAGGGTGTAGTCAGTAAATTAATTAAAGACTTCAGTAACTATAAACACAGAGAGTGAGGAATAATAACACAGCTTTCTATTTCACATTGAATACAATGTATTTGGGAAAAACAATATGGAGATATCCAGTCTCAAGCCTATGAAAGAAAAAATACTGCAATATTAAAAAGGCCTCTCTAAATATATCTAGGGCAGGTAAAGTTGACAGACCCTTACAGGGAGACGTCTCAGTGAGAGTCACTAGAGGAAGAGCAAGGAGAGGAAGCTCGACTGCCTCCCTCATCTGTGCAGCCAAGCCGGACCAGACACGTCCACAGTACCAGCATGAATATCTCTGAAAGAACCATAAGGCCTCACAGCTTGCTGGCAGAACGGTGCAATGTGACACTGCATTAGAATCCTTAGTACCAGTTGGCAGTCTCTCTCTCTCTCTCTCTCTCTCTCTCTGCGACTGCACATGACAGAAGTGAGGGCAAAACTTCTGAAGTTTGTCATTCTTCCATGCTTTTAAGTTAATTTCCATAAAGAAAACATATAAGTTTGCAGACATGACTATTTTTTCAATGATCCAGAGCAGCACAGAATCCCATCTGTTTTCTGTGGAAATAGATGTTTGCCTGAAGCACAACGCTTTTACAGTCAGTTTTGCTTACATCCCAGGGGTGAATATACCATGGAAATGGTGATTAAGATCAAAATATCACCTAATAATGGTGTAATTTAAGAAAAAATACAATCTGACACCAAGCATAAAATGTAGGGTTGCACATTATATTTGCACCACATTGTTTATCTGCCGATTTCTGCATTTTAAAAAGAAAATAAAAAAGATAGTATAGTACTTTAAAACTAATTTAAAAGGATAGCAATAGATTATGGCAAAGCTAGTCTCTCTTTAAATGCATTATAACTTGAAGAGCACTTTTCATTTAAGAATGCATGTTGAGAGAGTTGCTGCACACATGTAACAGTAACAAAACTGTCACATGTCACAATATGCTAATCAGGCTTGGATGCAATAACCAGAACTGGGGTAAAACTCAAACAGGTAGGTTTATTTGCAGGTACGGCAGAAACAAAGTGCATAAACAGGTAAGCGATTATACATGAGATTGTTAGCAGATGACATAGACTTGTATCATTATCTTTGAGTCTTTGTTTTACTGATTCGCTGGAGAACACACATACACACAAGGGAACAACATTGAGACGAAGGATGACTGGAAGACAACTTGGAGGGAGGAGCCAGGGAGGAGATGCAGGAGTGAAGGGCCATAGTGTAATCCAGAGCAGTGACAAAACGAAGGCCCAAGGCGGAATTAATGGAGGGAAGAGCCAAGGTGGAGCCAGGGAGCTGAAGATCCAGGGTGATCGATGGACTGGAGGGTCAAACTCATAGGACTGAGGCGGAAACAGGGACTCGGCAGAACAGGGTGGAGCCAGTGGGAGTGAGGACAACGGTGGGGCCAGAGGGAAGAAAGAGCCTGATGGAGCCGAAGTGGTCTGGACTCAGGGATGAACATCAATACTGGATCACACACCTGGTCAAACTTGGCAAGCTTCGGCTCTGGGTCTGTGGTGGGCTCTGCTTGTGGTTAATGCTCATGTCGACAGGGCCGCCGGGTGGTGCTGGTGCAACCGCTGTGACTGCACTGGCTCCCAAGAATGAAGACAAGGATGATTAAGCTCAAATAAAGATATTTAGTAGCAACTGCTATTTATGAAAATGAAAATGAAACTAAACATAGCATAACCGTGATAACAATATTCTAAAAATATATTTAAAAAATGCCTAAATGCCTGCCATATGAAAGCGTGACAGCGGTGCACTGAACACTTAAACAGTCACAGTATGTCATCTGTCAGTGCCTTCATGGGCCATTCTACAGAATTGAAAAAAATGTTTCTGAATCTTTTTCCTCAAATTTTGTATGTATGCAAATTGTATAATATCCAAGGTACACATTTCTAGTCATACTGAGTTAAGGATTCATTCATTTGAATATACATTGAACCAAACACTATCATAAACATATTAGTTAGTAGTCAATCACGATAGTCGATAGACTAGGTGTGGCCATGGAAGTGATTGGGGTGTCCCAATATTTTTTAGTGTATATATACTGTATATATACTGTACAATAGCTGAAAAAGTCAATATCTGGTGCAACCACCATTTGCCTCACGCAGTGCAACACATCTCCTTCGCATAGAATTGATCAGGTTGTTGATTGTGGCCTGTTGAATGTTGGTCCACTTTTCTTCAATAGCTGTGCGAAGTTGCTGGATATTGGCAGGAACTGGAAAATGCTGGTGTATACATCCAAAGCATCCCAAACACGCTCAATGGGTGACATGTCCGGTGAGTATGCTGGCCATGCAAGAATTGGGATGTTTTCAGCTTCCAGGAATTGTGCACAGATCCTTGCAACATGGGGCCGTGCATTATCATGCTGCAACATGAGGTGATGGTCATGGATGAATGGCACAACAATGGGCCTCAGGATCTCGTCACGGTATCTCTGTGCATTCAAAATGGCATCAATAAAATGCACCTGTGTTCGTTGTCCATAACATACGTCTGCCCATACCATAACCCCACTGCCACCATAGGCCACTCGATCCACAACGTTGACATCAGCAAACCGCTCACCCACACAGCGCCATACACGCTGTCTGCCATCTGCCCTGTACAGTGAAAACCGGGATTCATCCATGAAGAGAACACCTCTCCAAAGTGCCAGACGCCATCGAATGTGAGCATTTGCCCACTTAAGTCAGTTACGATGACGAACTGCAGTCAGGACGAGACCCCGATGAGAATGATGAGCATGCAGATGAGCTTCCCTGAGATGGTTTCTGATAGTGTGTACAGAAATTCTTTGGTTATGCAAACCGATAGTTGCAGCACGATAATGCACGGCCCCATGTTGCAAGGATCTGTACACAATTCCTGGAAGCTGAAAACATCCCAGTTCTTGCATGACTCACCGGTGTATACAACAGCGTGTTCCAGTCCCAGCAACTTCGCACAGCCATTGAAGAGGAGTGGACCAACATTCCACAGGCCACAATCAACAACCTGATCATGCGAAGAAGATGTGTTGCACTGCATGAGGCAAATGGTGGTCGCACCAGATATTTACTTTTTTTTTGCCACCAGGGTGAATAACGGGTAGCTTCATATAATAAATTATGTATTATACCTCCTCTGACCAGAAAAAGGAAGCAAAGCTAATGAAATGTCTTGCATTTTAATATATCTTATATATCTAATATAGCTTATATATATCTTATATTTATATTCAATGTCTTGGTAGCGACCACATCACATTACAGACTTTTAACTAAAACATACTAAAATACTAATGATTTGCATAACTGTACTAAAAATTTGTTTAATTTCCCCAAATAAAGGATTATGTGTTCCCTTTTGTCATTACCAAAACAATGATGACGTTTCGGTCATGACTGTTTTGGTAGTGACAATTTTAGATACTTTTGACCCTAGCTCAAAGATGCTAATCAGCACATGGTTAGCTAGCACAGTTCTGAATAGTTGTACACACATAAAAACTAAATTTTATAGAATAATAGCCCAAAAAACAATGATGTCACAACCGAAACTTCACCGCGTTTCGGTCGTGGCTGTTTCGGTAGTGACAATTTTAAATACCTTTGAGCCTAGCACAAATATGCTAATCAGTACATGGTTACCTAGCACAGTTCTGAACAGTTGTACACACATAAAAACTAAATGTTATGGAATAACACCCCAAAAAAGTGTGCTTAATTGCAGAAAAATTGTGTTTGGTAGTGACGTTCCTTAAAGTTACACACAGATTTTCAGACTTTTGAACACATTTACCTCAAAATGTGATCTGCTCACAATGTAGCTATGAGAGAGAGGGACACAGGAATATTTCCTGATCCTGAATCCGAAATCACCCCCTAAACCCTTAATTATTCTTTATGTTAGTCCACTAATACGGTTTACTTGAAGGAGTAAATTAAAACTAGCAAGTGAATTCGGGCAGCCGTTGAGTGTACATCGGCTGTACACTCGTTATTGCGGTGCAATGTGGGATAGAATGAGTACACTCAATATGTCCACCATGGTTTTGGACACCACTACAAATGGATGTCCCCTCAAATAATGCCCTATTTGAGGGTATAGGGAGAAATTTCAGATTCAGCCATGATTTACAAAGAAAATATTTGAAAAAAAAAATTTTTTACTTTCAGATGTTTTTTAAAACAACAATGGAATAAAATGCAAAAATGATTTCAATATAATTTTCATAAGTTGAAATTTAGGGGTTAGGGTTCGGGACAGCCATCTTGAAAGTACCCAATAAATGATGATTTTATATATAGACCTAGGCTATTAAGCTTAAGAGTTCTTACTAGAACCAGGAAGTATGACCATATTAGCCCGGTTCTGTCAACACTGCACTGGCTCCCTATTAAACATTGTATACATTTTAAAATCTTGCTTATTACTTACAAATCACTAAATGGTTTAGCTCCCCAGTACTTGAGCGAGCTCTTAACGCATTATACTCCATCACATCTATTGCGGTCTCAAAACTCTGGCCAGTTGGTAATACCTAGAATATCAAAATCAACTGCAGGCGGTCGATCCTTTTCCTATTTAGCACCTAAACTCTGGAACAGCCTTCCTAGCATTGTTCGGGAAGCAGACACACTCTGTCAGTTTAAATCAAGACTAAAAACACATCTCTTTACTATGGCATACACATAGAACATTATCAATTTCTATTATTTAAATCAGTTAAATGATTGTTTTAGGCTGCATTAACTAGGTCTGCCGGAACCGGGAACACTTCCCATAACACCTGATGTACTTGTTACATCATAAAAAGAATGGCATCTACGCTAATGTTAGTCTCTCTGTTTATCCCGAGGTTTACTGTAGACAGATGGTGGACCTGCGCCCAGACATGACCACTGAAGCAACCCTGAAGTGTCGACAGAGAGCGTGTCAACTAGACTCTCCTCTGTGAAGGCCTCCTTCCCTTCCCTTCCCCTCTGTACAGATAAAAATACATATGCACACATACGTATTTTAAACGCGCTGGCCTATAGGCTAAACACCTATTGCTTGCGTACATGCTGTCGCCGTTTTCGCAGATATGCCTATTTTTTGGTTTGCGTGGGGATGGTGGTGGTATAGTTTCAAAACCCATTTCATGGTTTGCGTTCTCCGGCCACCAGGTGCTGTTGCCATGCGGATGGGCGTCCGGAATGCATTGGGGGTTTTCTGTTTTAGCTGAGGATGGTGTTGTTTAAGTAGCGCCAAATTGAATAACTAATCAGTTTTTACAACAGAAATTAATCACTCAAAAACTTACTTTAGCTTTTTTCCTAAAGCAAAATGTATTATTACTGTAAAGCCGCTTTGAAGGTGACTTGACTTGAGCTTACTGATATTTTAAATATTATTGTGGGTTTCAATAGATAATAGAAGGATCTTAGTAAACATTAAGATTTGAATACTTAAATGCTTTTTTTTTGGTTGTAGGACAGCAGTTTTGCACCAATTCTGTAGAATGGCCCTTATGCAGTTTAGCTTATTTAGCTTAATTATCTTCCTACGAAAAATGTTTTCATGATGATCTTACACAATGCACATTAAGTCCGCTGGCCACTCTGGTGTTTAAATAGTCTTTTAAATGGTTCAAGTGAAATTGCCCATGTGTAGCTACAAAAAGAACCTGTAAACTTCTAATGCTAATTTGGCACATTTAGTGTTCCTGGCAGTACAGTATTGCTTCATTTCCACTGTTTTTACAGAGGGACAAGTCCATCTTTGAGGACTTTACATCCTGTTCCTGTTCTTCCTGACCCGAGGCCGCACATCTCCGCTACCTGCTTCCTGTACCTCAAGCAACAGGGGCTGTAACTGAGGAAACCAGTGCTGAGACTGGTGCCTTGCTCTTTAAAAACAGGGTGGGGGGAGAGAAAGCCTGAGGGAGAGTGAGAGAGAGAGAGAGAGAGAGAGAGAGAGAGATTTCCTTTTTCATTCAGAAAGAGAACTAATCACATGTCAAATGCACTTTTAAAAGTGCAAATTTTTTGAACACATTCCGTATCTCTAGTTTGCATAATGTTAATTTCAAATGTGCTTTGCATTGTGTTTTGTACCTGCAGTGCATTCAACACATGTCATGCCCTATTTCAGTAAAGAAATTAGTCATTAGCCATGCCCTGCTGCTCTCATTCTCCATACTTCAATCAGAACACAGTTTGAGCAAAATAAGTACTTCAGAGGTCAGGTTCCCCAGCCAACATTTTCTAATCTTCTCTTGAGACAGTTTGGTAGAGTCCTCAGGAGACATGACAGATAAGGCTGTGAATTATAGAGAACATTAAAGCAACACTTTTTGAGAAGTGATTCAACCATTGGACCCCAAAGCTGTTGGATGGTTGCTTTTAACCAGAATGAAAGAAAGTTAAGATAAGAAAAGCACATTATATATGCCTAAACTACTGAACTGATGATGCAATTCTGTTTTTCTCTTAAGAGGAAAAATGAGCAATATATTTCAGTGAATAAAAAAAACAAACACATCAGTCTACGTCATGAGCAACGACTAGCACACTTCCTGTGTCAACCATGCCACTTCCTGTCCACAGGGGTACTGTTGTGACTCGTTTGGGCCTGTTTAAAAAAACAGGTTACCAGAAAAACAGCTGTGGAAAAATCACACACCCTTCAAATGATCTTTCCACAATTTCATGTAGTGATAGTAGAAGTTTAAAGGCAACATATGTCAGTGAGATCAAGGAAACACTAAATTTTCAAATAAATATCCAAATAAATTTAATTACTAAACTAAATTAACTATATCAACTACATTACTTGAATATATATGATAATTGAAATGAGCTGATGACATCACTGTTTTCTCCAGAGCGGCTGTACAGCTGAATCAAATTCTGTTCATTATTTTCCTGTTTAACACTGTGAAGCTGCTTTGAAACAATCTGCATTGTAAAAAGCGCTATAAAAATAAAGTTGACTTGACTTGACTTGACTAGTAAATAGCAGTAAACAGATAGTTCACTCAAAAACAAAATAATTTGCTCTCCCTCTTTTTATCCTTATATATATATATATTATATACACTACCAGTCAAAAGTTTGGAAACTGTACTATTTTGATTGTTTTTAAAGAAGTCTCTTCTGCTCACCAAGGCTGCATTATTTGATCCAAAATACAACAAAAATAGTATTATTGTGAAATATTTTTACAATTTAAAATAACTTTTTTTAATTTGAATATATTTTAAAATGCAATTTATTTCTGTGATTCAATGCTGAATTTTCAGCATCATTACTCCAGTCTTTAGAGTCACATGATCCTTCAGAAATCATTCTAATATGCCGATTTGCTGCTCAAGAAACATTTAGCATTATTATCAATGTTGAAAACAGTTGTGTACAATTTTTTTTAATTTAATGAATAGAACAGCATTGAACTGAAATAAAAAGCTTTTGCAACATTATAAATGTCTATACTGTCACTTGATCAATTTAATGCATCCTTGCTGAATAAATCTATTAATTTCTTTAAGTTCTTTCCAAAAAAAAATTAAAAATTCTTACCGACCCAAAAGTTTTGAACGGTAGTACAATGTTAAGCTTTCTATTTCAGATAAATACTGTTCTTTTGAACTTTCTATTCATCAAAGAATCCTAAAATCTTGAGCAGCAAATCATCATATTAGAACAATTTCTGAAGGATAATGTGACGATGCTCAAAATTCAGCTTTGCATCACAGGAATAAATGACATTTTAAAATATATTCAAATAGAAAACAGTTATTTTTCATTTTAATAATATTTCACAATATTATTAACATAAATGCAGCCTTGGTGAGCAGAAGAGACTTCTTTCAAAAACAATCAAAATAGTACAGTTTCCAAACTTTTGACTAGTAGTGTGTATATATATACATACAGTGGTTAAAGTGGGATTTGGCAGGTGGGGGAACCCTCAAATTTTGTGTAGGTGCAACAGGGAAAAATGACTCACCGTGGGACAACATATTGAGTATCGTGGTATAGCAATACTTTTTGGGACAAGAGTGTCACTGTGGCCCCAAGTATCACAATACTTATTTACTTGATATTTTAACGGTTTTATTTTGGTCCATCTACATCTACTCTGATATGATGACGATACTAGGTTAAAATTGCTGAGCACCACAATATGGAACACAACCTTGTTTTTGATGTAAATGTAAATTCAAACATAAAAATGGGAAGTCCAAAACTGACTCAAATTTAACACACCGAAATGGCTGAAGACACAACTATAACAGAAATAAATCACAACCTAGATAGACCTATTGCAGAGTCAAAGTCAAAATACAGAATCAAAAGTTTTGCTGTATCATAAAACATAAGAAACAATAACAGCAACATGTATGATGGTCCAAATATTGTGGATATTCTCACATCCAGTCAAAATAGCTCCCATATTGACTGGTACTGTGACTTGATTTGTCCTTTTAACTCCACTGCAACCAGGCCCAGATTAAGAGCACGTGGGGCCCTGGGGCTATAACAAACCTAAGGGCCCCCATAGTAGCCGATCTTGGTGCCACAACGTTTTATACCACAGAAATAATTTATATTTTTTAGTATTACAAAATATTCAAAAGCACAGAGATACAATGAGTATATACTGTCTGAATATTCAATTTTAATATTAAGTAGGCCTATATATAAATATTCCAGGCTGCAACACATTAACAGCATAAATGCATTAACTCCAGATATGAGGTCAAAGCAAACAGGTTGCCAGAAACAGCAACAACTTTTGAGCATATACAACTGCCTTAAGGGGTTTTAAAGCCAGTGAGGTCCTAAATTTTATATATTTATGGGGGTTCGGGGGGCATGGTCCCCCAAGAAATTTTGATTTCTCTGATCTATGCATTTAAAAAAATTTAATAATAAATAGCTTTCAAAACCATGTTAGTGGGCAGTAGATTATCTGTCTTACCTGCTCTCTCCTCATTTCATCACTCTCTCATTTCTATCACGATCTCCTCATTTCCATCACTCTTTCACTCTTTTTTTTCTCTCTCTCAGTTTCCTTCTCTTGCCCTGTCTCTTCCCCTCCTAAAGCTGAGCTCTGACTGATCTGTCTTTTCGTCTGTGTCAGTGAAGAAAGTAAACATAGGGTCAACTGATATTTAGCCTATATTTTATTAAGCATTTTCTTAGACAAGTTAATTAACTGAAGGCTACGAACACTAGGTAAATAAGTTTAATAAATTCATTCACAATATACACACACATTCATTATCGTATGCCTAATCTGATGAAATCGGCTTCGTTAATTCAAAATGGCGAAACTAGACAAAATTGTATTCGTTTGCCCAGATTATTTATTGATTAACATTTCTATCCTAAAACAGTTGTCAAGAAATGTTTAGTTTAGCTACATATCGCAACATATCGTGACTTGTTACTTTGACACTGGTGGTTACACCAGATATGGACTTTTTTTTGGACCCCCCTAGGACCCCCCAATACAGTAAAACTGCACATTTTAGAGTGGCCTTTTATTGCTATTATATTCTAAAATAAATTATCTAATGACAATTCAATTAATTATCATTTTAAAAGTACAGTATTTGTAAGTATCATATTTCAGAATGACATTTTAGAATTTCAGTAATCATTCAGAAATCAAGTGCCATGCCATCTAACTAAATTAAACACTTTTTTGCGAGAAAAGAGACTTTTATATTCTGATTGAGAACATGCAAATTCCGCATTTTAAAAATAAAGCTCCAATCATCAGTTAGTTTTCCACCTTTTCTCACCGTCATTTTTTTTTTATGTGGGAGAAGATTACGACACAAATCCAACCCCCTCAAAATCATTTTTCATGCAAGACTTTTCAAAAGCTCTATTTGAGAGGACCATTTCCATGACAACAGGACTGGATTAGGTTTAAAAAAAAAAAAAAAAAAAACGTGCACCAATTGCAATTGTGAAGACCCTTGATTCTCAAAGGCACTTGATGATTTCTGAGGGGAGTGAACAGAGTGGCTGAAAAAGAAACACAAAGCAAAACCGGAGCAGTGCAATTTTGGGATAAAATTTGAGCACTGTATTTACATGTCTTTTCCATTTAGACCATATATAAAAAGACAAGTCTCAAAAGCTTTTTATTGGAAGAGGTGTGAAGATTTTCCTTTTGGTTCTGCCTTCTCACCTCCATTCTCTCACAACATAATCAAGCAGCATGCGACGGACTCATGAATGAGGGGAACCCCTTCAGCTTCCTAGCTGTCTAGCATTCCTATTAGCGCTTCCTTTCACTCTATATAGAGCCATTCAATGCAGCAACTTAACTATCTGACATACACTCACCTAAAGGATTATTAGGAACACCTGTTCAATTTCTCATTAATGCAATTATCTAATCAACCAATCACATGGCAGTTGCTTCAATGCATTTAGGGGTGTGGTCCTGGTCAAGACAATCTCCTGAACTCCAAACTGAATGTCAGAATGGGAAAGAAAGGTGATTTAAGCAATTTTGAGCGTGGCATGGTTGTTGGTGCCAGACGGGCCGGTCTTTCACAATCTGCTCAGTTACTGGGATTTTCACGCACAACCATTTCTAGAGTTTACAAAGAATGGTGTGAAAAGGGAAAAACATCCAGTATGCGGCAGTCCTGTGGGCGAAAATGCCTTGTTGATGCTAGAGGTCAGAGGAGAATGGGCCGACTGATTCAAGCTGATAGAAGAGCAACTTTGACTGAAATAACCACTCGTTACAACCGAGGTATGCAGCAAAGCATTTGTGAAGCCACAACACGCACAACCTTGAGGCGGATGGGCTACAACAGCAGAAGACCCCACTGGGTACCACTCATCTCCACTACAAATAGGAAAAAGAGGCTACAATTTGCACGAGCTCACCAAAATTGGACAGTTGAAGACTGGAAAAATGTTGCCTGGTCTAATGATTCTCGATTTCTGTTGAGACATTCAGATGGTAGTGTCAGAATTTGGTGTAAACAGAATGGGAACATGGATCCATCATGCCTTGTTACCACTGTGCAGGCTGGTGGTGGTGGTGTAATGGTGTGGGGGATGTTTTCTTGGCACACTTTAGGCCCCTTAGTGCCAATTGGGCATCGTTTAAATGCCACGGCCTACCTGAGCATTGTTTCTGACCATGTCCATCCCTTTATGACCACCATGTACCCATCCTCTGATGGCTACTTCCAGCAGGATAATGCACCATGTCACAAAGCTCGAATCATTTCAAATTGGTTTCTTGAACATGACAATGAGTTCACTGTACTAAAATGGCCCCCACAGTCACCAGATCTCAACCCAATAGAGCATCTTTGGGATGTGGTGGAACGGGAGCTTCGTGCCCTGGATGTGCATCCCACAAATCTCCATCAACTGCAAGATGCTATCCTATCAATATGGGCCAACATTTCTAAAGAATGCTTTCAGCACCTTTTTGAATCAATGCCACGTAGAATTAAGGCAGTTCTGAAGGCGAAAGGGGGTCAAACACAGTATTAGTATGGTGTTCCTAATAATCCTTTAGGTGAGTGCATATTTTTAATGCAGACACATACACACATTTTTATGATCTATATCTGCATGCAGTATTCCAAGTGTTCAGAAAAAAACAGGCACTATAATAGATAAAGCAAAATGTAAGGCACTTCTGTCTCTTAATATATATTTTTTACATAGAAATAATTGACAAAGTAAAAAGGGCTGCACACTGCAATAGACCTTTTAGGATCCAATGTATTTATGCCCTTTTTCTAAGTTAAAAAAATATGCCAAAAGTACTGTAAATCCACCCCAGACACCTGTACCCAGATGACACATCTTTCGTAAGGCCATGACCTTGTCAAATAGACACTCAATCTGGATCTGATGCAATCACCCAGAAGGCCATCCAGTGGGCGAGAAAATGAGGTCAAAGAACAGTAAATCATTTCATCTGCTTTGCTTCTTTTTTTCTGGTCAGAGAACATTTAGATTTATGCATTTAGCAGATGCTTTTATCCAAAGCGACTTACAACTGAGGAGTACAGGAAGCGATCCGTTATGAAGAGGTGAAGAAATGCAAAAAGTGCCTGAAATACTAAGTTTTGGACATTGCTCAGAGTAGCCTAAGCTAGAACAGGGAGAGAATAGAGAAAGATAGAAGAAAAAGAATTAGATTTTTTTTTTAATAAGGTATACAAAACATAATTTATTATAATCTATAATGAAGCTACCCGTTATTCATCCCAGTGGCAGTTGCCTGGCTTGCGCAGGACACCCTTAAAAGTGCAAAAATAAAGGTCCACTTCATGCTTTTAACAGCATCAAAAAAAGGACAGGCAGACTCAGGCATCAAACTTTTATATACTGCAAAATGCTGTCAAACGATTAATCACATTCAAAATAAAACTTTGCCGTTTTAGCCGTATTTGGTGCCACCATATTGTTGCAGGTGTATTTGTGACATGTAAATATCTAGACCTAGTTTTATATATAGACAGAATTGAACATTTAAGCTCACATGTAGTAGTTTTTTTAGCTTTATTTATTGATTTTAAAGCTTATTTGTATGACCTTTATATAGGCTATTTATATTAATTTTAACTAAGTGCCTATTAATGATTGACTAACTAAAATGATACATGTGTAATTGATTAAGGGTGTAATGATATCTCAATCATTCAAAATTATTATTATTATAAATAAGCATTGTTAAAAGCCAGACGCTTTAGTCTTTAAAAACCATTTGCTAAGTAGTAAACTTTAATTTGGAGTAGAAAAAGGGGAAGTGACTTTATTGCATCAGAGGTGTGCTCACAGCTGATTGGTCCAATTTCAGTTTGAGATCTCTTATCCACAACATAACCTGCCCTGGAGCAGGTTAGCCATGGAGCGTAAGTTACTATGGAGATGAACACTGCTAAAAGCCAAACCACTTTAATGGTACCTAAAACCCAGGATTGGCACAAACTAAGCTTACATACTTACATACAAACATATCTGGCTAGCCAGCTAAACCGGCTTCATGGTATAGACCCCTGGTGTCCTCCATGATTCCAGTTCTTTCCAACAACTTGAATGCGACAAACTCATTGTCTCCATTTGGCACGCTGCATTTTTTCTGCGCTTGTGCAGTGTCACACAGACTTTGATCAGTGGTGCTGGTGGTTCTGGTTCTTGCATTTTGTTTACCAATTGTTAATGCAACGTTTTAAAAAATATATAATAATATAATTTCAGTTGTTATAAATATATTGTTGAGTCATGCAGTTCAAGTCCAAGTTGAGTCTCAATTCATTAATTCTCAAGTCAAAGTCAAGTCATTTTCTTAATTTAGTCAAGCAAGTCACAAATCCCCCACCTGTGCTCTGAAGAGATGATGTAATACTGCTACTGAGTGGGGATCAACCTTTTATTCTCTATACATCCATCAACATGAGAACAAGAAGCATTTACCTAATCTGGGGCAAGAATTATTATTATTTTTAAATATAAATCTAATGATTGGGTTCATGGCAGAACAGATTTTAGATTAAGAAGCTTATGGATACAGTGGAAGAGCTAATCAAACATTGATAATTTGAAAATGGAGAAATATAGGTTATGCAAAATAATTCTCCCCTCATTATTTTTTTTAAACTTTCTTTTTAAGAATAGAGACTTTTAATAAATAATGGAACAATTTAACAAATAATGTTTTTATATGACACCTTTAGTCTAACAATGTGTAATTGGGCTGCCAAGGTGGTGAATAAAAATCTTATTGTTTAAAAATATCTTTATGAGACTATTTTATGCTTCCATGAAATTTTCTGGGGCACTACGTGCACTTAGGTAAGAAAATTAAGGAAAACTATGCAAAATTTAAATAGTAAACTTGCTTGCAACTTTTACTTAAAAACCATAATAGTTTTTTTAATAAATTTGGTTTCACTTTTACTATGGAACATACTTCTGCATATTTAACAACAGCTGACAGTGTGGATAAAATCACCTCCCACTTTCTACCAAACAAAATTTAATTTTGAATTTGCATAAAGAGAGTAGGCCTAATTGCAAATTGGGCCAATTCTGGAAAAACATTTTTTTTTACTTCTGAGCATGATGTTTTAATCCCGTTCCGTAATAATAATGGTTGCATAAGAAATTAACACTGGAAAAACACGCAAATAATAAAGCTTTTATTCTGATGTGTTGTAAACATCAGGTTGAGGTGAGTAGTTATTGTTTGAGTTCTCTGGAAACACTGTTGACCCTAGAGGATGTTCATCTGAATAAGTATGTGCTTAATATGTATTAAAACAAAAAAGAAAAGGAAAAAAAGAGCATTGGTTAAAGCCATGGGAACCTGAGTTCGGCTCTGGTGGATTTAAAGAGAGGCGTCTGGAATGCTTAGTGAAATGTTAAATTGTTTCTGGTAATTGCTCACATGTTACAGTGGCAAAGTAAGTCCCAGAGTGCAAAACATCTCAACAAACTCCATGTGTAAACGGCTTGCGTTCCCATTTCCTTCTTAACTTGTAGACAAACTGTTTTGAAATGAAATGTCCCCAAGCATTCCAAAGCTTGGATTTCCGTTTTGCCAATTTCGGCAACAACGTCACTACTGGGATTGAAGCCTCTGCCTGCTTTCCCTTATCTCCAATGAACAGATGTGGGAGTTTCATGCTGATTCCTGCCTATAACGAAGAGGTGGTGTGTCTTCATGTGTCAGTACTGATTTCACAACACAGCCTTCAGCTAAAGCCTCTTAAGGCTTCAGTAAGTGAGTCTGCAACCATCCCTGTGCAAATCACTGATTTTATTCATTCAGGAAACTGAACAAAACAGATTAGATTTCATAATTTGACTTACCCCATTACATGGAAGTTGTAAAACTGCACCTGGGGAATAGCGATGAGAATTTTAAAAGTGTCCTCAGTAAATTTAAAAAGGAAGGGAATACAAACTGATTGATGGATATGTTCTTTGTCCACTTTTCTGCTAATTATATTATATTATATTATATTATATTGACCTCCAGAGAGGCGCATGGCATGAGTTTAGTTCTTGATATGAATGAACCAGTTCACCCAATAACGAATTACGATAACGATTCACCCGAGAACCGAACAAGATCCGACTCAAAAGAATGATTTGTTCACGAATCGACATCATTATGAGCGAGCGGAGTGGGGGAGGGGATCAGTGAACGCCAACGGTGGAAATGGATTATGTGTCGTTCGTCATTTAGTTATTCTGCGGTCTGTAACGAGGGTAAATATAAAGTAACTGTATATATTTTAACCACTCTATGAGTCCGAATAATAACAAGGCCTATATTTTGGAGTATCCAGTATCTAGACGTTTTTGAAATTCGGTCAAAAGTAACCAACCTGTCGCGAGATTAGGTCACATTAGTGAAGAAAGGTAAATATTTGTAACATACAGCCGTTAAAAACGAATAAATATACATATATTTACATTAAAATAGTTTATTTGTTACTTTACAGTGCTTAAACGAAGCCGTATTGAAATGCACCGACCGAGAGAGAGCGCGCGACAGTGCCCGAAATACTGAATCTTACCAGTAACGTTACTTGTAGTGAACTGTACATGAATACTGAAGTAACACCTGCTTTGCTCTTTCTTCACCCTTCCTCAGCTTTCTCGTCAGCACTATCTGCTGCTCATCTCGGGGCAGTGAGTCTGTGGAGCTGTTTTTAGGGCAGACAAAGTGTCTTTTGTAGCCTGTGTCGTGCTTAAGCGGCGGGAAAGGCCCCAGGCGCAGCATTAGTGCGCTCAAAGAACTCTCTTGTCAAGTGGGATAGCATTGATGAGTCCTTAGATTGCAGAGAGCTGCTGCCTTATTTAACCAATTTGCCCCATCTGCCCTGGTATGGTTAACAATATCACTCTTTGTGTTTTACAGCTTTGGACAAAGAACTTACAAGGAGTCTCTTTTTTTCCACAGTCTTTCTTCTTTTCTCAGAAGAAAATTTTTGTTCATATTGACTGATTAAGCCTTATGTCTCCTCTTAAGTTATTGTGGTGACATCACAGGACATTTTGTTCTGTAGAAGTATTTATTATGTGTTCCAGTATGAAATGTGACTTTGTATTACAGGTATTAGACACACTTTTTTCCCCACATTTCCAAACACTTCCTTTGTCCAAGTTTGAATCAAATCTCAGTTGTTTCAAGTGGAAGTGGGTCTTGGTTTTGATGGACAGTGTTAGTCTGCTCTTATTTAGGTTTCTACCTATGCATGGGGGGAAAGATTGATATTTCATCACCTCAAAAACAAAACACCCACATACACTGCTCATCACTGACAATTGACCTAAAAAAAAAGTAATAAATTAGGCAATCAGTGAATGAATATTATTGTACATTTTCTGTGATATTTCCAGATTTGATTTTAGTTTAGTATAATTACATCCATATTCATGTTCCTGTGTAGGAGAACCATGAATGCCAGAAACAGATCCTGCTCTTCCTCCATCCTCCAAGCATGCGGTTCATCATCCTTTACCAGACTGCCTTCTCGTGTGTTGATTGTAGATGCATCGCCACCCTGGTGGTCAGAGACGTGCACTGTTCTGTGTCAGGCCCTGGAAGATTTCTTTTTTCTGGCCAGTAGTCTGGCAGGACCTGTTCGTCTGCCACTGCTTAGCGTGTTTGCCATCAGTGTACAGCTAGAGTGCCTCCTACCCTTTGTGGTGAGGATGAGTATGTGTGGATTTGTATCCATGTTTGAATTGTAGGTGCGATACAGTAGTGGAGGGTAAATAGACAAATAAGGTGTTTAATAGACAAATAAAAGTATTTGTCTTTTAATGTCTTCCAACCTGTTCATTCCTTCATCTCATTCTCTTCACCAGCAAGTTAAGGACAATTTGACACGTCTGCTGTCCTGTGTAGAGGAGCTGCGTTCTCTGCCTCAGGAGGGGTGTGTTCGACAACGGGGGTCACTCCTTAAACAGGCAGTGCTGGACAGCCTGCAGCAGTTTAAACAATACATGTGCCATACAGCTCATGGGGACTTCAATAGCAACTGTGTAGAGGTGAGAACTTCCACCGCCAAAACTAAAAGTGCTTTTAAGTTTCTATCTGTAAGGAAAATGATTTTAGCATGTTCAGCAAAACATTTAATTTCTTATTAAACATGGGTGAATCTCATGAAGACGTCAATTTTGTCACATTTTATTATTGTTTATTATTATTGTACTGTACAATCTGTACTATACTGTTGCAATCATTGCACAATGCACATTTTAATACACTAATATAATGCACAGTAAAAATGACTGTATTTGGGGTGCTATGTTTTCCGCAATGTGGAAGTGCGGACGGAATTGTGGAATCCAGTCATAAAAATGAAATTTTCTGTATTACGTGGAATGTAACGGAATTTGGCAAATTCTGGAGGAACATCACACAATATCACACAATTTTGTTTGTATGTTGTTTGCCAAATAAATGGGAGGAATTGTTCAAATTTAATTTAATTTAATGAAATACATTTTTAAAAATGGATTCAAGTGAAAAAAAAATATTTTATGCATTTTAAACATAACAAAAGTTTTATGCATTCATTAGATTACCACCGTTTTTATTATACGTTTGTATAATAACCATAAAACACAGAATGCATAAACAGTTTAATAGACAATTGTATTAATTAAATTGATTGACATCCTTTTTATTATTAAAATGGAATCAAACCATTAAAAATGTAATCCACAAAATTCAAATGGAAAACACGGAATTTGGGGAAAAATAAAATGTTTCATAGTAATTTCAGTAATGAAAACCATTAAAAAGTTACAATACCAAACGCTTACACTAATGAATATTGGGTGGTAAAATGTGCTCAGTTGTTCTGAAAATGTCACAATAATGGGTTCTTTAGATTTTTCTCCCATAAATGCCTTAATCTCCTATACAGTAATCAGTCTTGCTGCCCTGGTAACTCATCCTTCAAATCAACATTGCCTTTCGATCTATGCATCTGCTCTCTGGCTTCGTTTTAGAGTAATTCACCCCACTGCTTTGTTTAAACCTCACATCACAAGTAAAGAAATTGTCTCGTCTGTATTGGGCCTCCTCAAAGCACAGGCATTCACATTCAGATTTCCTACCAATGAATCCAAAGCTCATTTATCCTCTACTATTAGCCTTGAATGAAGATGTTGGCGCACTTACACAGACCACATGGCCCTCAGCAGCCACTCTCCTCTCAGCAGGCTCCATTAAAACCCAGCACTAATGTCCCACCACAGGAAGCACAGCAGAGGACAAGTGCATTTAATCAGATTATACAGAATATTTTTTGCGCCCTAAATGGGATTATATGGTGTATGTGGATTTGGTCTCACTTTGCAGTGACATAAACATTAGACATAGACACTATTGTAACTATGCCACAGATGTCATCATAAGATGAGAGAGATGACAGAATCTTTGATGTATGTGATTGCAGCAATGTCTTTGTGACTCTCTATTCAAATATGCAACAGATCATGTAGCAATGATTTGGACAAGTTATTTATGTGGCACAGCTTTGATGACTGATTTATTTGTATCCATAAATATGTACTACGGTCACATATTCTAGACACAATTAAACCTCAGAGAAGATGTTTTTGTGCTGTGTAGTTTGTGAGCACAAAGTTATCTCCCTCACATTCTGATGTTGGAATGTATATCAACAAGAGAGACAGCTAAAAAAAGAAAAAAAGTGAGACAGCTAATGACCATAATCAGCTTTTATCCATGCAATCATAAAAAATGACCATTTGCCTTTTGGGTACACTATGTGAGTATTGTTTGGAAATGTCAGCAGAAATTTGCCATGACTTGCAATATACAGAGAAACAAATGTAGCATATTTTCTCAAAATCGCTTTCTGTTGGCTGTTTAAATCTTGAATCCATTTACCAAAAACTGGGTTGGCAGACATGCCTGCTTAGCTGATTTTGGACCTATCAACTGCATTCTAACTGAAGAATTTACTTTTTTCAAGGTGACTGTATTAACCTGTCAGTCAGGACAGACAGTCCTCAAACAGCTGAAGCAGGATCTGAAAAACTCTGATCTGATGAGTCTGCGCAGGCTTCTGGTGGTTCACATCACATTACAGCAGAGTCTCTCAGACAGATCTCTAGCCTGTAGCCTTGAGACACCATCTTCAGAAGATGACCAGGAAGGTAGGAGGACATATTTAGTCATAACATATTCTTAGTCACTGAGAAAGTAGGTGAGCATTGGCCTTAATACTTATCAAATATGGTCATTATGTTCTGCAACATCTGCCAAACATTGGATTAACGGAGAGTTCAACAGGCAGACAGACATTTTTAATACTTTAAGTATTAAGGAAAAAAAGCTATCAGCTACATAACACAACAAATCTCAATTCAAAAGGGGTTTTGGGTGATGCTTTGTGCTGTGTTCACGTTTCTGCCAAAACTCTGAGCTTTCTCTTCTTTAATTACTTTAATTAAGGTTTTGTGGTCGACAGTCTCAGGATTTCATACCACAGACTGAGTAAAATGAGATTCCCAGGGTAAAAGAGCAAACCAAACATCAATTCAAAAAACAGAGCCAAACATTCAAATCTCTGTGTGATCTGATAGGTAGTAATTTAGAAATCAAAGGCGGCAGGGGAAGATGATTCAAATATAGGAGATGACGGGGCAAGTTTATGTCTGCACATTTATAAACAACATGAAATTATATCTTTGCCTAGAATTAAGGAATCTTTCTCCTCCTGTTTAAAATAAATCGACTAGTAACTGGGTTGCCTGAACAACTAGTTGACCAGTTGGTTTTAAAGAATGATTGTGTCCCTATCTGCACTCTCATTTACATTTACTTTTTCCAAATAGTACTTTATAATCTATTGGTTTCATTTAATAACTTCTAAAATCTGGGTGGCACATACGTACACTGCAATAATTTATAGACAATCAATAGTGAGTAATTTAAGGTTGTTAATTTAAATTCTAGTTGTGGCAGCTCAATGTCTCAATGTTTTCCTCTTCTCCAAGCTGAATATTTACCTAAGTGCTTTAAGTGTGTTGAAAGAGTGGAGTGCTCTTTTTAATTCTTTAACAGAGTAAATCTAGAGCAAACCTCTTGGCGGTCCCACTGCCTCAAACCCAAAGAGGATTGCAACCCTGGAACGTGGGATGAGCTAGAGATTGCATATCTGTTCTTGTGAAAAAGTGTCACGGTTCTGTTATGTTTGGACTTTTAGTTTGTTTATCTTCAGTCACATGTTTCCTTTGTTCTAGTTTCCCACCACTCTTTAGTTACTACGGTTACTGATTATGATGATTCATTCAGCTGTGTGTCGTTAGTTACCCTCGGTTGCCTTACTATTTAAGTTGCAGTGTTTTCAGTCTTGTCTACAGTATGTATACATGTGGTTGTACTATTCCTACCTTGGTTCATTTGTGTTTGCTTTTGGATTATCATTTAAGACTTTAGTTTGACATTCATCTTCTTTGTCGTATGGCTATTAGTGATGCAAATTCTGATTCATTTCCGTGAACCGGTTCTTTTCGGACAGTTTGGCTCAATGAACCGGTTCAAAAAGCCGATTCATAGGTTCCTGACATCATCATGCAATGATGTCACTATGCATTTCTTTTATGCTTTTTTATGCATTTCTCAGTGTCATGTTATATCAAGGATACATTCAAATAAAGTAATCTGTGTCAATGCATATTGAAACAATCAAATAAAGTTATTTGCGTGAGTGCATTTTGCTGATTATTGCCTTTCAGTCACTTAAGTTAATGGAGTTTGTGTTCACAGTTAATGCATTTATCGGCTGAAAGTTGCGCAACTACAGCACACATTACAGGCACTGATCAACAAACATGGATATGTTTTTTATGTCTAAAGTATACAGAACGAGTAAACCAAACTTATCAACTCCTTTATTGTCCTTATAAACTCATTGATTTAAAATAATCTGCATGCACAAAACCATAGTAAAAATTTTTTTAATAAAATGAAGACCTATTTGATAAAACCGTTTCATTCACAGATCCTTTATGTCGGATAGCCTACGATTGACCCGTATTGAGTAGCCTACATCTTGGATAAGATTCCTAAAAGTTTCGCAAATGCAGCACACATTACAGACATGCATAAACTAGGATATGTTATGTCTAAAGTAGGCAGCCTATATAGAAATAATAAACCAGTCTTATAAACTTATAAATTTCATTTAACAATTTAAAATATAATCTGCATATAAACTAGAGTAAATTTTATTTAAATCTCTCGACAGAAAGGTTTTTGCAGGTTTTAATAAAATGTTATTTAATAACAGTAGTCATAATGAGCATATTTCCAGTACGTGCCTCAGGCTTGCATCGCCAACTGAATCATCAGAATCCTCTGTAATCCTCGGCAAACTTCGACAGCTGGTTGAACCAGCTCATTCCGTTCTTTTTTAGTTGGACGTGCTACTTCGGCTTTTGCATCTTGCGTCATCAAACCGGAACTAAAGTTTGATTCAGTCCGATTAGTGAACCGGCTCGACCGATTACTTGCTAAGAACCGGCTCAAAAGTACCGAGCATCACTAATGGCTATCTACAACCACCAGTTGTGACAAAAAGAAGTGCGCTTATTTGTAATATTTTTTTTAAATAAAAGGCCTCTTAAGTGTACTTGAAGAGAGTCACTTACGTCACTGTCCTCCATCTCACCCTCATGTTCATTCCAAATCCTCAAGAATTGTTTTCATCGTCGGAACACCAATGAAGATATTTTTAATGAAATCTGAGAGATTTATGTCCCTCCATTGATAGTACAACTTTGCAGGTTCAAAAAGTTCATAAAGAGATCGTAAAACTAATCCATATGAATCGAGCAGTTTAGACCAAATTTTCTGAAGAGACTGGATCACTTTATATGATGAACAGATTAACTATAGGCTTTTATTTACATATATAGTACATTTTAAATTATGTACATTAACTTTTGTCATGCTTTAAAGAAGTATACATATTTTGATGTGTTGACTAACATACTAAAGCACATATATTACATTTAAAGTTAATATATTTTAAATGTACTAAACTGCAACTTCATTAAAAATGTGTGATTTACAAATATATTTAAAACATGACATACAAGTTTCAATAGAAACTAAATTAAAGTATATTTTAGTTTATCATAAATGCTTGTAAGTACATTCGGCAGTATTTAACCATATTTCAAAGACAATAAAAATACTGTAATTATGAAATTACATGTATAATGATATACATAAGTCCTACTTAAGTGGGTCTAAAAAGCACTCTAAAGTTCAGTTAATTGCATTTAATATACCTTTAAACTATAATATATTTTTATTTAATTGTTGAGGCTCGGACAGCCTCTCGAGGAGAAATCGAAACCAAATGAGCACAGCACACACAAAGAAACTCAGTTAGCATACTGCGGTAAAAAAATTTTTTGTATTTTTTATATATATATATATATAAGTGCGGTCTTCCTGAATACCATCACGATTGAAAATGTGACACTGATTTCATATGTTAAGCTTAAATAACCAAAGAGGTAAATATTAAGTCATTTACATTTTAGATGCAATATCGACTGTTTTTGTTCTATTTCAGCAGCGAAAATAGTTCCAAACAAAGATCACAGCAGAACCATAGCACATCTCATAACATAATGCAATTTTTCAGTGTAAATGAAATTTCATTTGAGCTTAATGTCGAGCCCTTAATGTTGAGCCCTGCATAAACATTGTTTGCATAGTATATTCTTTTAAAGTATTAATTATAAGTATATTATAACTATGATATAAGTGTATATATATAATTATAATATAAGTTTGTCTGAAATCTTTGCAAATTTATTAAAAATAAAAAATCACATGTACATAAGTATTCACAGCCTTTGCCATGACACTAAAAATTTAGCTAGGTGCATCCTGTTTCTACTGATCATCTTTGAGATGTTTCTACAACTTGGTTGGAGTCCACCTGTGGTAAACTCAGTTGATTTGAATTGGAAAGGCACACACTTGTCTATATAAGGTCCCACAGTTAACAGTGCATGTTAGAACACAAACCAAGCCATGAAGTCCAAGGAATTGTTTGTAGACCTCCGAGACAGGATTGTATCGAAGCACAGATCTGGGGAAGGGTACAGAAAAATATCTGCAGCATTGAAGGTCTCAATGAGCACAGGGGCCTCCATCATCCAGAAATGGAAGAAGTTTGGAACCACCAGGACTCTTCCTAGAGCTGGCAGCCCGGCCAAACCGAGCGATCGGGGGACAAGGGGCTTTGTCAGGGAGGTGACCAAGAACCCGATGGTCACTGTGACAGAGCTCCAGCATTTCTCTGTGGAGAGAGGAGAACCTTCTAGAAGAACAACAATCTGAGTGGCCAATCTGAGTGTGAAAAGGCACATGACAGCCCGCCTGGAGTTTGCCAAAAGGCACCTGAAGGACTCTCAGATGTCCTTGAGTGGCCCAGCCAGAGCCCAGACTTGAACCCGATTGAACATATCTGGAGAGATCTGAAAATGGCTGTGCACTGACACTCCCCATCTAACCTGATGGAGCTTGAGAGGTCCTGCAAAGAAGAATAGGAGAAACTGCCCAAAAATAGGTGTGCCAAGTTTGTAGCATCATACTCAAAGACTTGAGGCTGTAATTGGTGCCAAAGGTGCTTCAACAAAGTATTGAGCAAAGGCTGTGAATATTTATGTATTTAATTTATTTAATACATTTGCAAATATTTCAAACTAATTTCTTTCACGTTGTCATTGAGTATTGTTTGTAGAATTTTGAGGAAAATAATTAATTTAATCCATTTTGGAATAAGGCTGTAACATCACAAAATGTGGAAAACGTGAAGCGCTATGAATATTTTCGGATGCATTGTGTTTAGACCGTCTAGTCTTGTCCATCTGCATCTGTTATTTCAACACACTCTTTAACTTTGGCCTAAAAAGGAATGTTAGTTATGATGAATTAAAAACCTTCACAAGGACAAACTTGTTGAAGATTAGTTGATAGGCTGTCAATTCATTAAATGATCAGCAAGTTTACTAAGTGTAGTTAAGCCTCTCCTTCATTGACATCCATTAAAAAAACTGCCTCTGGTCTCTTTCCCTGCGTACCGCAGCATTACGCTTTTTTTGCTAACCTTGTCTCAATGCTTTGTTACTGGTTAGTTTGTTTAGGCATGTTTTATTAGGATAGGGTTGGAGCTTAACTTTGCAGGAAAGTGGATCTTGAGGGCCAAAGTTGCCCACCCCTGGTCAGTCACAAATGGTTAACTAATTTGACTGGACTGTTGTTGTCTGACAGATATGTCTAGTAAAGGGAAGTTTGAGGTCATGTAGTCCATTGTGTTTTGCTGGATCAAGTCCATACCAGCTTTATTATTGATTGTTCTGATGAGAGCAGCTAATGGGATAAGAACCTCATGTCAGTTCACCATACACACACATATGTGGAAACACTGGCTCTGTTTTGATATAGCTGCCCTACAAACTTAGGTGTGAGCAGCTAGACCGACATTGAGGTCTAGCATCCCTCCCTGTCTGACATCCTGTTTTTAACTTCCAACGTACAAATTCAAGTGTGAGGAGGACCTCACAATTAACAATGTGACACTGTGTGCTTGCGGAAGGAAATAAGACCGTGTGTGTGTGAGAGAGAGAGAGAGAGAGAGAGAGAGAGAGAGAAAGATACTGTGCAATTGGCTGAGTTTGAATCTTGGTCATGTTCTGTATAAAGTTAACTCATTCAGACCGCTTAATTCCTTCCATACTTTAAAAAAAAAATTTATTTGCTATTTTTTTGTCAGTGTTGACAGGAAAGGGGCACTTGAACTTTAAAATAATTTTTGGTGCTGTTTAATCACTGTTAGTGTGAACATTTGTGATCGTCTTTCCCGTTTCCTATTGTGACACATATCCAAGGAATAAATGTTTTTGAAATGTTTGCAAGGTTTTAAGAAAGTGCTTATATATAATTTATTGTAAGTATTCAACTTCTTCATTCAAAATGTTCAGTTGATAAATGACTCTAGAGCCATTTTCAAAATCTCACTGGTTCATGAATTCGCTACATACTACATAGTGAAACCATATATAGTTGCAATCAAAATTATTCAACCCCCTTGACCTGCAAGACATTTTGCTGCCACGAACAACATTTTATGAAAACAATTAAACAACGGCTTCAGTAAACTATTATAGAAAGTTTATTAATACACATTTGAGTGATTCTGTGAATGTAAAGTTGAAAAATATAATCAAATTGACTCAAATTGACAAAATTATTCAACCCCCAAAAGTCAAATTTTGTGCAGAATCGTTTATTCTTTATAACCTCCGATAAAACGCTGTCTGTAAGTGCTTAGAAGCTTCTGTTACCTCTCTATTGCAATCTTGGCCCATTCCTTGCTTGAAAAAGCTTCCAGATCACTGATAATCTTTGGCTTTGGAAGAACTGATTTCAACATGAAGGCCATGCTGGGATGCGTTCCACTCCACTTTTAGACACGCACTTGCGAACTTCCCTAAGCACTTCCCCTCGGGGGAATCCCTGCTGCCATTTTGAAGTGCGTTCCACTTCGTGAAGTGGACGAGGGAAGTTTATATGGACAGACCCTCGCTCCCTCGATTTTGACCATATCTACTTCATATGTACAGTTCAGGCAGCTTCATATACCACAATGCAACACGAATGTGACGTCACCGCATATCGCGTTCAATTTACCCCACCACAAACTATGGTATTTTAATTATTAAAAAAAAAACATTTAAAACAACCCAAACACACCGATATACATATAGGATGCTGCGTTAAACAATTTCGCAAAGAAAAAAAAATAAAAAAAATAAACCATAATGGATTCCAAGTGATCAAGGGATTAGGATGTTCCAGTTCAGTCCATAGCAAAGGTTCCACCAGTAGTGGGCACTCATGCAACGTAAGCAATGACGCACATCCAAGTGATCGAGATGGAGGGAAGTTAGCGAGTGAAGGGCATAATAAAAACGAACTGGAACGCAGCACTTGTCTGGTGTTCTTCTTAAACTCTGCATTGAAATGTTTTTTCCTCCTTTCATTAGGTCATCTTGCTAGTCTTTTTTCTCAGTTGCTTTGATCAAACATTTTATTCCCCTTAATGATATTGTGCTTTTTCTTCAACACCCTCAAAGATATTCTGGTACAACACATTTTAAACTTATGAATAAGGCTGTTAGCTGTGTCTCTAGGAACTTTTAGTGTTTTGGAAATCTTCTTGTAGCCATAGACTTTCTAATGTAATAAAACAATTTGTTCTCTATCTGCTACTACATGCATGGGCTAAATGTATGAACGTGAAACAGCACAAGTTAATTCAGTTTTGTTATAGAGTTTCCAAAAGCTTTTTTGTGTTGTTTTAACACAATTTTGTACCATACCATACAGATAAGTGACTTAAAATCGTTGAACAGGGGTTGAATAATTATGACATAACTGTATTAGAAAAAAATCCTTTAACTCAAAAGCTTTTAATTTGCCACTAAACTGTTTTAGATGCAATTGTTAAACTCTGTAAACTCTGTATCTTTAGAAAAGCTTACATTTGTAAATTATTACAGTCTTTGGGGGGTTGAATAATTTTGACTGCAACTGTATCTCATTATATGAGGAACCGGTAAATGAAAACAAGTTTGCGAATTTAGTCACTGAGATGCTTTGGAGTAGGGCTGAATGATTTTAGAAAATAATGGAATTGCTATTTATTTTTTTATTTTTTTATTTTATTTTTTTTACCAGTACTGCAATTGTGATTTAATACGCAGCAATAAATCATTGTATAGTAATGGTGGGAATCCTTAGGCACCTCACGATCCAATTCTGGGAGTGACGACTTTTTTCTTCTAAATTAATCTTATTAATAAAACTTAAAATATTTTTTGTATTATATATGTAATTATAAGTACTTTTTAAAATAATTACACATTAAAAAATGTAATTAAAACAATTGCATGTTAATAATTTTAAATATACAGTATATACTAATATAGCTTCAAAACATAAAAGCTAATAAAGAAGAACAAAAAACATATTACAAGCAATGAACAAAGAGCGCTTTCAATTTAAGAGTATCTGAATGTTTTCCATTCAAGAGCTGTGAGTGATTTTCTCTTTCTCAGCTTTACTGTTGCTTGATTATTAATGATGACATCATAGACAGCAGAAGATCTGCAAATCTCTTGAAATATAAGATGTGGTTTGTCCTGTCTGTTTAATTCTTTGAGACATTGCTGACTGTATTTACATTAATTTTGCGTCATAAAAGCATTTTAAGATGCGCACAGCCGCATGTGCGAGCACTCTTCACAAATTGTGGCGTGAGCATTTGAAACTGAAAGCCTTCTGTCAGTGAGTTTCCTATCTTAAATATATAAGCCCACTGCATTCCAAACTACATAAATGAAGCCTTCATAGAGCATTTGTAAGGCGGGCGGGAACACACACTGTAAGCGTAACATCAAGCAAAGCGCACATTTCTCACATAATGTTGCATATCCTGTGCAATGAAGCCCGCGGATGTCATTGTAATTCACTCCAACCTTTCCGAACATTTTGAAATATTATTTTATGGTTCGAGTGGTGTGTGAGAGGAAATGGAAGCAAGCAGAATACGGGTGTTTCTAAAACACACGCAGCACCATTGCACACCTGCAGTTAAAATCTAAGTTTAGAATTGATCCAGAATCATTGGAGAGAGAATCTTTTCTCTCACCCCTATTGTATACACAATATTAGATTGATTAAACTCAAACTCTTCTTTCCTTTAGGCCAGGCCTGTAGGTGTAACGTGCTGTTGATGCTTCTTCTGCAGACTGCTTTACTCTCGCGTGTCACATGACCAGAGTGTAATCGCAGCTTTTGCGGTTAAAAAATCGTGTTTTATCATATCGTGATATTATCGCAAATGCAATTAATTGTTCAGCCCTACTTTGGAGGTGACACATAAACATCTTTGTATCACACAAACATATATTAATTTTGTCTATTTTATGCTGTTTTGCTTTATGGTGGTAGAATAACCTCTCAGGTTCACGGTTGTTTGTCATGTTTATGTGTTCATACTTCATAATTATTTAAGTTACAAGCCTAAAATCTTCTGCATCATTTCCATATTGAATTATGGTTGAAGGGATAGATTAAAATAAGAGCAGTTCTTTTCTTAATTCACTTTCACTGCATGGACAAGAATATCATGAACATTCTGCCCAGCATGTCTTTACGGGTTTGGAACAACATGAGGGTGAATAAATGATGACAGGATTTTTCATTTTTGGGTGAAATATCCCTTTAAATGAGCTCCAATATGTAGATGGAAAAAAAATTGTGGGATGAAAAAAAAACATCTGTGGAGCACTCCGTCAAATAAATCTCAGTGGCTAAATGGAGGCCACTCCTGTGTAAAATTCATATGACAACCCTTTCCTTTGACTAGCTACCTCTCATCACCAGGCTAACACATACAGTAGAACACCATAATACCATACTTATAGTAAACCATATTGGTGAGTGGTGACAACAGTATCATGTATTATTATTTTTTAGGTAAAACCTACCTTATGCACTTGTAATGCATACAGTCCTTAAAGGGATAGTTTACTCAAAAATGAAAATTATGTCAAGTCAATGGCTACCGTCAACTGTCTGGTGGTTACCAACATTATTCAAAATATCTTCTCATACAAATGCAAAGAAACTGATACAATTTGGAACAACATAAGGGTGAGTAAATGACAGCATTTTCACCGTTTAAGACCCCATTAAATATCCTGACGAGTGTAGTTTTCTTTGTTTACATTACCTGGAAGTTGGGGTGGGCCATGCCAAAGGATTTGGAAGAGAAGATTATTCTGGAAGTTTGGATAACAATACTTGCATTTTTCCCATGACAGATGCTGCATATAAATCTCAGTTGAGGTTAGTAATTCAACCCTGATACCCTGTGCTGGAGAACTGTAGCTATTGTTGCTGTTATCATGATGAATGCTCTCGTAACCACACTCTGGAGTTTTTTTGCAGTATATTGTTAAACTCTTGAGCTGAAGAGATTTCAATTGCTCTCTCAAGTGACTACATTACCATAACATTAAAGTTTATGTTTATTCAGTGAACACACTCTGAGACTGTTGGAGCCACTGGATACTTGACCTTTGATTTTAGGGTACAGCAGTTTAAGTGAATAATGTGCAAAAAAAGGAATGCATTTTTAATGCATAACAAATATGCTTCTCACAGTGTGGCTAGTGCATTGCTTTATCTTTTTGCCAATTTTACAAAGAAACAAAATAGATCAGGGAGTCTTTGAAATGCACTTTCTGTTACATCACTACAAAGCATTCCAGTCAGAGCTGTGGTGCAGTGGACTGTGCACATGCTCAGGATGTGTGTGAGCTGTTAGCTCATGGAGACCCAGGTTCAAATCATAATCTCTCACCCCTGATCTCTTTACAATTTGTATGAAATGGGAACTGTAGGATGGTTCTTGTGCTAATATTTTGTGATGGTCTTTTTCCTGGCTGCCATATTAATCTTTAGCAGGTAGGCATTTTTTTTTCTGTGGTATATTTCTCTTCTCCATGCAGGAATTATTATCTAAATATTATTATCAAGCATATGTTATCAACCCCACTTCAAGAGGACATATATGCAGTTGCCTCTTTACATTAGGTTAAAATAAGTTCAGCGCAGCAATGCAGGATTTCTGGTTTGTACAAAGTAAGGTTTGATTGATACCAAAATTTTGGCTTTGGTATGTTACTGAGTTCTAGTACCGTACCTTTTATTGTAGGCAACAAATAAACCACCTTAGATGGCTGGTGACATGAAACTGAAAATCATTGTATTAACAACCCTGCACAAAACATTACCATTAAACATAAAGGCTGCTTCAACTTAGGAATCCGAACAAGATATTGTGTTTGATTTGTGTATGACTAGTGCAATAGGGCACAACATTTAAAATGAAGCATTAAACTCAAACGTATTAGGAGAACACAGTGGAGAAACAAATTATATATATATACACTCACCTAAAGGATTATTAGGAACACCATACTAATACTGTGTTTGACCCCCTTTCGCCTTCAGAACTGCCTTAATTCTATGTGGCATTGATTCAACAAGGTGCTGAAAGCATTCTTTAGAAATGTTGGCCCATATTGATAGGATAGCATCTTGCAGTTGATGGAGATTTGTGGGATGCACATCCAGGGCAAGAAGCTCCCGTTCCACCACATCCCAAAGATGCTCTATTGGGTTGAGATCTGGTGACTGTGGGGGCCATTTTAGTACAGTGAACTCATTGTCATGTTCAAGAAACCAATTTGAAATGATTCGAGCTTTGTGACATGGTGCATTATCCTGCTGGAAGTAGCCATCAGAGGATGGGTACATGGTGGTCATAAAGGGATGGACATGGTCAGAAACAATGCTCAGGTAGGCCGTGGCATTTAAACGATGCCCAATTGGCACTAAGGGGCCTAAAGTGTGCCAAGAAAACATCCCCCACACCATTACACCACCACCACCAGCCTGCACAGTGGTAACAAGGCATGGTGGATCCATGTTCTCATTCTGTTTACGCCAAATTCTGACTCTACCATCTGAATGTCTCAACAGAAATCGAGACTCATCAGACCAGGCAACATTTTTCCAGTCTTCAACTGTCCAATCTTGGTGAGCTTGTGCAAATTGTAGCCTCTTTTTCCTATTTGTAGTGGAGATGAGTGGTACCCGGTGGGGTCTTCTGCTGTTGTAGCCCATCCGCCTCAAGGTTGTGCGTGTTGTGGCTTCACAAATGCTTTGCTGCATACCTCGGTTGTAACGAGTGGTTATTTCAGTCAAAGTTGCTCTTCTATCAGCTTGAATCAGTCGGCCCATTCTCCTCTGACCTCTAGCATCAACAAGGCATTTTCGCCCACAGGACTGCCGCATACTGGATGTTTTTCCCTTTTCACACCATTCTTTGTAAACTCTAGAAATGGTTGTGCGTGAAAATCCCAGTAACTGAGCAGATTGTGAAATACTCAGACCGGCCCGTCTGGCACCAACAACCATGCCACACTCAAAATTGCTTAAATCACCTTTCTTTCCCATTCTGACATTCAGTTTGGAGTTCAGGAGATTGTCTTGACCAGGACCACACCCCTAAATGCATTGAAGCAACTGCCATGTGATTGGTTGATTAGATAATTGCATTAATGAGAAATTGAACAGGTGTTCCTAATAATCCTTTAGGTGAGTGTATGTGTGTATATATGTATGTATGTGTGTATATATATATATATATATATATATATATATATATATATATATATATATATATATATATATATAATATTATTATTATTATTATTAATAATACAAATACATTTATATGTAACCTCAGACAATACAGTTTAACTGCAAACTTTTTTTCTTGTAAAAGAAAAAAATTACAAATGACATAACGGAGAATAATTGGTGAAAAGTTTTGGATGAACTGTTTCATGTCAAACATCATGTGGCGTTTCTGTGTATTTTGTTTTAGCTGTACTCAAAGAAATACCATATTTTCAGTGAGTTGAAGGCGAGAATATCGTTTGTGTTTTCTGGCATTTGTATCACTTACTTGGCTTGTTGCATGTCATATTGACTACCTCGCTAGAAATTTTACGTTCCCAGAATGTTCTCAGAACGTCCCTGCTGGTGTCAAGGAGTTCCCAGATGTTCCCAGAACGTTCCGAGACAGTCATGATGTGGAGTTCTTTAAAGGGTTCGGGGACGTTATTTGGCGGACCTTCATGGAACATTCAGGACGTTCTCGGAACGTTTAGGGGACCATATCTTATTTGGAAATTTGATGTTTCCAGAAAGTTCTCAGAATGTCGCCTGGTAACGTCCCTAGAAAGCACTTTTATCAGAAGCGCACTTTTATCACTTCTTCAAAATAAAACTATTGACATAGTTCTGATCTCTGTGAATACAATCAGAGGCAGTGGTAACTTTAGCCACATTAGCCGTCAGCGTGCTATCAAGCACATTCACAAAATATAACATGCAGTATTTACATGTTCTGAATATGAAGTTGGACAAACAGTTGGTATTGATCCATCTTTGAGAAGCAACTTTTGTGCAAATCCTGTGTTTTACTGACCCTCATTTGCAAAGCAGCCCAGTGTACATAGATTCACTCAAACATGTTCTGAAAGCATTCAGTAAATGTGATGGAAGGACCTAAATAGGACCAAAAAATAACATTCTAGGTTGGTCCCCTAAAGGTCCTGCAAACGTTATGGGAATGTAGTGTAGAGACCACTGCACTGAACAAGATATGTTGCAGCGCAGTCACGAATTAAATGTCTCCATCTGACTAACAGCGAACCATATGGGAACGTTCTGTTAATGTCCCAAATGTCCTCTTTGTAACGTTGCTGTGTGACCATAGAATAACCAAAATGGATCGTCCCACGAAAGTCATATAAGGAACGTTATTATTTGACCAAAAGAGGACCATGTGGAAATGTTCTGTTAACGTCCCAAATATCCTCTTTGTAACGTAGCCATGTGACCATAGAATAACCAAAATGGAACGTCCCCCTAAAGTAATGTCAGGAGCGTTATTATATGACCAACAGAGGGCCATGTGGGAACGTTCTGTTAACGTCCCAAATGTCCTCTTTGTAATGTGACCATAAAATAACCAAAATGGAACGTCCCCCTAAAGTCATATAAGGAACCTTGAACTGCAACACTTTCATAACCAAAAGAGGATGTTTTAGGAATGTCCCAAATGTTCTATAAATTTTTGGGATTTTCGTCACCTTTAGAGAACTTTTAGGGAACGTTGCGCAAGGTCGTGAGAACGTCCCCTCCTATGTGGGTAAATGCTGAACTGTCATCAGGTACCAAAATGTGTGCAGTTCTGGTATTATTTAAATTTTTTAGTACTGCAGTATTGTTTACCATACAAACATAGAAAACCTAAAAATAAGGTGTTGTCCTAAAATTTTTTATGTATATCTCTTTCACATATGGAAAAGACAACGTCTTTCACGTTGTTGAAGTCATGGTTTCACCACTGGCTAGCTAGAAGACAACACAACATGTCTAGTCTGTCTCTTTGTCTGTCTCTATCTCCCCCTAAACTTCTACTTCTCAACTGCTAATTTTCTCATATATTCCTTGCCTCCTTTTCTCCCCCTCTCAGTCTGCAACCCTGTTTTTATATTTATTTTAGAAGTGACAGATTTAGCGATGTGGTTTGGGAGAGTCATGGGAGCAGAAGGGTCCTGTCGTACCACCCATGCCCATCTCTCTCTCTCTCTCCAACTCACCCCTCCTTTGGGTCTGTAGTGTTGCCATGGTAATTTCATGGCGTGATTAGGGTAACATGCTGATGTGAAAAGCAGGACCTATGTTAATGTCACTCAGGCTGTTGTTTGGTAAGATAAATTGTGAGTGGATGTGAGTGTGTGGAACTTTTGGGATTTATTGCCAGTTGTTAGGAAGCTCACAGCAAAATAGGTCTGTAGATTAGCCCCATGTGGCAGGACTGGCCTCGACAACAGACAGATTTTTTTTATTATTTGTGAATTGTGCTGAAAGGCTTAGCGCTCTGTGTGTGCACCAACCATCTGTTGCCATTGCACGTTTTCTCATTTTCAGTTTCATCTTGTACATTTTCAATTATGCTAACTCATTCATCACACTGCAGTTAAAAATTCATAGCCTAGCAATTCATAATCTCTTTTCTTACGCTTACATTTATTAATTTAGCTGGTGCTTTTATCCAGAGTGACTTCAAATGAGCAATACAACAAAGAAATTCATCCTAAGGAGGTAGTAACATGAGAGGTGCATTACCAGGATTCAATACGTTTCTCTTAGAAAATTTTTTTAAAAAGATAAATCTAATCATTTCTTGAAATTGCAAGTGACTCAGGGAAGATCATTCCACCAGCATAGAAGAGTGAAAGTGAAATTTCCCTAAACTGATTTTGTGCCCCTCTCTGATCATACCACTAGGTTCTAAAACACACAGAGACTTCTGAATTATAGCTTACATACACTTAACATCTCCCTATCTTGAGTAGGCTTATGCTTTTAATGCATGCTGATACATACATGATGTCTATTTAAAATAAATGCTGTTCTTTTGAACTTTTATCAAAGAATCCTTAGAAGAAGAATGGTTTCCAGAAAAATATTAAGCAGCACAATTGTTTCAACATTGATAATAATCAGAAATATTTCTTAAGCACCAAATGAGCATATTAGAATGATTTCTGAAGGATCATGTGACACTGAAGACTGAAGTAATGGCTGCTGAAAAGTCAGCTTTGCCATCACAGGAATAAATAACATTTTGCAATATATTAAAATAGAAAACAATTGTTTTAAATTGTAATACTATTTCACAATATTATAATATGTATTTTTGATCAAATAAATGCAGCCTTAAAGGTGCAATCAGTCATCTGGGAAATGCTAACTTTAGCCTGCTAGCATTGAAAGCATATGTCCCACCCTCCTTGCAAATCGCCGTCCAAAGCCACGCCTCCTCCAAAAGACATGAACACGAACAGACCAGAAGCGAGACGACAAGTGACGACATTATTGGATTACACATCATGTGTCATTCACCTGTGAGAGAACTTTACAGGTCAAGGAGTAACAGTACTATTGAATGTAAACAACTTTATAAAAATGGAATTAGATGCAGCAAGTTTTTGGTTGTGTAGCAAAACGTGTGAGTGTGTAAGGAATAATTGACAACGTGCCATTGAATGATTAGAAAAATAATGCAAGGTGGTAATGTGGTCACGACGCGGAGTGGAGTATATATGCACGTAACGTTAGTATAGTAATAATATTTATTGTATTTATACAGAAGTTTTTCGTCGTAGCCTTTTCAAACACTTTCTTTTCGTATAATTATTTCCAGTGACACTTGTTGTCGGTTCAGAAGAGCACATTGGTTGTTGCTGCTTGTCTGCCATTCTCGCTCTGTCTGACAGGGTACATGAACGCGCTGATGATGTATGGTGTCTGCGTGAACAGCCTGCGCAGTGGCATGCAAACACGCATTGTCTGACAGGAAACACATAGTAAATGTGTCAGAATTAAAAGATTGAGCGCACATTTTATGGTCCTACGTATGGAATGATATTCCAGACAATATTCAAAAGGACATGTCTGCCAAATTTCAAATGGACACAAAGTCCGTTTGCAATTGCATTTACAATGACTTACTAGTTATGACACTGCCATTTTGAAATAGCAATAGAAAATCACCCATTTGCTATTTCACTTCCTCCGCGTCCTGACACAACCTGCACAAAATTCAAATGGAATCGCAATCCCCTTTGCACTTGCATTTCCTATGTCTAACACAGTCAGCTGTCTTGAGGGTGGGGTTTGATATAGTCGGAAAGTACGCCTTCAAGTGGTGGAAAACCGGTAATTTGGCTATCTTTGCAATAAAAACAGGCCAATATTTTTTTTACTTAAATTCAAACAAAGTAAAAATCCAGAATCTGCGGGCTGTAAATTAAAGTGGTGCTTGTTCTCCTCATGTTTCATGTAGTTACAGGGTAAGTATGTGTTACGGGTTGGTATGCAGCAGGGATGAAGCAGAATCAGACTTCCAAACAAAGACGGGTTTTAATAACTCAAGGATATAGACAGGAACAGAATAAGGCAAACCAACCAAACTGAGCATAACAACATTAACAAACATTAAGAATGGACAAGGAGTGCAGGGAAGTGAGTACAATAAAAAGGGAGTGCTAATGACAAAGACCAGGTGCAGGGAATCCGGGGAGAGCAGGAGAGACGATGAGGAAGTGAGTTCAGGTATGAGACAGGGAGGATCCTGGGAAATGGAGTCCAGGACAGCCGTGGATTGTAACATTACCTCCCGGTAGGTGCGTCCTCGCGCCTTAGATGTAAAACCAGGGGCGGGCGGGTGGGTGGGTGCCCTGGAGACCTACACGCAGGTGAGGGGGAGGTGCAGACAGGTATGGAGGTCTCCAGGGCGGGTCTAGGACATCAGATGGCCATAGCGGGACAGGAGCCTTGGGCGGCCATGGCGGGTCAGGAGCCTCGGGAAGCCATGGCGGATCAGGAGCCGTAGGCGGCCATGGCATTTCAGGAGCCGTGGGAAGCCATGGCGGATCAGGAGCCGTGGGCGGCCATGGCGGGTCAGGAGTCTCAGGATGCCATGGCGGATCAGAAGCTGTGGGATAGCATGGCGGATCCCCACCCATGGGTGTATAGCCCACCCCCAAAAAAAAATATTTTGGGGAATTCAGGGGTGGTATGGAGGGCTCGTGGAATGGGACGGGCTCATGGGCTGGAGAGGCCTTGCGGGCTGGATCGGCTCGAGGAGAGCTGGAGCGGGCTCGAGGAGAGCTGGAGCGGGCTCGAGGAGAGCTGGAGCGGCCGCGTGGAAGGCTGGAGGGGCCTCGTGGAAGGCTGGAGGAGAGCTGGCTCGTGGAGACTAGGAGCAGAACCTTGAAAACTTGGAGCGGCCCGTGGAGAACTGGAGCTGGCTCTGGCTCGTGGAGAACTGGGGCAGGCAGGATCACACGGGAAAGCCCACTGGAGGGATGGGTGGAGGAAACTGGCTGTGGGTGAACTGACCAGGCCGCGTGTTTTTCTGAGGGGACCGGACGAGGAAGACACTTCCTTTCTTGAACCTCTTCAATTTAGAAACAAAATCAGATTTATAAATTCAACTAGGGAAAAGGAACAGGCAGGTTCAAGGTAGCAGATAGTGTCCTCGTTTAGGCCATCAGAAAAAACGCGTTCAAAGGGGCGTCTGGTCAGTTCACCAAACTAGATAGCTCAGCGAATTCCTCCACATACCTCTCCAGCGTGCGACCGTCCTGCCGAAGCCCCCATAGGCGATCCACCGCCGACGTGTCTTCGAGAAGGGACACGGTAGAGATCTGGGTGACGAAGGTTCCCATCTTCATGGAAGTCCATAGCAGTTTTGGTCCGTTCTTCTGTTACGGGTTGGTATGCAGCAGGGATGAAGCAGAATCAGACTTCCAAACAAAGATGGGTTTTAATAACTCAAGGATATAGACAGGAACAGAATAAGGCAAACCAACCTAACTGAGCATAACAACATTAACAAACATTAAGAATGGACACGGACTGCAGGGAAGTGAGTACAATAAAAAAGGGAGTGCTAATGACAAAGACCAGGTGTAGGGAATCCGGGGAGAGCGGGAGAGACGATGAGGAAGTGAGTTCAGGTGTGAGACAGGGAGGATCCTGGCAAATGGAGTCCGGGACAGGCGTGGATTGTAACAGTATGAATCTGCGGGCTGTAAATTAAAGTGGTGCTTGTTCCCCTCTTGTTTCATGTAGTTACAGGGTAAGTATGAATCTGTGGGATGTAAATTAAAGTGGTGTTTGTTACCCTCTTCTTTCATGTAGTTACAGGGTAATTTTTTTTACATATTGTTCCCTTATACCTACACCTATGTACTTTATAGTTACACTATAATTACCGATAGTTACGCTGTAAATTAGTTTTACTTATGCAGTACTTTCCAGGCTGTAATTTAAAGCGTTACCGAAAACTGCTGTGTCTGCAGTCTGTGTCTGGTTCTTCACTTCTTCTTGACAAGCTGCTTGCAACCAGGTGATAAATACTTAGTTCCAGGTTTTTGGATTTGTTTGAAGTGCAAAAAACTACACAACAGTTTTACGACGTTTTTTTGATGCAAAATAGACACATTTATTGGATATTTCTCCCCGTTTTCCTTAAAGGAATGAATAACGATGAAAACGGTGCTTTTCCACCACTTGAGGGCGTGGCATACTTTCTGACTATATCAATAAACCCTGCCCTCAAGACTGAATGACAGTTGACTGTATTAGACATAGGAAATGCAAGTGCAAAGGGGATTGCGATTCCATTTGAATTTTGTGCGGGTTGTGTCAGAACGCGGAGGAAGTGAAATAGCAAATAGGTGATTTTCTATTGCTATTCCAAAATGGCAGTGTTATAACCCGTAAGTCATTGTAAATGCAATTGCAAACGGATTTTGCATTTCCATTTGAAATTTGGCAGACATGTTACATACACAAAAAAGAAAATCCAAACGCAACTGCAAATCACGCATTTGTGTTTCCATTATGTCACAACATATGCGTGCACAAATTGGAAATGCAATTGCAAATACAATTTGCAATTCCTTTTGAATATTGTCTGGAATATCATTACATACCTACGCCTTCCACATTAATCTGTCCTATATGGTTTTTAATATTTAAAATTAATATTTTATATATATTAATAAAAATACATTTAGACCGCTTAACATAGTGATGGCTATCGGAATATGGGGAAACTTTCAACCAGCATTACAACATTTTTTTTTATAGAGAATCACTGATTGCACCTTTAATAAACATTACCAGCATTAGTGAAATTAAGGCATCTTAAATATTCTTAATGTGCTTGCACATCTAACATCTCTGGATCTTGTGTATACTGCATAGTATATTACATGCTACATATTTTATTATCTGTTTGTAGCGGTTAGTGAGTTTTGTGAGTAATCACGTTTGTGTCTATGGAGACTTTGGTGTCACTTTTGAGTCTAATTATAACAAAAAGAGTGGCTTAAGTTATATCAGGTGAAACAGCATTGACTGAGACTCCTGACGCAACTTGCCATCAGTGCAAGAGTAATGAAGACAGCCTTGTAATCTTTTAGAGGCAATCCAAACACTTTATCCAAGTTCTGGAAACACACCATGTTTCATCAATCAAATATAATTTCATCAATCCACAGGGATTGAATGTTGTTTTCATTGCTCAGTCAGGGCTGGTCTCAGATATACTTCTTAGAGATATCCTCATCTGACTTCATTAGTGGTTAGTTTCATGTTGTAGAAACAAGTTTTCAGTAATGTCTGATTTGCTTGTTTGAATCAGCAGCATTTTGCTTCATCTATTGGTCCATAGTTTCTCAATCTGAGCTTTATCTACTTTATTTTGCAAGATATTTTCTGTGAATGTGCGAGACTTCTGATTCATTAGGCACTATAGCTAAATAACTAGAAGAATAACAATGTGCAGTAAATGGTAAAACATTCTAAAAACCAGTGTGTTTATGAATATGATAATAAATTAAAATAATATAACAAACACCAATTTGCAATATCAAGCAGCATAACGGATGGACTGTTTTTTTTTGTACAGTTATAAATAACTGGAAGCTGATGCCACCAGAAGCCTTGCACATTCAAGTTACAAATGGCTGCACCTGCTCAAGTAAAAAATAAGGTGGATAAGCCCTGGTTTCAGAGGGCTAGTTAATTATTGTATTATTTGGTTTGCAAACCTGAATGTTCCTCTTTTCCTAGAGCTCAAAAGCCAAGGTCAAATGTTTGATTAACAGAGACTACACATACAGTACTTTGTGTGAATGCACTATAAGTGAATACTGTAAATGATCATGTGGGATTAATAGGTGAGACAAATTAGATTAGAGGTCAAAATCCATAGAGCAGAAACACTTATAAGGTGAGAAAGAATGGAGGAAGTGGAGACGAAGGAGAGTAGATGAAACTGGGAAAAGGGGAACTGGAGGAAAAAAGGGGGATTAAAGATGTAGAGTTGAAAAACAATAAAGTGCACAATAAAAAAAAAAATGAAATCAAATAAAGGAATATGTCAGACACATAAAAGTGTGAGTGTGAGCATGAAGGACGGTGCACTAACTTAAGCCTGGCTGCAATAAAGGAAACAGAATGTGGTAAGGAGGATGATGTCAAAAACATATTTTGCCTGCAGCGAATGTGCAGAACAAAGAATAACCATGAATTCCCATTCATATAGGACAGATTAACTCTGACTCATCAGTAGGAGTCTTTTTCTGAGGATGTACACATTCAGCTGGCTCTTCTCTTGGATCATGTAGAATCTATGTCCTCTGCCCACATGCCAAAACATCAGAAGAACATTTCATATGAAACTTACTACAAGCATGTCTGTAAATCATTTGTAGTCAAAGGATGGAGGTTTTGTTCTTGCATTGCCCTGAGAGACAGATTAAAAAGACACGTGCCCTTGAAACTAATTGGGGTTTTCTTTTGCATGTTATTTTTATGTGCTAGTATAACATTCAAAGGATCTAAATTCTCATTTTGCCCTTGTATGATTCAAGGCTAGAGACTCATTTTTGTATTTTGTAAAGCAACAGAAGCATTTTGGATATTTAGATTTGCCTCTCTATCTCTGTTTTCCAAAATGGAAAGCTCTTTGAAATGAGATGATGGATGTGTGTAGGAGTGTGTGGGGGTGTGTGTGTGTGTGTGTGTGCGGGAGCGTCTGGCTGGCACGGTGGTCTGTCCTCACACTCAGTTTCATCACTTAGTGTGCATTTCCCATGAGAATGTGACTATGGTGATGATTCTGTTTGTAGAGGATTTAAAAGTAAAATGTTCTCTCTCTCTCTTTCTGTGCTTTTGATCTTGGTCTGTCTTTGACTCTCTCTTCTTAAAAACAGGAGAGCTATTTTGAGTTTGCAGTCTTTCATTTTGCGCCTTACCTGTTTAATGCAGCAATGAAAGAGCGAGGGGCTTTATGCTTGGCTCCGCTTGTTGACTCTTTCAGTTTGATGTGTCTGTATCTGTAATGTAACTGACAATTGACGAAATTGTTACACAACAAAGAGACATCTTTGTTAAATTTGGTACAGTAAATGCCATGCTTACCCTGAGCAGGCAGGCAGTTTATGCCAGTAACTTGTAACCCAAATTTCTTCAGTGTCACGTGATCCTTTATAAATTATTTGTCATATGTTTGTTCAGGATTTTTTGATTATTAGAAAGTTAAAAAGAAGAGCATTTATTTGAAATACAAATCTATTTTAACATTATTTGTACATCAAATGAATTTACTGTCACTTTTGATCAATTTAATGAATTGTTGCATAAAAGTATTCATTTCTTAAAAATAAAATCTTACTAAAGCTTACTAAAACTGATATTGATACAACTGGTATTCAGTATACAATTATAACTTGACATGTATGACACCAAATCTTCAAAATGGCTATGGGCCATTTTTTTTATTATGAATGTGAGGTATCTGAAACCTTTCATATAGACTGCCCCATAAACGTTGCATAAAAAGCAAACTGTAGTTAGTTATTTTACATATACAAAGCCTTTGAGCAGCAGCAATTTGGCTATTAAGCACCCAAGGTTAGTTCACACAAATCTGTCATCATTTACTCACCCCCATGTCTTTCCAAACCTGTATAACTTTCTTCTGTGCAACATTAAGAATTGTTCTAAAAATGTCTCTTTTCTCCATACATTGAAAGTCAGTGGGATCTAAAGTTGTTTTGGTAATGCAAAAAACTGTGTTATGTGCATGTGTTTGTGTGTGTTGGCACACATATATTGCCTGTGTATTTCAACATGCTTATAAAAATGTTTTTCTTATTGATGCAGTGTTAAATGTCTGAGGTTTTACTTTTCTTGATAAGAGTAGCTTCAACTGAAATTTTCCATATTGTTATTTTTCCATGCGTGCTAAGCTGGAAGAGTATCCATCCTGTACAGAGGCTGAACTCAGCAGTCTGTATTTCAGGAAATTACCCTCAGTGCTGACAGTGGAAAAGGTCACAGCAAGTCATATGGTTATGATTCCATCAAAATATTAACAGGTGTGTGTACAGGTGATGGCTACTCATCACCCTTTAATATTCATTTTGTACATGCTGACACTGTATTTCCCAATTGTCATCATTTATTGTGATAATGGACGCAAAGAAATAATCTTTAATTGTTGTTACATCAGAGAATAAGGTGATTTGTTCAGTTATCACAAAGACTAATTAATTATGTACTTAGTTGTGGCATGATGCATGTTAAGTCAAAACTTGACTTTGATTTAAAATGATAAAGTAGTATTCACCAATGAATGAGTTGTCCAGTCCATGGCCTGACATGGCAAGTCATCGAGATACATGGATATGGATGTTTCACAGTGTGTTTAAATGGATTTGGGGTGATCTGTCTTTTACACACTTAGGGAAAATTCCCTAAACTGATTTAAAGAAAATAAAAATAATCTGCCTGCCTTACATTGATGAATGACTCTAATCTTGAAATCAGATGTTTCTTTTTCAATGTATTTTTCAAATACCACTATACCGGTGCATTGCTGAAACAGCTTCTGTATCTATCAAGTGGCCATGAAGAGCAGCAAGCGCTATGTAGAGTGTATTGAAAGCGGACCTCTATTAATTGCATATCCTTCTTACACTAATGATAATAACTTTAGAACACAACAATAAATAACTCACAAAACTAACTGTCTTTAATACTGCAAATACCACATAGAGCCATATGATGTCCGCGATGCAGAAAACAAGGATGGAATCACGGAAATACTAGTTAATACTTTATACTTACTGTATAAAGAGGAACGTCACAGAATTTGGCAATTTTTGGATGAATAGATCAAAAGTATCGCCGTACAATGAATTAGATATCGATACGGACTAGTGTCTGTGAATATTAAAGATCATAAAAACAGCTATTGAAATCTGAAGTCTGTATGTTGTGCTGTGTCTCTGTGAATGAGCGCCGGGGTTTCGTCTAACTGACACTCGTGATGATTTCAGCGTCTGTTGTCTCACTATATAAGGACACATGAGTTGCTCTATAGAGTTGCAGTCACTTAATGAACATTTCACCGTTTAATTTGATAAAATGTACATTAGATTGTACTTTGATTAATAAATAAATAAATATTTATTTATTTATTAGTGTTTGTTAAAACACACACAAACTCAAATGTCTTCATTCCAACCCGACAAAATAAAAGCTCTGTCTACCTTGAAATTATTACAGAAATAATTTTGCTCAAATTGGTAAGGCAAAATTTATGCCATGTCTGTTCATACACTGTATACAATTTTCAACAGCTGTAATCTAGTAATGGTGATAGGCGCTCCGTTTCCGACATGCACGCCATATACCAATCACAACTAACTGGGTCATCTGACCAATCACCGCAGATTAGCTTCACGCAAAGGAGGGGTTTGGAAAAATTAATTGTCAAGCGAATCCTTTGGGAGTAAGAATAAATGCATATTATAAGACAATGAAAGTGTTTTTTGGCCTTGCATGCATGTAAACCTGTTGTTGGGGACTCCCAAAACAAAATAGGAACCTTTTAAATGCCATAATAGGGGCACTTTAATTGATACAAATAGCAAGGGTTTGTCAGGCCCCAACAGCACCCCCTAGTACTAGAAAAGGCATAGCTTATAGGCACAGCACCACTTCTCAAAAACATTGATTGAAGCAGAGTTCTTACAACTGCATGAATCTTATAAACTTGTGAATGTACAGATCTGAAAAGAGGAAAGAAGGGTTAAAGTGGCGTTTAAACAGTAAAGCAGCAAGCACATTTGAAAAAGACTGTAATGAAATTGAAAAGGGCATAGTTTGATATGTAAAAAGAATGATAATGATAAGTGGCATCAGGAGATGCAATCTATGTTTCAAAAGGAAGTGATACGGGAGATGTGTGTCATTTGCCTTTTACTCTAAGCCTTTTACACTCTTCATTCACACTTGTGTTTTTCCTCACCCTCTCCATCTGGGCCACATCTACTGCATATGAGCAAGAGCACTGAGATGCATGGTAATAGGCTGTATTTATTCAGTACTTGAATTTAAGGACTGCTGACCTAAACTGTTCTGCACCTCATTAGTGCACATTTGACTCAATGATACAGTAGAAGCTGATTCCAATGTAGGCTGACAGTTTCTTTGGAGGCATAGGAATGAGCAATTACTTTTAATAAACTGTATCTAATTGATTTAAATGCTGCTTTGACCCTGAGAGTTTAAGTTTAACCTTCTGTGCAGGATGTATGTTCACCAGAACTGTACAATTGTGCCCCAGTGATTGTCATGGTTGAGATGGATTTCATTTTCTCCTTCTCTTACTCCAGCAGTCTGTTTGTCAAATTGAGTTTGTTTGGGAATGAAAGATTAAAGATGTACTGTGAAACCCCCTTACCCTCTTAAGACCCTATAGCACTCTAGAGAACACATGAATAATTTAGAGAGACTCCGAGTCCAGAGAGAGTGGCCATGATTGTTCACATACATTTCAGTTTCCACTTTAACTGTTTCCACTTCAAAGTCAGCATGAAATTAAATTTCATCCTATTTTCTAAATGCATGTTATAGATTTATTTTCATACATGCATACATTAAATTGTGTTCCCTTCTTCTAATGTTTAATCAAAATGTCATGGACCTTCCAGTGAAAATGCAGACGTATGCAGGACTTCTCCAATAATTTTGTCCTTTTAAACTCTGTCCCTGCAAGCTCATGTCCATCTGCTTCTGCTTTGGAGTGCAATGCCCACATTTCAAAATCCAGTCAGAACCAAGTCACAATCACAATACAGAAGAAAAGATTGGTTGCTACTTCAGTTTCCTTCGCGACTATGTCCATACAGCACAGACGTGACCATTTTACAATGTTTTGTTAAAAGAAATAAATGTTTTTTTTTTTATTTTGGTTCATCATATAAACCTTTGAATATAGCACCCAAGTAATTTGGATCACTTTTATGATACACTTTACTTTTACAAAGTGTCTATTTACAGTGCAAATAGTCAGCCTTGTTGGCAGATGCTATTTACCCTAACTCCGCCCACCATTGTCTAATTGAGCCAGACAAAATTACAAAAGAAATCCCACTGATAACAGGATCAGAAGCCACTTTTCCAACGTCGGGCCAAATGGCAAAAATTAAGTTATCGCAACGTTGGCGGAAGTGCGCATGCAAACCCATTTCGTGTGGCAGTGTGCATGCCATATTTTTTTAACACGGTTCTGCTTCCGAATATGCATGACTTCAAGGTGAATCTGGCCAAGCAGGTACGGCACCCAGTTTGCTTGTCTAAATTAGTTGCTCACATTTACAAAATGAGCCTACACTTGCAGAAATACACCCTTTTAATGAAAATAAAGGTCCATGTTTAATAGAAATGTTCATGAAATGGGTTCAAAGCGTCAAATGACCTTAGGCCTATACAATTACTAAATAAACTGATTTTTTTTTTTTTTTTTTGTGACATGAAGATTCTGTTTTGCTTTAGTTCTTGTCCCTGTGTTTTGGTTTTCCTGCCACTTGTTTGTTACAATGGTTCCTGATTAGTCCTCACCTGTTTGTTGTGCATCCCTGTGTATTTAAGCCTCCAGTTTCATTAATCCTTTGTCTTGCGTTGATGTTGATAGTGTTATGCTAGTGTGTTACTATGTTCATTAAAACTCTTTTTGCTTTCATTTCCTCTCATCTTTTGAATTATATACACTGCAAGTTTGACAATTTTCTAATACATTTCTTTCAAGCATGGATTGCTTCTGACAGTGCTGCACGAGCTTGAGGCGCCATCTGCAGGTCATCATTAGCATGTTAACCAGGGTTCAAAGCATCAAATGCTAATAAAAATCGACCTTAAAAAAAACGGCGTTTCACGCCAGTTGCAAAGTTACTTTTTAATACATTTTAGTGTACTTAGTACGATCTTTACTTTCTAATGGGTTTTTTTTAATGGTCACTTAATGGTCACTAAAACCATTTTTAATGGTCACTATCTTTACTTTACGATCTTTACTTTTATGGTGCTTTGCATTCTTTTGATGCTTCGTTTCATCAAAACTTCTCCTCTCATGTTTAACTTAATAAAGTTGACAATAGTAAATGAGTAGATAATGCCAGCATTTTCTTGAATAAATTTAAGAAATTTAACTGACATTTAAGTTCAGAAATATAAATATTTCTAATGTGAGACTTTGAAAGATTATTCATAATCTCTGTACAGTCAGTCATTTTAATTAGAAATGAGAGTTTTAGCCAGGTGAAACTGGATTCTGGTTTACATCACAAATTTACTGAGCATAAAACATCTATGTAAATATTTGCAAGATTAAATATCACACAGCTTAAGCACATTTTGAGACATTTCAAGCTGTCTTTGGAATGTTTATCCTCAATGAGATGAATGATTAGAATTGGTTTAACAGCATCCTCTACTGGTTGTTTTAATACTGCAGACTTTGTCTCACAGGACATAGGGTGCTTCTCAAATGGAAGCCTGTGTCCTAGTAAGGCTGCATATCTTGGCTGCCCGAAGGCAGTCTCAATTTGAAGGTTCCTTGGAAGGCAGTCTTTGTTTCAAATCCTTCATTCAGCTCAAGGATGCACACATTCCAATTCACCAAAAAAAAAAACTGATGGAAAACTAGTAAGCTCTGAGCTTGCCTGTAAGATAAAAAAAAATGTTTTACAAGAATGCACGTTATCTTTTTTTTTGGTGTATATTAATCACTTAACCATCATTCACTGTATTACTTTAATAGAAAGCCAGTTAACATAAAGATTTTCAATACAAAGTATTTTTCCAAAATTAAGTTTTAATAGTATTTTTGTGCTGTGACAGTGGGGGCAGGAACATGTGATGTAGCCATGTGCTAGATTAGATAGCCAATTACTAGACCATTTCATTCTAGCATTTAATGGTGAAGTGGAATCTAGCCTACAAGCCTCTGAAAGACTGGATTAGGAAGGACACAGCCTCATGATGCAACCTTCCATTTGAGAAGCACCCATATTTGCTATTTGCCAGATGTTGTTTTAACTATAGAATGAAGTTTAGGGGTTAAACGTCATAACAGAGCCATTATAATTAAGAAAAAGGTCATGGGTTAACACCGCTTTGATTTGAACAGCCTTTTTAGGATGAACCCCTGAACAATTATGCTGTTTGAAACAGTTTGAAACAGGAGTGTGATATCCACCTTATTTTTTAACGTAAGAGCGGGTGCAGCCATTTTTAACTTCCAGTCTCAGCTGCTTCCAGTTATTTTAGCTGTCTGTTATATGCTGCTTGCAAACTGGTATTTGTTATTATATTATTTTAAATGATCTTAATTGTAAACAAATAGTTTAACCATTTACTGCACTGCCTATGGAGGCTACTGAATTAGCTTAATTCTGTTTTGAAAACTAAGGTGGATAACTTTATCTCAGTTCTTTTTTTCTCATAAATTCAATGGGGTACTGTATTTCTCTTCTTTCTGTAGAAAGTCTGATGCTGGGGACAGAGATGGATATCCAGCTGGTGGAGGGCACAGTTGTTGCCTTGGAGAGTGCTCTGAAAATGTGGCTTCATGACCAGGGCGGAGACAGAGAACAACTGCACTTGTTGTTACCCCCTTCTCTCACAGAACAGGGTTCTACACCACACCCTGCCAACAACAGGCCAAGCCCAGGTATACACAGCTTGTAAACTAATTTTAACAATGTATTTTAGACTTAGATGTAGGTTTTATCAACTAAAATATTTATTCGAAAAATAACTTTCTTGCTGTACGCAGCTCCAAAATGAATATTTTAATGAATCTTGTGTTGTGTATTGTGTGTCTGCTAACTCTGCTTATTATGGGCCCTATCATATACCCGGTGCAATGCAACGGCAGGAGTGACTTTTTTTGCTAGTTTCAGCCCGACGCAGTTATCATTTTCATGTCCAGCGCTCAAGTTGTTTAAATAGAAAATGCACTCGCGCCCATCTGTTCTGAAACAGTGTTGGTCTGAAAACTAGGTGTGTTCAGGTGCACTGTTGGCGTGTTGCTATTTTGAGCCAACTGAAAAGCACTATTTTTTGTTATTTAAAGGACGCATTAGTAATATGCGCCTATAGGTGGGTGCACACCGCGTGTACACTCTGCTTGTTTACACACACAGGGACGCACAGCAGCACACAAACATTTTTAAATATTAACTAAATGCACCTGCACCATGCGCTTCAGACCATGCGCTTAAATCGTTAAAATAGGGCCCTATGTATGTGTATGTGACTTTGCGTTTTTCTCATGTTCCCCTCTGCAGTTTGTTTGAAGTGTGACATGAAGGAGAGACTTCTCAGTCCAGCCCTGCTTCCCAGCACTACTGACCTTGGAGTGAGGACTGAGAGCACACAAGATTTCCAGCCCCCAAACAAGAGTCTGGCCAACCCCTCACCACAGCGCCTACGAGTTGTCAAGTACAATTTGTAGTTAAATTTTGTTTTAGAAAATGACAGTAGATTAGCCGTAAGCGCGACATTTAATTTTTTTTTTTTTTTATGAATAGGGTTTTGCCACAGAGCTTCCAGTGTTGTGATGTTTCATATTGTAATATAAAACATCACAGACCTGGTAAAGTCCATAACAGTGGTTTTGATGGCTAATAATGTTCAGATATATTCAATAGCAACACAAAACTCTGTATGTATGTGGCCTCTGAAACAGTTAATGTAATGTAAAAGTATGCTGTGTGAGTGAGAAGAGGATAAAAAAAATCTATGCAAACGTCAATATGCTCTACGGAGACTGCTCTGTTTGAGTCTTCTGTTTCCAACACACAGTCATACATTGTATTCCTGTCGAGTGTTTTGCATATGATTTTCATGCACATAAGGTCATTCTTCCCCCATCGGCACTGTGATACAATCATACCACTTGTCCCCACCTAGCCATTATAGGCCAATTTGACATACCCTTGCATAATTCCCTTTGCGCTTACACTTTTTAAGAAATTAATACTTTTTTTCAGCAAGGATGCATTAAATTTATCAAAAGTGACAGTAAAACTTTAAAACTTTTATAATGTTACAAAACATTGCTGTTCTTTTCTGAACTTTATAATCATTATATAATCCTAAAAAATATTAAAAGATTTAAAAAAAAGCACAACTGTTTTCAACATTGATAATAAAAAGAGCACCAGATCAGCATGTTAGAATGATTTCTGAAGGATCATGTGACTGAAGACTGGAGAAATGGCTACTCTTAAATTACATTTTAAAATAAACTAAAATAGAAAAAATTTATTTGAAATTGTAATAATATTTTACAATATTATTAGTTTACTGTATTTTTTATCAAATAAATGCAGCCATGGTGGGCATAAGAGATACTTCTGCCAGGACCACTATCATCAAAGATGATTGATTGACTATTAGCATACAGTTTGGATTGGCGGTATGGTTCTGTTCTGGGCAAGAACTCCCTGTTCATCCATGCAGCCTAGCATGGATAAGAGCAGGAATAACACCCCTTAGGGTAAACAGAACAGAACCAACATAATGTATTGCAGATATCATTAATGTAGATATTAAATGTACAAAATAATTCAGGAATTTAGTCTGATTCAAGGGGAATCAGAATACCAAATCCTGACTGGACGAGAGGAGGAGCTGGGATAGAGGAGGGTAAATTAGCTCTGGAGAACACGATAGCTGCTGATAGTACTGAAGGAGCTTATATATGTATGCTGTGATAGATGTCGTATTCCTATAGGTAGACGTGATCAGCTGACAGTCAACTGATGCTAGCTTGACTAACGTGACCTGCCAGAACTGACGCTACGCTTGATTTATATATACAGTTGAGATTACATGTTTGCATACCCCTTGCAGAATCTGCAAGATGTTTATCATAAAAAATAAAAAAAAGAGGAATCATAAATAAAAAAAAATGTTTGTTTAATATTACTCCGATTAAACTATTTCACACAACAACCGGTGTTTACATATATTCTACAAGATAAACTAATAACTGAATTTATACCAATAATATATAGTAATAATATATTTTAATTAATTATTAATAGTTCAATAATTAAGCATTAATTTAAAGATATACTCCTTTAGATCTAGCTGTTGTGTGTGACAGAGTTCTTCATGCCGATGGAGTGTGTCAGTCAGTGCTGTATGGACTACCGCTCATCATCACACCAACCTTATGCTGGCAGCTGGACTGGGATGAAATAGAAACAAACCACCAGACATTTCATGCTCTCTGCCACATACTAAAAGTCAGTGCTTGACTGTGTGTTTCTGTATATGTGTGTTCATAGAGCACAGCTGTGTGATAATCTGGTATGTACGTAAAAAAACTACACTATATATTTCTTTTTGTCAGACCCATGACTGGTTCCTGTTGGTGCGCTCAGAGCCGGGGTCAGGATCAGTCTCAGGTTCTGGTGTGTTCTCCTACTATGTACTTCAGTCCTCTGGTTCGCTCTCTCTGCTTTTGAAACCTGTGCTGACACGAGAACTGATGCTGCCCTGCTGTCTGACTGTCTCAATGGAGGACCCACCACTTCCTGCACTCGCCACTGTGGAGGTGCCTTTACATAAAGACATATCTAATGCGTGGTCCTGACATAATGAACAGTCATTGTTTGATAAATACTGAATAATTCACATACAACTTCAATCTGGTAATTACTAGTATTAAATGGATAGTTAACCCAAAAATGACAATTCTGTCACCACTTACTCATCCTTGTGTCACTCCAAATCTGTGTGAATTGTTTTTCTTTAAAAGAAGATATTTTGAAGAATGTTGGGGTCCAAATAACATTGGACTTTCTTTGTATACAATACACAAAAGACATACAAAATATATTTTGTTCCACAAAAGGTTTGACATGACTTGAAGAGTAAATGATGACAGAATTGTAATACTTTACAAAATATAATAATATTTGATCATATTTAATCATGTTACACCTCCATGATGATCATGTGATCACTGTGTCCAGAGCTCCCTAGAGCAGCTTGAGAAGGATCCTGTTTTTAACCCTCTTTGCCTGGACTCCAACCTTTACCTGCACCTGAGAATTAGAGGTTTGCTCACCTGCTCATCACAACCATTTGGATCACAAGGCCAGGGCCGAGGCCATCGCAGGGGCACCAGTCAACCACCAGAGGGCTCCACGCAGCGTCAGGTTAGAGGAGTAGAATGGAACAAAATGTTTGAGATACAGTATGTGTAACACAGAAATGAGTAGAAAAGAAATAAAGATCTGTGTTGTCTAAAATTTGAATGATCTGCAGTTTGGACAGTAAGTTAGAGTTGATGGCTGTAGAATTATTGGTATTATGATGATTGATGTTCTAGGGAAAATTTAAGAAATAGTTTTGTCATGGCTGCATTATTAAAACATGACAAAATATTACATAAAACCTAATATTGTGCCAGTAGTGTTGACTTAAGTTGACCTAAATATTCATCATAAAAGCAAAGAAGAGGCGTGTGTCAAACTTCAGTAACCTTCCAAATTAAAATGTCAACATGGTGCCATTTTAGTTCAGCTCTAATTCTGACATTTTAGAAAACAAACTAAAATGCAAATAAATAGAGGGGAAATATCTTTCTATTAACCATCTATCAACAAAGACTGTGGCAAATGGTTGAATTGAGAAATTCTTTGTGTGTGTGATGTTGAAAGGGGAAATTTATTGCCCCAGAGAGCAAAAATGAAACCAGGCACTGGCCTAATATTGAAACACCCACGCAAGGGGAAGACAAGAAGAGTGAGGGGAGAATGAGAGAGATAAAGTGCAATAAAAATAAATGGGTTCCTATTTTGAATCCGTCCACAATCCGACTCAACATGACCAATTTTCCAACCTCAAGTGCTTTGTGATGTCACACATTATAAATAGAAGATATTTTTCTGAAAAACAGATGTAACAAGCAGCTCTTATATTCTAAATAAAGCATGTTAGTTCCATCAGTTGATAGGGAGTTGTCAAACTTGATCATTATATTCTCCAGCATGATTTGAGATGAGCATGCAAGAGCATCTTGGGCTTCAGTGGAAATGGAACATCTGACTGTTCGTACAAAGAGTCACATGATCAATGTAGCAACTTCACTTATTTAATTAGTGACCTAGAAACATTGCAGAAACCTTTCCTGTGTATTTCATTTTTATATCAATGTTCTTCTTCAAAATACTTTCAATTAGATTTTAACCAAATCTGTGCAATATAGGAAGGGTTAGGCTAAAAATGGCTAAAGCTGCATATACAGATAAGTGTTAGAAATCACAATGACACTTAAAGCTTGGCTTGGAGGAGGAGGAGCAAAATTACATTTTCCATTCTTCCACTTCTTAGCAAACAGAAATCCTAGTCATTGCTTTGGTTGAGTCTTAAATAAGATTTTCTTTTAAAATGTGCAGCCAAACTTGAATCCTGTGGTAGAGAGTTGCTCTAACACTATGCTTGCTCTTGCTCACTCTTATTTTTCCTGTGCTGTCATTTTTGGTTGCAGGGTCGGCAGTCTCAGAGTCGTGCGCGAGCCACAGTAGCCCCTCTTCCGTCCATTCCTTTAAACAAGATGCTTCGCCCTTCACTAAACCTCAGCCACTCCCGACCCTGTGCCTCTGCCCTCTTTTTCCAGGACAGCTATGAGGAGGAAGACCCTCTGATCATCTAGTAAGGAGAGAGAGAGCATAATACTTTCACTGTGAGAGGAAATCGCACATTCACAATTATACTCACACTGACTAACACTAACTGCTGTGCACAGCCAGAAATTCAGAGCAGTCGTTTCTAAACTCCCACAGACAGGATGTTACATACTTGCACATGACCGGATATATACTATTATATGTACTAATTTGAAATGTATATATGCTATACAAACTTTGTTTACTATTCAGAGAACACTGTACTGTTCTGTGCATCCCTGCTTCTCTCATCTAACACAAAGCAGTTTTAAAAACTCAATATACACCTTAAGCTAGCAATACATACAAAAATACTGAAGGGAAAAATAAGCACTTTTACTAAAAAAAAACACTATTTTTAGAAGTTTTAAAATTAAACAGTAAAACTTAAGAAAAACTATTTCTTAGTTAATTCCTTGGATTTCAGAATACAATTTTACACCTCAAATTAAATAACCTAATTTCTTCTTCAAATAAAAATGTCAGCAACTTTGAGACTGGCACTGAAAAATCAGTCCTCATATCTCAGATGCCCAGTATGCAAAAAAACAAGCTGTTTTGTTACCCAAATGTTTGCAATTAAAACAGTCCTCATAGTAACAGCATGATTTCGCTCTTTTGGAGGAGTAATTAAACTAACCGTCATGCCATACCGTTTAACAAAGGCTGCACCGCAACTGGGAAAATCTTGACAAAAAAAATAGTTGTGAGCTGCTGAGGCTGCTGAAAAGAAATAAAATACAAAACCACATAATTGTAAAAGGACAAGAAGAAAGGCTGTTTAAAGAGAGCGAACTGCCTTCTCAGTGTAAATGCTGTGGCTAGAAGGCTCTGTAGAGAGTAGAGGGCCAGAGTTGTGGAAAAGTAGAGCCATTGTCTTCCTTTATGGAAGCCGCCAGTACGGCCCCAAGGGAAACACACTGTACTCAGCTGAGCAGGAATGCAAGGCCTTCAATGAGTTACAGAGAGCAAAGAGAGGGGGAAAGACAGAAAGAGGTCACTCTGTGAAGCTCTGTAACCTCGCGGAACAAGGTTCAGCGTTGGAGGCGCTGGTTTAGAGTTGTGAGAGCTGAGGGATGCGATTCTGAAAGCAGACTAAGGTCAGAGCTCTAATGTTACTCAATGGGCCTCTCTTACTAGAGCCCATCAAGTATTGCCTCATTAAGCTTTCCACCATTCCACCCACCTGGCACCGCCTACGCCTTGTCTTTATGACATCTTGGTGAGGTTTGGCATTGTGCAAATGGCAGAAAAAGCAGACATAGAGAGATGATCTCACGTCATTCTCCTCTCTTTTTCATATTTTACGTTCACAATTTCCTAACTTGTTCAGTATTTTTTTTTTCTTTCCAAATGACTCTTACTCATGCTTCTGATCGACTAATGTCTTAAGCATGTGTTGTTTTAGGGACCAGTGCCCAAATCACTTAAGTGTTTTCACAGTATTGTTTAAAATACAGATCTAAACAATCTGATTCAATTTATTAATTCTAAACCGTTAAATGTTTCTTTACTTTAAATTTTTTTTTTTACTTTCCTTTTTCTTAATATTGTACATTCTTTATAAACCAATACACTATACTAATAAAAAATGTATAAACAGTGTTTATTTATATATTACATTCTATATTTTTATTGACACTATGTATATTATTACTTGGATAAATGTTTTTAAAAGTATTCATTGCTGTTGTTTAATGTTTTGCTTTTGCCCTTTTAAGAATAAAAAAACCTTAAAAACTGATATTTTACATGAATTATCAAATAATCAAGCCTAATATATTTTTGAATGTATAGAATACGTTATAAAAGGTATCCATTAAAAAGAACTGTTAAAATTTGACTGAACGATCTTGCTGTTGTCAGTTTTCCAAAATCAATACATTATTGGTTATAAATCAATGTATTATTGATTATATTGATATTTAACAATATCATTAATATTTACTATATATTAATGCTGCTTAAACATATATTGATTATATTATTTATTACAATAAGAATCAGTAATAAGGTTTTTCCAAAAACATTTTAAATAATAATTTGCCAATGTGCATGCTTTTCAGGAGTATGTTTTATGTATCCAGTAATGCACATATTGGGTGATTAGTACAGAAATCATGTTGAATTGAATTTTGGTTGAAAGGCAGCATTTTCAAGAAACTGATGCACTTCCCCATCATTTGCTTAAAACTTTAGAGAACAACAGATCAGTTCTGTTTTCCGTTTGGTTATCCAAGCATCAAGTGGCCAGCGGAACGAAAACATAAACGGAACATTCAAGAAAAACAGGAACTAGTACAACATGAGAAGTGCCTCCAGACTGAACCAGTGTGTACCTTTTTTATCCATATGATGCCAAAACTGAAACTAATAACTTGACCTCTTTAACACATACACTATTTAAAGTTCTGGTGGTAATGTGGCTCTTTAAATAGAAAGCATCTGTGTGTAGCATGATGAACCAAGTTTACACCAAATTTAGCTTGTCTCAAATATTTACTCAGTATGTTTGTATTATATCCAACAACAAGTAATTCAATAGACAAATAACTTTCAAAGTCAAACTAAATTAACAAATTATATGGATTACAAATGACAATGATAAGAAGAGAGAGGAAAAGAGGTGTTGTCAGTCCACTTCCTTTTTAATACCTATGAGTAATCTGCTGTTAGAATGTACCACTGCAACCCAGTATGATGGTAAACTATGCTTAGCCAGACCTTGGACCAAATGAATGCATTCTTTTTAGATGAAAGACTCTGCTCTGTCAACATATTCACTGCTTTTCTGCTTAAGAACACTAAACATTGAAAAAATACAGCAGAATGTGATGAATAGATCAGATTTTGGCGGTCCACATAAAAGAAAAAAACTTTAGCAGTGGAAGAAAAGACTGGGGGAGACTGGAGAGAGGACAAAAGGAAATGAGTGAGAGGGGGAACGAGAATGAAAACAGGACAGGGAACAGTCTGTACCTTCACACACTGCCAGGCAGACACATATTAACTCAGCCAACTCCCATCTGAAGTAAGGCCACTATTCTACACAGATGGTTAATATTCACTTTGCATCAGGATTATCCCTCAGATGTCAGACGCTTTTCAGGACGACAGAGGACTAGATGAATAAGGGACTGAGAGTGAAGGATGGGGTATTCAGGGTAATTTTCATGCCCCCTTAACAAACCAGAAGTCCAGATTTTTCCTAGGATGTGCACATACTTGTACATTTTTGGAAATCGAAAAGTATTCTCTTGTACTATAATTTTTATTATCATCATCATCATGATCATGTTGAACAACAGCACAGCTGTTGACTCATTCACATACACTCATACATATAAAAAAACACACACACGCACACACGGCAGTGGATTAGTATCCTTTTGCTACAATCTCCATGCAAAACGATGCAAGGTTTGTATGTGCAATAACTGACCTGCCAGTGCAGTCTCTGCACTTCAACCATTAAACTGGATCTGTCAGATTCAGACAACACTCAAATTCCCCATGCAAGAGAAACAAGTTTTATGACAAGTGCTTCATAATCTCTTCCGATATGCAAGTCACAGACTCAGATTTACAAAACAGGACTACTTTGCCCAAGAAGTGCAAAACTCTGGAATATGCCAGTACAAGCCCTTTCAGAGGGCATTATCCACACAAAAGTTTTGTATAGTCTTAGCACTCAGCTATTTTGACAGTCAGTGACATGACTAAGGTTTCAATCTGAGCCCTGACACTGAGCACTCCCTTCTTTAATCGTGGACACATTTCCTTTATCCATAACTGCCGAAATGTCGACACAGGTTAAGTCAAATGTCTCCTAAATTATCGTAGATGATGTCTGGAGACTGCATGGTAGGATGCCACACATTTGGAGGCTGATTTCTAGATACTTTACTGTACATGTCTATGTTGTTTCCAGCACCAGCACCTCTTCTACCAACTTCCACGCTGTCATGGCTGTTGCTACTGTTATTGTTGTTCAGGTTAGCACTGCCTTTATTTTGATGCAGGGGAAGAGGGTCTTTCTTGGGCAGTGCTACTTTGCTTGGTTTGGGTGCTGTGACAGGTTTGGGGCCTTTTGGTCTGGGCATTAGAAGCGGTTGTTGAGCCACCTCATGACCTTGAGGCTCCTCCAATCCCCTGGTTTTCCAGGCATGCATTTCCAACCGTGCTTCATCATAAAGCGTGATGATAGGCAGTGCAGATCCGGCACGTCCCTCTGGCTCATCATAGATGTGCTCTGTTGGACCTCCATCTGCAGGGTGCCTGCTTCGCCCATCAAGTCCCAATGCCATTGTCCTTTGCACCAAGTCCAGACTGATCTGATCATAGATGTCCGAGTAGAATGGCTCAGGCTTGATTCCTGAGTGGTGGCTACCCCCCTCTTCGCCAGTCGGCCTGAGGCGTGGGTTAGGAGTGGGCGTGACTTTGATACTGTCCACTGGGTCAGAGTACAAACAGTCTCCTAGACTGGGCGGCGCACGGACCGAGTCAGCAGGCTCCGAGTACAGACTCCTTTGGTCCTCTAACATATTTTTGGGCCCACGAGGCATGGGAGAGCGTGGAGGGGTCCCACCAACTGGAGGAGGCGGCTCTGGAAGGCTTCGGCCCTTTAAGTTTTTCCCATCATTCTCCTTTCGACCAAATACACCATCTGCAGACCCAGGCTTGCTACCACCAGAATCTCCATCTGGTTCACGACTGTTTGCTTCCGAGATGGCAGCACGGATCTGCTGGAGAGCTGGGCAGTCAGAGTCTAATGATGGAAAGCTTTGGTGTCGTTCTTCAGCTTGGGCTTTCTGCTCCCGAATGGATTCCTCAACAATGTGAAATATTTCATTCCCCTGCTTTGTCTCAAAGGTGAAGTTCCCCGGCCCAGATTCACAGCGTCGCCCAGCTTCAAAAGAGAACATAACCTGCAGAGCATGTCAGAAATGTGACAACATGTTTGTAACATTTCTTCATTTTTATTCTAATTCTCTTGTACACAACATACATGCTATTTGAATGAACCTCCAGAAACCCAATATGGACCCATCACACTGGCCTTTTTGGACCCACTTTATATTAGGTGTCTTTAACTACTATGTAATAAAATTTAAATTAATAATTTGATGTATTGCACTTTTTTTGTAAATACATGTTTTTACATTTACTTATAATTAAAAAATACGTACATGTAGTTAAATGTAGTACTTAATTTCTCTGTTTACCTGACTTATACCCCTTAAACCCACCCTTAAACCTACACATACCAGAGTAAACCTGTCCCTAATCTTACACTTGATAGCAGCAAAATGTTTTACAATACAACATGAAAACAATAAGTGTATTCTACCTAGGGATGGGACGGTTTGAAAATTTCATATCATGATTATAGTGACCAAAATGATCACGATTATCAATATTATCACGGTTTTGTTTAAATGAGATGAAAGTGTTCAAAAAGAACTGATGCACACACTCAAAACCTTTCAACAAGTTTTATATTTGAAAATCAACAAACAACAAATAAAACACTTTGTAAGCAAGATTCTATTCTGTGGCATTTCCTTCCTTTATAATGACTGTCGTCAATAGCAACATATTATAAAACACCACATCCATGTATCACAACGGACAGACTCTCTCGATTCATTCAAATGCAACTTGTCGTCTTGCGTCACCGTTTTTGATTGTATTGAAAATGAAATCAGAGAAATCATATTAATACTACTATAATATTGTTATGATCATCTTGTGTTCGATTGTTGTGTACGCTGTACAAAATGGATTTATAAACAGGTAAGATTTAAAACAGTCTCAATTCAATATGTCCCCGTAATTATTTGGTAAAATATTAATAATTATGTAATGTATTAGTATTACTATGTATTTGTAATTATGTGTTAAAAAATAAATCTGTAATAAGTGTACAATGAATATACATTATTATCCCTTAAATGCCACCCTTAATAGTCTTGTTTGAACTTGTTCATTCATCTTTCTTCCATTTCTTCTCGTTCAAAAAACAACGCTGCGCCTGTGCCAGACTGATGCTGGCTGGACAGGATTTACAGCGAGTTTTCAAAAATGCAATAATCAAACACGGTTTTAATGATAATTACATTTTAAACAACAATACTATCGTCAGTACATTTTATGGTGGTTTATCGTGAAACCGGTAATCGTCCCATCCCTAATTGTACCTAACAATTTTTTTTACATGAGTATATAGTTGTTAAAGACACCTAATATAAATTAGGACCATCTTTTCAAACCATCATGACCTGCATTCAATAGTCATCCACCGCATTAGCTCTGCCTTCCGCCCACTCATAAGGGATAGAGGAAGGCCAGCTTCCTGTACCAAGGCAGTTTCTATAGTAAAGACAGGAAGCAGAGTTGGAAACAACAGTGGCTTAAGTTCCTGCTTTACATGTCATCTGTAGTATGAGGCCAGCTGTCTGCAACAATGTTGGTTTAACACAAACAGACGTTATTTTATTTTAGACACGATGCGTGCTGTCTGCAAGCTAATGTGTGGGTGTCTATTGACTATGTATATGCAAAGTCAAGGCTGTCAATTTTGAAGGTCTTCTATAAACTATTACCCTCCTACAGAAGATATTCAGTGGCATTGAAAATCATGCAATTGACCATTTTTAGCACTCTACACTGATTTTGTATTGGTTTGAAATCTTAGTATGCTTTAATTTAAGACAGTTCAAAATCAGAAAATAAAACTCACCCGGTCTCTTCCATAGCGACGGAGAAGTTTGTAGGGCCATATGAGTAAATCCTTTTTAGTCTTGGGGTCCTTCAGAATAAGGTTGTCCACATTAGCCCTGAGCCAGTAGTTGCCAGAGAGTCCACAGCGCTCTGATGCTTCTGTCCTCTGGACACTCACCCTAAATTCATTAACTGCAAAATGGAAAATGGAATGTTCACTTCGGATATAATATTGCAAGTCAGGTATAATTTATATGTGGGTCAATGGCAAAAAGAAAAATCCATGATAAAGAAAAATTTACCTTTTTAAATTGTATGTATAAAAGTTTTGTAATGGTTTTGAAAAACTTTTATACTATTTTCAAGAACAGGTTCAATTAAATAATTCTAAAAATGTGATATGATGTAAAGTAAAAACATATTTTCCTTAGATCTTCAATACATTTGAGTATACATATCTTAATCATTAAAGAGTTTTCAAATGTATTTTTTAAGGTATAAAGTATATTATTTACAGTAAATAATATTTTTTTTTGTATATAATTTCACATTTAATCTCCAAATTAATGTAGAAACAACATAAATATAGTATTTTTTAAATATTTGATCTAACAGGTAGGATCTCTACAGAAATTGAATAAAGTTATCAAACACTTCACAGTCTTCACTGCATAAATTATATATTAAATAATATAGATTAGATCCTTATTAAAGCTACAAATCTTATTCAGAGTGATTTTCTGTCTTTTGTTCTTTGATCATCCTTAATGACAGACAACAGCAGGTTTATACAGATTTCATTTTTTTTTGCGTCTTTTCGTGCTCGAACGGTTTAATAGCACATGAATGAATGATAGCCTGGTCATCTACTGTAATGCTAGTCAAAGGATGACGGAAAAAAAACGGATGCTGCATTAAATATTTTTAGCGCGTTAAAGTGAAAATTTTTTGCTTTTTTGTAATGTATAATTATAAAAATTATAGAAAGAATGCCAAACTATTTAATAAGCCTTTTCCTTTCATTCTTTTCATTATTCTTTTTTTCTCATTATGACACCAGAACAACTGTAATATATGCTAATCATAGTGATTTATTTAGGTTATTTTGTCGCTGTAACTTAATAACATTAAATATATATGCAGATAAGATTTTATTTCAAGAAGCAAATCAATACATTTCACAATACACACTGTTTCAAAGCAGCATAATAGAGTTTCATGATTTGAGTGTACTGTATGTATGCAGATAAAATTAAATATAGTAGTTGGGATTATTCATTTGTTATGTGGTAATATGGAGGATTATGAATCCATAAGGTTTTGTACAATTTATAAAATTTTGTGTAGGGGAGTAACAATTATATCGTTATAACGATATTAGGGATGTTAACGATTTATTGATCATCGATTAAGCAGGGACATGTGCGTACGTGCTGCTCAACCGCGAAACACAAGAGGAAAAATGAAGCGAATGTGCAGGAGTTATGTTTGGGACCATTTTACAGCTGGAGTTACACCTTCATCATGACAATAAGTTTGCGTGGGCATTCACAACCTTTTGTTATGTGCAAATGCAAGTTGTAATATTGTTTTTATTTTGTGTGGGCCAGTCTATATCTGATTTATCTCATAGGATGCATTTGGTTAAGAATTAGAGCAGTAGTAAAGCATGCCGGTCAAACAGCACTGCACAACTAATAATGACTATGATTGGGACTGTCATATTACCTAACATTATAATGAGAACACTATTGTAATAAAACATTGTGAATTATTTGTGTTTAGTTGCCCGTTTCATCACGTTGCTCCAGGAAGAGCACGTGCACAACATGAGTCATGCATTCTGAATAACTTAATTCAAGTTCACTTGTGCATTTGCATCATTTTGTGCAGATATAATTTGTAATATTATGTTTATTTTGTATATATCTGATTAATCTCATATATGATGCATTTCTTTGAGCTAAATATTGCGCTAGCAAACTTAAGTGTACCAGTGTTCATTCAGCACGCACAGCTCAAACAGCAATGCACGACTAACAATAACTTTGATTGGGACTGTCATATTGCATAACATTATAATGAGAACACTATTGTAATAAAACATTGTGAATTATTTGGGTTTAGTTTGCTGTTTCATTGCGTTGCTCTAGGAAGAGCGCGTCCACAACATGAGTCATGCATTCTGACTCGCATGTAACTTAGTTCAAGTCCACTTGTTCATTTTGTGCAGATGTAATTTGTAATATTATGTTTATTTTGTTTATATCTGATTAATCTCATATAGGATGCATTTCTTTGAGCTAAATAACGCACTAGCAAACTTAAGTGTACCGGTGTTCATTCAGCTCAAACAGCAATGTAATAACTTTGATTGGGACTGTCATATTACATAACATTACTGAGAACACTATTTTAATAAATCGTTGTGAATTCATTGGGTTTAGTTGCCATGTTCAGCGCGTTGTTTCAGGAAGAGCACGTTCATTCTGAATAACAGACGGCGGCATTGGTGACGCGTTGTATTAGAGGTTATATTTGATTATTAAATAAGTAATTTCATTAAATGTTCAATTGCATTGACTCATTTTACAATCCTACTAGCCCTTTATTTAGACTAAAAACCCTTCTCATTCATTTGGTGAGGAACATGGTGTTTTGAGCAGCATTTGCACACCCTGTCATGCTGTCGGCTGTAAGCCACTGATGTAGATGCATATTGCAGTATTAATGCTAACGATTAATCGATTAATTGATCATTAATTTAAACGATGATCCATTCTGCGGAATTTGTGTAAATTGACATCCCTAATCGATATATCGTGATATAAATATGACAATATGTATTAGTGATGTAAGCGATATGTATCGCAATATAAAATTAGTTTCAGCTTACTGTATTTATAAAGCATACTTCACCCAAACATGAAAATTCTGACATTATGTACTCACCCTCAACCTCAAATTAAGATATTTTTTTATGAAACCTGAGAGATTTCTGAATTTCTGTCCCTTCCCCTAAAACATAAAATCCCTAAAAAGGTCATAAAGGCATCATATAAATAATAAATTGAGTGGTTTTCTGAAGAGACACAATCATTTTATATAATAAACAGTTTTACTGATCGACAGTTGATTCCATTGATCACCTGAAGCGCATGAAAGCACAAACATCATTTAAATCACCATATAGTGTTTTTAGTAATTAATAGAGGGAGAGACGGGACATTGTGAGCAGTGGGAGAATCTGCATTGAAAGCGTGAGTGTACTGTGTGAGAAAAATGTAAGTTTTAGTGACAGTACAACATTAAACTACTATATACAGTATAATGTTGAATATAATGTATAATAATGCAATGGGGGAATATTTGTGGGTCCTAAGGCCCTTTTTGACATTATTTTAAACATACTGTATGTAGTCAGTGACAGAGTGTAAGCATATGTGTCTAACATAATTCTGTATTTTCAGCTTTAGAATCATTAATATTTTTATTCTGATGTCACTACTGCCCTACGTATTGAGGACTAGGGCCAAGTCCAAGTCCTCCCCTGATGTAATACTAAATTTAGCATTTTAATCAACAGTACACTTGAACTTTTTACCACATGTCTTAGAAGTAGTAATAATAATAATAGTAAAAAAGCTGCGATAGTCTTGTATCGTGAATTGTATTGAATTGTGACACGATTGTATGTTACACCCCTAAATTTGTGTACTGACAAGACTAACATAAGTAAGTTATGTGGCTTATAAGTAAAACTGAAAATTCTTTGAATCTCAGGAAATTAGCCAACACTGGTCTTTTTCAAATCAATCTCACAACCCTCAATATAAAAAGAACTAGGATGTTTTTCATTTTATGGGTCCTGCATGCTATTTCCCTGCTAAATTCAGCACAGATACGCTTATCAGAGACTAAAGGCCATGACCGATTACCTGACTTTCCTCTGCTTCTCTAAGTTTGCTTCCATGCAAACTGATAACACTAAACACTAAATTTGGGGACACTAAATTTTCAAATAAATATCCAAATAAATTTAATTACTAAACTAAATTATATCAACTACATTACTTGAATATATATGATAATTGAAATGAGCTGATGACATCACCGTTTTCTCCAGAGCGGCTGTACAGCTGAATCAAATTCTGTTCATTATTTTCCTGTTTAACACTGTGAAGCTGCTTTGAAACAATCTGCATTGTAAAAAGCGCTATAAAAATAAAGTTGACTTGACTTGACTTGATAACACGTATAAAAAAATAAATTCCCATTACACTCCGATGGCCACGGTCATACACTATCATGCCAGAAAAAGTCTATATAAAGGAGATAATTGAGTCAGAGTGCTTGTTGCAAAGCCTTTTAAATGTCAGCTCTCACACTCTTTGAGGAAGTCAGTGTCGCCCTTACTAAAAACAGAAGTGATCACAAACTATTTCCCTAGAAACACTCGAGAATGCACAGCAGGAGAAGAGGTAGTTTAAGCATTAAGTGGACTTAACAGTGACTCCTTAACAGTTTACCTTGCATAGCACTGGATGAAGTGAGTGCCAGCAATAAAGGAGGGGGTAGGGGAAATGCCTGAGATTCTGCTCTACTTTCTGTCCTCCTCCATTTCGCTTGTTAGCCCTTTGCGTCTTTCACTGTGACTATTCAAATAAAATGTGTTACAAAAACGTCTTTCTGGAAACGGCTCTTGAATGTGTAACTACATTTAAAAGCTCTAATATTTTGGGCTTTGTGACTAACATGAGCAGGGAATTTGCATCTAACAGAACATTTCTGTCTATTCACTGATAACAGATCAGTTTTGCTGGTATATGCATATAACTTCAATCTATTAACCAAAAAGTAACTGAATTGAGAGTGGAGATGACGTCCTATGAAGTCCTATGTTTTGAGAAACTCATTGCATATTATGGAAATAGCACTTGGAGTTGTATAGCTCAAATGAAAAAACAAAAAACTGCTGGCTCACACCCAGTTTGTTAAAACACATGAGTAAATAAATACTGTGCCACATGTCCCTTCTTACCTTCCTCTCTGGAGTAATAAATGAGATTCTCTGCCATTTGAAGCTCTTGCTGTCCATTTGAGTCAAAACTACCAAGAGAACCACTTCCTCCCTTAGAGTGATCGAGATGGAGAGAGAGAAAGTGAGACAGAAAGAGAGAGATGCTGAGTTAGTATAGGGGCAGCTGTGTTATTCCCTTTTGGAAATTCCCAACATGTCTGACATGGATTTTCATTCATTATTAAACCGGTAAAACAACAATCAGTCTTTGTAAAATTGAAAGATTGTAAAAGCTGGGTTTTTTTTGAAAAATCAGCGGCCAGTTTCAAGAAAATCTTAAGAAAGAAGTTAGGAAAATTCTAAGAAGTTCTTAAAAGGTTAGTTCACCCAAAAATGAAATTTCTGTCATTAATTACTCACCCTCATGTCGTTCCAAACCCGTAAGACCTTCGCTCCTCTTTGGAACACAAATGAAAATATTTTTGATGAAATCCGAGAGCTCTGTGACCCCTCCATAGACAGCAATACAATTAACACTTTCAAGGCCCAGAAAGGTAGTAAAGACATTGCTAAAATAGTCCATGTGACTCCAGAGGTTCAACCTTAATTTTGATGAGAATACTTTTATAAAAAAAAAAAAATTAAGATTTTATTCAAAATGTCTTCTCATCTGTGTCAATCTTCTACGCAGTTTATGTTGGCCAGCTCTGACGTCAGCATCACACGCATGCGTCGTGGTGCTCATGTGAACCGGCATTTTGCCGTAGCTCTGACGTAAATCGAAAGCGCTGGACTGTATTTACTGTCAACAGCGTAGGAGACTGACACAGACATGAAGAAATTGTTGAATAAAGTCATTATTTTTGTTTGTTTGTTTTTGTGCACAAAAAGTATTCTCGACGCTTCATAAAATTAAGGTTGAACCACTGTAGTCACATGGACTATTTTATAGATGTCTTTCCTACCTTCTGGGCCTTGAAAGTGGTAATTATATTGCTGTCTATGGAGGGGTCAGAGAGCTCTTGGATTTCATCAGAAATATCTTAATTTGTGTTCTGAAGATGAACAAAGGTCTTATGGGTTTGGAACGACATGAGGGTGAGTAAATAATGACAGAATTTTCCTTTTTTGGTCAAACTAACCCTTTAAGAATGTCCAATTCTTGAAAAATTCTTAAGAAGTTCACAAATATTTTCTTAAGTACATTTTTTTTTTTTACTTGAGAAGAATATGAAAGGTGTTATTGTTATTTGAATGAAAGTCGGGTATTGCTGAAGATTCGCTGAATGAAAAACACCTCAAAGCCCATCTTTTTGCATCATATATACGCGCAAATGATTGATCGTGTCACTTCAGAATACTCATCCACATATGGTAGCCTACTAGTAGTAATATGTATATTTTGCTAGCTAATGTTATGTTGTAATGCTTAATATTTGAAACAACCCAATAAATTTACTTACATTTGGGTATTTAAGACAGATTGGAGGTTATCCTAACTTTAAAAAATTATTTACGATAATTTTGAAGAACATTCTTTTCGAGAATATGAATACTTCTTAAATTTGATCTTAAGAACAATCTTAAGAAAAAAATATAAGAACATTCTTAAGAAGTTTTTGGGAATACAAAATATTCTTATCTTTTTTCTTAAGTAAGAAAATAAGAAGAAATTGGCAATTAAGAAGAACTTTATTCTTAAGAATGTTTTGTGAATCTGGCCCCAGGTCTCTGATTCTTCTTAAAAATCAGGGGCAAAGTCACAAGTGTTAACCACATAGAATAGAACCTTTAACCATTAAAAAGTCTCCATGATGTAATCTCACCTGAAAAGCAATCTCACACATCTTCTCCACCCACTCATTGGTAATATATTTCTCAGCTGCAAAGACGTACGTCTTGTAATTGGTCTCCACACAGAAGGCAGCCATGTTTTCTTTGGGGCAGGTTTCAGTGACAGCAGGGAGTATGCTGATGCATTCTGACAGACGGATTATCTTCTTGTCCATTTTCTTAGTGCTAGGTTTGTCACTGCCGCTGCCTGAGCAATCATAAAACTCAAGCCGTGCAATGCCGTTTTGACTGGCTGGGTACAGTACGAACCAGTTCTTCTTCCATTTCTAAAAAGGAGAGAGGGAGAAGAGGAAGTTTGTTCTTATCTATGAAGATCTGGTAGTGTCTTGGGCAAATTCAACTGTTATTCTCTTATGGGTCTGAAAAGTTCTGAAATAACATACACACAACTATTTCTCTAAGTTTGAATCTAAACCAACACACAGAATATAGGCCATGTCAACTCATGCTGCCTCAAGTCGCTATCCATTAAATGGGAATTCACCCTATCTATTTTATAAATACGATTTATCCATGAATATATTGCTTTCTTCTTTTTTAAAGGGATTCTTCGGACCTCAAAAAGAGAAATTTTGAAAAACATCCTGCACGCGCTCCTCCATATAATGGCAGGAGGCATACTATAAGGTTTTGAGGGAAAGAAACGTTTTCAAATATTCAGCATGCAAATAACAAATATTCAGTCAAAACTATAGCTTACTTGCGATGTTGTCATGACAAGTACACAACATTCACTTCAGGAGGTTTGCCTTATTATTAGTATTATTTCTTACTATTTACCTTATAGAAGAGACGAGGGTCGCGTTTGTTTCTATTGAGCCAGATTTCTCAAAATGGTGAATGTATGCTTATCCCGGGTGCCATGACTTTGCCAGACAACATTGCCTGACGGCTCACACGCACTCCTAGGAACGCACGTGGCCGAGCCGAATTTTGTTAAAACCAACCTCAAGATCATGTTCAGATCTGCCTCCATCCAATTAACAACCAATGAATAGAACCAAGTCCCTGCCCTACATTTTTCTTTTTCAATAATTAGTTTTACTCGGATAACATCACAATACGGAGGAAAAGATTTGTCGCTACTTCCGTTACATTGCAATTTTAAAAATTAACTTCCACGTAGCTGCAAATCACTGTTAATTTCAACCGCTATTAAATCAAGGTCATAAAATCCAGAATTGTACAAGAGGAGTGTCAAACTTGCATCACTTTCTTTATTTAGCATGTAGGATCATAATGCTGAGGTCAACAAGAGGAACTTGACAATGACTTCTAAGCCCCTTCCTCCAGCTGGACAGCGAAAAACAGACTCTGCAGCAAACAAAAGACATCTATGTGTGTATGGGTGTGTGTGAGAGGAGTATGGGTCAGTTCCTCATATTGTTTGTAACGTAACAAGACAATGATCTTCAAACAAAGGCACAAGTGTTTCAAGCTGATTCAATATTGTGTTGCAGATGTGTTGTTGCTTGTATCTAAACTAATGCAGTGTACATACTACCAAAGACAGTCTAATAGATGAAAAGGAACAGATCATCTTGATATTTGGAGTAAAGAATTGCATTTTTAATTGTTTTATAATGTTCCCTGAGGTATAATGTTGGTAGGATTTTTACATTGGTTTAAAGGGGTGTGTGTTCTTTAAGACTTCAATATAAACACCCACTGCTATGATTGGATAACATCTTTGCAAATGAAATGGGTATTATACATGAGGAACAACCAATGAAGTTAACTGACAAGTTTGTCAAATTAGAATTAAATTAGAATGGATAAGTGTCTGTGACCCATTAAAAATATTGAAATTGGTTTTCTGGGGTTACATTTTACATGCGCAAATAGCAGCATAAACAACAGAACATGAGAATTCACTCATCGTCACATCATGCACATGCAGCGTAAAAACAGTATATAATCACATATATGAAAGGAATAAATAGGCCTATATACGCAAATATATTTCACTTAAACAATTAACAGATTAACAAAACAAAAGAAAAAACTGCAACAAGTAATATATGCTGAGTTTCGGTTCATTTTTGTGACACGCTCCACAAACGGAAAGGAAACCAAGACAGGAGAAAGCGGCATCCTGTTTGTTTCTTTATTTTACAAAAGCACAAAAAGTAAGTAAAAGTAAACAGTTTTGAATGATGTATGATCATAAATAACTAAGTTGTTACAAAGGAAAAAATGTATCGCAAAGAAATTGAAAAAATGATCGCACGCATACACACAACAGATCAGTTCTTGCATTGCTAACTTGACATCACAGCATGTTCATTATCAAAATAAAATACAGTCATCTAAACATATAAGTACACTGTGGTGTTACACCCATTTTTGTTAAGCACATTTTTGCACGAGTGAAGTACAAAGCCTATAGTTTACATAATAAATAATAGTTTAGCATCCAAATACATTGTGAGTGGAAACATTTGGATTTGTGGAGGTAGGCCAAGTAAGCCCAACGTCGGTTTGTTTCACTTTAAATTAAATTGTTTTGGTTTTTATATAGGCCTAGCTGCTTATATTTTTCATTCTTTTCTGTTCTGAATACTGTTACATTTGAAAGATTTGTTTTGGAGTGAGGGGAACTAAAATAGCCTATAGCTGTTTATAGTGTTTATAATATTTGTAAACGTTTTGCTTTATTTACCGACTTATGTTTTTCTCTCAAATACGCAATTTTAGAGTATTTTTCTTAACCATGCGGTTTAAAACACCTCGGAAAATTACTTAAAGGGGGCTTATTATGCCCCTTTTTACAAGATGTAATACAAGTTTTCAGCTCAAAATACCCCACAGATAATTTATTATACCATGTTGTAAATGTGGAAGCAAAAACATGCTATTTTCGAGCATGTATCTTTAAATACAGATGAGCTGCTATAATCTCTATTGTGGCCACACTCACGTGACATTGCAGTTCTTCGTCATCATGAAAGTTTATTATTTGCATGCTTTAAAGCCATATCAGTTTAAACTTCAGATATATGGTTTTATGAGGGCAGGCAACTAAAGTACATGCACAGAAAGCTTTTTTCAAATTTCAAACAACAGTACCAATAAAAAACAATACATTTTATTTATAGGCACCTTTCAAGGCTCTCAAGGACACCATACGTCATAAAAGCAAGTCAATAAAATACAAAGCTATGTGAAAACGCATACAGATAAAACATACAATCAAGTCACTAAAAGCTATTCTAAACAGATAAGTTTTAATCTGAGCTTTAAAAAGGGAAATAGAATCTAGCTGGCGAATGTGCAATGGTAAAGAATTCCATAATTTTGGTGCTGCACAGCTAAAAGCCCTACCACCAAATGAACTCAACTTCAAATTTGGAACTGTCAATAATTCTGCAGAAGATGATCTCAAAGAACAGAAAAGATAAAGAGGAGCCAAATTATCAAGGGCTTTGTAGGTGAGCAGCAACATTTTGTAATGGATACAATAACGAACAGGAAGCCAATGTAGTTATATTATCAGAGGTACATGAGTGGGTAACAATTCTGAATGAACTGCAATCGATGGAGTTGTCTTCAGAAAGACCAAATAAAAGAGAAAAAATAAAACAGACCTAAACCCAACAAGAAGGGCGCTAGTTTGTTGGTCATCCATATGTTAACATCCTGCAAACATTTAGTGAGTACTGAAAGGGGATAGGAAGCATTAGGGTTTTGTAGATATGTACAATTGTGTGTCATCAGCGTAAAAATGGAAGTTAATGTCACAAGTGCGAAAAATGCAAACAAGGAGCAGAATATAAATAATAAATAAAAGCGGACCCAACACTGACCACTGTGAAACACAGTAACTGTGACAGACATTCTTAATCTGGACAAACTGTTTCCTGTCACTTAAATAAACTGGTACTGACCTACCATTTTTAATGGACAAGCGTTTTGTGAATCACGTGACAGGAACCCAACTACTGATTCTTTATATCCTCATTCTTTGGAAGTGAAAATAAGACAAATTTGCTGTCACAGAACACAGCATCTTCTTGGCATGATGTAAACCACACAAACCAGCTACAGTGTTTGAGGGCGGCCAATCAAGAACATAGATGGGCATTAGGCATTATGCAAATGTGTTACCGCGTGACGTATGCAAGTCGCAGAAGTGAGACTAATTCCTGACGATTCGTTTATATGGATCACAGTCGAATCTTTTGGGAGACAATCACTTTATTTATCGTGCACTTTCAATTCTGCAGACAGCTATATTACACACTACATGAATAATATTTGAAAAAGGGGCACTTTAACACAGTTGGTTATGTTTGTGAACGTAAATAGCAGGGAAAGAAATCGCATGTGTATATTAGATCTGTGTTGAAGTGACAGCAATGTAATATACCTATTGTATATGCTGTTAATATGAATCATAAAAACTAAAAAACAGAAAATTACTCACTGCTCTTTCATGAATAACTTTAGTAGCTTCAATCAGAATACATTTCTTACTTGAATGCTGCTAATAAAAGCTCTGGTGAGGAGATAAACATGACTGTATAGCTCACTTAGGGGAGGGAATTAGGGCTGCACGATATATATCGGTTTAGCATCGATATAGCGATGTGCGCATCCGCGATAGTCACGTGGCAGGATGTGCGATGTCAAGTATAGGGATACGGGCAGCTGCACCCCGGTTCAGAACGCATGTAATTCGCGGATTAATTGCAAAGTTTAACCATCATAGAAAGAAAGTTTAATATTTGCTTGTGTTTTTAAGTCGAGTCAGGCATCAAGTGCAAGAGGGCTGTAGTCGCAAGCTGTTTTCTGTATACACACACAGAGCCACTCAGACCGCACGTAAACGCCAAATACATTGTGCGCACAGAAAACAGCGCGCGGGCATTTTGACTTCATTTTCTTTTAAGCTTAACTGACATGTGCTCGCAAAATGAAGTCAAAATGCCCATCTCGGCGAGTATCCTTGTAAAGGATATGTGTCGGTTATGTGTTTTAAACAAGGAAATGTGTCATTTAGGTCCGTGGCTCTGCGCATTCGTCTTAAAGGGACAGCAACCTTGTGTACCGGCAGCTGTTTGTGTCGCCAATGGTGACCAAACAACAAAAGAGAAAGAGAAAATGACTTTTGTATCTTTAACAATTATAAAATGTATTTATTAATTAATTATATTAGTTATATTTCATTTATATAGGCTCGTGAAGACTGCTATTTTACATTTGATTATTGAATTTCTGTACCTGAATACTGTTAGATTTACCTTAAAAACAAAAAGCACTGCTTATTTCAGTATTATCTTTCTTCTATTGTATTTATCTATGAATTTGTTAATTATTATCTATGCAGATTCACTCCCCTACAAAAACAGCCCTATTATTCTAGAATGATTCATTCTTTTCAAATAGAGCTATTCAAATCATCTGGTGAAATTGTTTTTATATCGCAATATATATAGCAGAAAAACAAAATATTGCAATGTACATTTTTTCCAGTATAGTGCAGATGCCGTCACCAGTCATGGGCGGAGCCTGTTCCAATGTGACATCACATTGGAATACATTCCTGAACGGCTCATTTTGAGTCACTGTTTCATATTCATGGGGAAAATAACAAACTGAGTGGATGGATTTTTACACAGTAGGGTGGTTGTGTATACACACTGAGGGCACAAAATTATGTTCAAAAACAATATAAAAGTTAATTTTACATTATAGGTTAACCAGTTAATTTTAAACATCCCTATGTGGAACTATTAAAAAGCAATTATCATTACAGTTGCTGGGTAACGGTAAAAGGGGTTTTGGCAAGAGAGCAGAACTTGCACTGAACAAAAATGATTGACAGCTCCAGGATTATATGTGGAGCGATCTTTTATCACTTTCTGTATATAATTAAATGACAACTTGAATAACATTTCAGTCAATGGCTGACTACATGAGTCATTACATATCAAGACAATCATTTATCATAGATCAGGCTTTAGAATTAACAGTTATGCGTTATGGTCATGTTAATTTTTCACTAAAAGTGTGCTTGCAAAGCTTGTGAATTGTGACAAATAATTATGGCACAGTCAGGCACTGTTAAAATAAAAGTTCCCAAATGTTAAAATGTTTCAGAAGGTATGCAGAAAAAATGTGACAGCCATCGGCACAGATCCTCAGCAAAGACCACAAGAACCAGACCAGAAGTCCTCTGCACAGACCTATGACCAGCTTTGTCTCCACACTGATGAATCTGATATTCAAGCAAAAGAAACTGGATGAAATATTGAATGCTACGATTCACAATCTAATTTCTGACTTGTGATGCAGCCTGAATCATAATCACACCATGTTCATTCATTGGCCAGAGAAGAACTGGCCCCCCGACTTAAGTTTTTTTTCTTCTCCATTCTGTCAACTGATGGAGTTTGGGTTTCTTGCCACTGTCGCCTCTGGCATGCTTAGTTGGGGACACTTAATATTCAGCAATATTATTGATCTGACTGCACTGACTGATGCTATTGGACGAGAACTGAACTGAGCTTGACAATGACAACTTGACAACTAAGCATTTGGAAAATGTATCAAGAATCTAAATCTATTTTTATTGCAAGTGACCCTGTTTTAGTATCTCTCCCTTCATTAGAGAAGAACCAGTCGACCAGCCATCAATTTTTTTTTGGCCGATCTCTTTTCCGGACTTGTACACAAACTGCATTGTAATAATTTCCCAACATGTCATATGTGTGGACATATTACAAAGTCTGTAAACAGGGCATTAACACAGGCCAGAGACGGGACACAAAGAGGAGAGGAGAACACAGATGCACCGGCAGAGAAAATACTGTACCAGGCACAGCAAGCTCACTGTTCGCCATGCTCGAAATATTGGAAGAAAATTATGAATATTGAATTGTGGGTGGGGGTTTACTTTATTTGAATGTATCTCTGAACGGAACACTTTATGTACAACAGTAACAAAGGGAACGCTATATCGGTGTTCCATAACTGCCACCTAATTTCATAAAGTAACTTGCTTGTTCACACTTACACACCCTCCAGAAGCTTGCATTCTGCAAGTGAACGACGCCTAGTGGTGCCATCCCAAAGAGGCATGAAAAAAACTCTCTTAGACTTTTTCCTGGACCGTTCCCACCAGTTTTTAAAAAAAAACATCTTAAGACACATCTTTTCCAGCAGCACCTGACCAATAAAGACTAGCACTTAACTATCCTATTCATTTTTCTGTTTGTTTGTTTATAAAAAAAATTGAATAATGTATGTGTACTGTACTATGTGTACTCCGCTAGATTAACTGAGACTTGTTATAGCACTTGCACGCTGTTGCCCCTTGTTTGTTTAGTTGCTTCTATTGCTCTCCTCATTTGTAAGTCGTACTGGATAAAAGCGTCTGCTAAATGTAAATAAAGTGAATTCTCATTTTAATTCAGTCCGTCTGCTGTTTTTTTGTGCAGAAATGTTTTATGTAGCATAAGAACCAAATTAATTTACTGTAAGCCATTTGCAATGAAACTATGTAAAATGTTATGCTTTCAATCTAATGGCAACTTCCCTCACCACAAATTCTATTCACAAGTCCACATTCCTCAATAGTAACTCTCAGCGCACTGAATGGGAGTCTTGTTGGGTCATTTAAGCATCTGTCTACCTTAATCAACCTCTTTTACACAACAAGACTGTCACAAGAGTTCACAGCACATATAGCACCCATGAAGGGAAGGGTCAATGTTCTGCACAATTACCACAATGCCACATTCTTTAAAGTACAGCACACCTGAGCACATGGTGAATTGACTACCATCTGTCATGCAAAAATCAGATATACTGAAGCTGAAAGATGACTCCATAAAATAAATCACAAATGTGTCTACTTTTTAGGCAGACTCCAACACCTGACCATTGCAGAAGATACTGTACAGACAGCAGATGTCAATGTGGTAAGGATGATGTGTGGGATTACCCAGCATGCTCTGTTTCCTCTACCACTCTGCAGGTGTTTGTGTAGCCACGTTCCTTTTAAAAACTGCCCCTTTCCTTTTGACTGACTAATGCATTCAATGAGGAATGAGGACTATACCAATGCCAGTGGATACAAATACAAACCTTAGTTTAACTGAACACCCAGAACATATAATATTACATATCATATTATTAATTAATGCCAAAATCTAATTAATTAATAATAGAATGGGGTAGTGTGGCATTATTTTATTTATAAAATAAATAATCGGAAAGAACGAGAGTGACTTGTAACTTCCTCAAATCTGCATCTGAAGCTAATCTGATGAAAAATCTAAAAATATACAGGCTTTAACCTGAAAATAATAACAATTAATAAAAATAAAAATGTTCTGTTGGTAACAGCCTATTGCTTGCAAAGCATAAACATGTAAAACTAAAGAAAGTATGCTGATAGACACAGATACAGTCACACTGACTGCACACAGTGATTCCATCTTGTTAATATGTAGCCAATGTCACATTAAGATGTGGATGATACAGTAACTTTAAAGTTCAAACTTTAATATATATATATTTTCACAAATAAAACATTAACTTGATCCCCAACAATGGCACCAAAATGAATGACTCCTTTAAAAAACATTCACCTGTTACCAAATAAGATGTTCATGTTCATGTTGTTGAAATTACCATAATTACTAGATTTCAACTTGAAAAAAGTGTTAACTTCCTCGTAGAGCTCTTAATTACAGCTTGTAAGATGGAAATTTTCTGCTCCTACTTGTTCCACGTGACTGCTGTACCACCTGATCCCTACGGATTCATTTAGGCATCGATAGTGTTGCCATAAAAATGCATAATTCCCAGTCCAACATCAATAGAACATCAGCTCGAGCCTACGGTAATTACAACTTGACAACTAAGGACTGCACAGCATTTGGAAAATGTATCAAGAATCTAAATCTATTTTTATTGCAAGTGACCCGGTTTTAGTATCTCTCCCTTCATTAGAGAAGAACCAGTCGACCAGCCATCAATTTTTTTTTGGCCGATCTCTTTTCCGGACTTGTACACAAACTGCATTGTAATAATTTCCCAACATGTCATATGTGTGGACATATTACAAAGTCTGTAAACAGGGCATTAACACAGGCCAGAGACGGGACACAAAGAGGAGAGGAGAACACAGATGCACCGGCAGAGAAAATACTGTACCAAATCAAAAACAAGTGATTTTAAACCGTTAAAGTGCAGTAAGTGACAAAAGAGATCTAACTTTGCTATAGACGCATGCATGCTTTCATAGAGTGTTGTCTGAGAGACGCGCGCACATGAAGCCACTGCTCTGAGTAAAGAAAATGCATCCTAATATACCAGCAGCCTAATAAACCTGCTTTTGTCTGTCATTAATGTTAATCAAACATAAATTTAAAAAAAGAATAATGAAATTACATATATATAAACATTATTTAAAGCAGAAATGACTATATCATTTTATTTATATATACACTCACCTAAAGGATTATTAGGAACACCATACTAATACTGTGTTTGACCCCCTTTCGCCTTCAGAACTGCCTTAATTCTACGTGGCATTGATTCAACAAGGTGCTGAAAGCATTCTTTAGAAATGTTGGCCCATATTGATAGGATAGCATCTTGCAGTTGATGGAGATTTGTGGGATGCACATCCAGGGCAAGAAGGTTGGGACCTCTAGCATCAACAAGGCATTTTCGCCCACAGGACTGCCGCATACTGGATGTTTTTCCCTTTTCACACCATTCTTTGTAAACTCTAGAAATCCCAGTAAATGAGCAGATTGTGAAATACTCAGACCGGCCCGTCTGGCACCAACAACCATGCCACGCTCAAAATTGCTTAAATCACCTTTCTTTCCCATTCTGACATTCAGTTTGGAGTTCAGGAGATTGTCTTGACCAGGACCACACCCCTAAATGCATTGAAGCAACTGCCATGTGATTGGTTGATTAGATAATTGCATTAATGAGAAATTGAACAGGTGTTCCTAATAATCCTTTAGGTGAGTGTATATATATATATATATATGTCCCTATTCTGCATTTCCATTAATGAAATTGGAAATGAACATTAAAATGTCAAAACATTTGGATTTGATTAATATTTTGCATCAAACTCCAATTGTGGTCCAAATACTGATATAAAGGTGAAGTACAGTTCAATAGTAAGAATTATATCTTACTTCCTAAATAATTCACAAATGCTCTTTTAAAACTGTATGACTGATTCTCAGTGACATGCTTAGAGATGATGAGAGAAAAAATAACTCTCTATTCACAGCACAAAGTGTGAGCAATTGCCTTCCCACTTACCAATAAAAGTAGCAGACCAGAGTTAAAAAGAGAGAACAAGACAGCGTTAAAAAAAAAAGTCCACTTTGCTGTATTTGAGTACTGTATAAAAGAATGAAAAAAGTGCATATAGCATTGCTATCACACCAAACTTTTTTGGGGGGGGTTGATCTTTTCAGGGCCTGAATTTCAGACTGTAATTTCACAAACAGTGTGCGAGTAAATCAGCACTTCTGCATCTTTCTCTCTCAGACATAGGCTTCACAGTGAGCTGTGTATAAAGAAAGCAAGTTTTCTTCAAATTTTGAAAGGTCCATGTACTTGATGATACCTTGTTTTTTTGTAGAGTTATAAGCCATTACTTTTAAGTAGGCCTATGCCACTTGAAAATCACATGAAATCATTAACAATGCCGTCAGGGTGTAAGGGGTTAACAGTGACAGTCAACAGAGAGCTTACATATTGCTTATACAAAGCTTGAAGGATCAGTATCGGCCGATCATGATGACAAGAAATCGGTTGTCGGTATTGGCTGCATCCCTAATCGGAACAGCCCTAATTTTAAGTTAATATTTCAACAATTTAACATGGTGGGTTCACTCTTTACAAGAACCAACTAACACCACAATACAAACATTTATGTCTTGAATTCCAACCCTCAAGCTTTTAACATGACAAATACTCAAGCTTTCATTTTGGCAGAACATTGTTGAAATTCTGTAAACTTAAGAGTTTGTGAGAAGCAGCATTTACTGTGAACCGAGTCATTCTGAAAACACAGTATTATAAGCTGCACACGTGGAAATTAACACAGTAAAACTTCATTCTAAAACTGACTATATACTTATTTTATTAAAACCTGCCTTATACAGTAGAGCAGCATGCAAGGCAATTCACATAGAACAAATACAAATGCACATACAAATACACATAGAGCCTATACAAATGTTTGGGAAGGATCTGAAATGTGTAAGCTATTTCCACTGGTGTATTCATTAGTGTTTTTATATTTAATGTACAGTATGTATTTGGTTGGTTATCGAACAGAGTGCTTATTACTCTAAAGTTCCTTGAGCTGTAGTAAAAGTAAGAGCAAAAGCCAATGTGGGCCAGGCAAAAGATATCACTCCTCCATCCATACACAAACAAGTCTAAGGACTGTAAACTGTTTGGCCAGTCACATATGTCTCACACAATGACTGACACCATTAAAGGCCATGTTTCAAACAATGCAGAGATACTGATAACCTCAAGAACTATGCAAATGTAATATGAAATTGCAACATTACTCCAAATGGGTTTTCAAACTATACTTTACTTAATGGTTATTTTACACCTTTACTGAGGTGTACGGTATGAAACAATGCAGTGTTAGAATGTTAAAGCAAGTTGTTTAGCAACTGTCCAGCAATCATAAACCAGCAATCATGAATATTCATGCACTTTGTTCAGTAGCACAAATATTTAAGTGATGCTTAGTCTCTCTGTCTGAAAGAAACAGTTTGAAAATGTCAAACAGAAATGTGTTACACAGAGTGACAAAGAGACACAATTATGTTATAAAAGAGATCTACATGGTGACAATTCCATATATGGACATGCAGTTATTAAAACAGGTTACGTGCTTGTTGCATGCTGTATTTGGCAATGTTGTTGACCTCATAAATATGAAAATAAAAACCTGTATGCAGGTCTTACAAATGTAGTGTGTGAAATACTGAAACCTGACTACCATGGATAAAGCTCTTCTTAGTTCAGAAAATAGAGAAAATTATGTCTGTGCTCATGCTAATGTTAGGCAAGCAATGAAAACAGCTCTCTAATAACATGGTAAGGAAAATTAAATAAACATAATTGATAGTACTAAAAAGCAAAAAAAGCAATGGCTTTGTTTGGTCTTAAAGGATTAGTTCACTTAAAAATGAAAATTTCCTGATATTTTACTTACCCCCATCTCATCCAAGATGTTCATGTCTTTCTTTCTTCAGAAATTAAGTTTTTTGAGGAAAACATTCCAGGATTTTTCTCCCTATCACAGACTTTCATGGCAACCAAAATGTTGAAGGTCCAAATCAATGCAGTTTCAAAGTCCTTCAAAGGGCTTCAGAGGCTCTGCGCGATCCCAGACGAGGAATAGGGTCTTATCTAGCGAAATGATTGGTCATTTTAAAAAAATAATTAAAAATGAATATACTTTTTAACCTAAATTGCTCATCTTGCGCTGCTCTGTGACGTGCCAAGGATTTCGCAATTATGGCGGAAAGGTCATGCAAGACGTAGGCGGAAATACCGCCCCAAGCGAACGTGCGAGGACTAATACAAATGCCCTTTAAAACACTCCGTCTTCAACTTCAAAATCTTCCGACATCGTTGTTTTACCTTTTTTATTTTGCTAAAGGGCATTCGTATTAGTCTTCGCATGTGCACTTTGTAAACACGGGGGCGGTACTTCTGCCTACGTCTACCGTGACCTTTTCAATGTGATTACGCAATCATTGGCACGTCGCAGAGCAGCGCAAGAGGAGCAATTTAGGTTAAAAAGTATATTCATTAAAAAAAATTTTTTTTATTACCGATCGTTTTGCTAGATAAGACCCTATTCCACGTCTGGGATCGCGCAGAGCCTCTGAAGACCTTCGAACCGCTTTGAAACTGCATTGATTTGGACCTTTTGGTTGCCGTGGAAGTCTGTGATGGGGAGAAAAATCCTGGAATGTTTTCCTCAAAAAATGTATTTCTTTTCGACTAAAGACATGAACATCTTGGATGAGATGGGGGTGAGTAAAATATCAGGACATTTTCATTTTGAAGTGAACTAATCCTTTAACATTTTTACTGACTGCACTGACACTATTGGATAAGAACTGAACTGAGCTGGACGATGTCATAGGCTAACTTTTCTGCAGAATTGCTTTATAGATGAAATTAACTAATTGAATAATCGACGATTACAACGGAACTGAATCAACACTGAACTGACTTCAAGTGAAAAAGGACACTAGTTTCTTTTAGAGCTGCTGTACAGCCGAAATGAACTGTTTGCACTATTGAATCATTTGAATTATTTCATTATTTTCATTGAATCATTATCACTGTAAAGCTGATTTGAAACAATCTGTATTGTATAAAGCGCTATATAAATGAAGATGACTTGACTTGGCTTTCCACAGAGTTGTCAAAGTTTTTTTTGTTTGTTGATGGTGTGATTCACAAGGCTACAGCGACATGTTGCGTTGTTCAAAACTATCCAAACCCTCATTACCAAACAAAAACTTTACATCAATGAAGGGCATGAGGTTTTAGGTCCCCCCAAAAGTGCAACCATGTCTTCATGATGCCACTCGCATGCTTGTGCAGAGTAAAAATTCTCAGCAAAATGTAATCATTAATTTATTCACTCTTTTGCATTTGGTATGTTGATTGTACTTGCATCTATTTCTTCTGCATGTATAGATAGCACTCTAATCTGTAGACCACCAGGACAACAACTCCCACAGCAGCACGATCCTGTGATTCAGCCATCACACTATGAGTCTATCATCAGCCTCTCAGCTGCTAAAGAGGCGTCACCAAGCACATAAGATTATATTTAGTCATGGAAATCTAGTGTTATTGTTGACAAGATACCTTGTATTTGGCTATTTAGTAGAAACTAAGCTATAGAAAAACCTGCATGAATGAATAGCAGCATTATATCCTCAATTTGAATTTGAGCTGTTGCCTGAGGCTAAAGACATAGCTGTGCTGTGTGTTCATAATTTGCTTACTTCCATATCACAAAGAAGTTTTAGACAGAGGAAGTGAATAATGAATTAATGACAAGCCATTGCTCCAGCAAGACGTTTTTGATCCAACACAGGTCTGACTGAAGACGTATGACTCATATCAATGTCTAAAGAATGACAAAAATACATGCCTAACATATTCAATAAGAGAGAAAACAAACAGAACCTTTTGTGGTCATGTGTCTGTGATGTAGCATTTTCCACTGCACGTGGACAGACAAGAGAGTGGAAATTATTTCGAGACACAGCTGGTATGTAGGCTATAACCTACTCTTGTTTAGTGGTTAGATATCACTCATTAAAAGAAAAGGAATCTGTTTATGTAGTTAGTGACCCTAAAACGCATGAAGACAGTTTAAAGTTGAAGATGCGTTGTAGCACAGGATCTGATGTAGGCTACTCATTCATGTGACTATCTCATGACGCAAAAGAGGAATAGACCTAAGAGTCATTACTTCTTACTGTAAAAGAAACTATTTAAATTGTCTTTAATGATAATTTACTTTTAATTAAAAGAATTTTTTAATGTTGACATTTTAAACATTTTGGTTGATGTAGGTCATGGTTTGGTTGATGTTGTGCCACTCTCTATATGATTGGATACATTTTAATTTGTTAATGTTAAAACATTGTTTTCAGGGTCAGTGACGTGATGCGTTTTTTTCTTTTGTTTTATGTAAAAGTCTTAAAATACATGCATTTCATTTATAGTCATATTTATATATTTTTCAGACTGAAAGTCTGCGATCACAAAATTGTATGGTTATGCATACTTTTTCATTATTATTTCTTTAAACAAAAAGCAGTTATGCAAATTTGTTTTAAAGTATTAGTAATATTTGAAGAAAAAAACATTTTGTTTACCAAATCAAAGTCGGTATTGCAGGAAGCCTTTTTTGCTCCATGTCATATTTTGACATTTCATAGGAAAGACTAATCATAAAAAAACATCTCGATATTAATGACTCAAGAATGTGTAACATTTTGAAAAACAATACTTTTTAACTTGATAAATGTTTGGAAACTGTATTGCTAAATGATTTGTGCACACTCAAGTGTATTGAAGGTGCAAAGAAATTAGTATTTTATTTTATTTATTTATTTTACTTAAAGCTACACCACATAAGTCATCGAATCAAATTGAACATTTTAAATAAAAAATGTATTGAACGTAAACAAGAATACAAAGATGACATGTCTAAGAAGTTGGCACATGCGTTTAAACTAGTAGGCTACGATAACGACACTCCTGTTCATCATGTCAGACATGTCATTGCCTCTCAAATCAAACACTAGATGTGACAAGCTCTTACCTTTCCAAACTTCTGATGCTGGACATACAGTTGTCCCTCCTTAACGTGAGTGTCCATTTTTAAAACACTCTACCGCGGCACAGCAAGATAAAGGATAAATATATATTTCTCACTCTTTAGACTTTTTTCCGATTTCCTACCGCGCGAACTTCCGCTTGGCAAAACTTTTTCTTCAGGGGCGTTTCGACGGGAAATCATTAAGGTTAATCTAGCTGTTAAATGAATGTTTGTAGGGAAAAAGCAAAATGTTATTACAGAGTGTTTTCATGCTGCTGGTCCTGAGTTTTGAGACGCTGCTCGCTCGCGCGCGCTCTCTCTCTCTCTCTGTCTCTCTCTCTCTGTGTCTCTCTCTCTGTCTCTCTCTCTCTCTCTCTCTCCTCGCGATAGAGGAAGCGCGCGCCCACAGTCTTTCCTCCCACCTACTCCTCAACCCAAACATAGGCAAGGCATGACGCCTGAAACCAACTCTTTTCACTTGCCATTAAGATAGGTTTGTATAATGTATATGTTATAATACCTGTTATAATGTTGTAAGTGAAAAATTACAAGACAGGTGCAGCACTAGGTGCTGTTGCTAATTTATGGCTGCCAGTTATTATGCTGAGGTGCTGTAACTGCTCATTTATTTACAACCATTAACATTTAGCACTGACATAATTATGGTCCTATTATTGGCAAATCCTGGGTGTCCTATTGACTTACATGATTAGTCTTTTTATTTTTAGAGAGGAATGCACTGTTTGGTCTAAGCACTTGATCCATGTCCTTCATTGGTCTGCCTCTCATAGTTTGCTCTCATGTGTTTTCATATTGTAGATCAACTGATATGTTTGTCTTTTATCCTTGATCTTGTACTGTACATGTTTTGCAAACATAAACATTTGGTTTTCTGTTATAAATTAAACATTGGTGCAAATGGTCCTAGTTAATGTCGCCATGATAAAGATGTGATACTTATGGAAGCACGTATAATGGGTTGAAGCATGGTTCAAAATTTACAATTAAATCAGAAATATTTTGTACCTTGTGCCATGATTTTGCAGCAAAAGTATTTTTATGTCATAGAGTTATGGTATAGATGTATAATTTCTAGCTTTTATAGCAAACATTAAAAGTTACAGTATTAAATTAAACTACAGTTGAACAAAGAAACATTACTATGTACATCTATATTTATATCTATATTATATTGTATCTATATTTATAGACACTATATTGCCTGCCTTTACATGCACATGCACTTTAATGACATCCCAATCTTAATCCGTAGGGTTTAATATGGAGTTGGCCCACCCTTTGCAGCTATAACAGCTTTAACTCTTCTGGAAAGGCTTTCCACAAGGTTTAGGAGTGTGTTTATGGGAATTTTTTACCTTTCTTCTAGAAGCGCATTTGTGAGGTCAGGCACTGATGTTGGACGAGAAGGCCTGGCTCGCAGTCTCCGCTCTAATTCATCCCAAAGGTGTTCTATCGGGATGAGGTCAGGACTCTGCAGGCCAGTCAAGTTCCTCCACACCAAACTCGCTCATCCATGTCTTTATAGACCTTGCTTTGTGCACTGGTGTACAGTCATGTTGGAACAGGAAGGGGCCATCCCCAAACTGTTCCCACAAAGTTGGGAGCATGAAATTGTCCAAAATGTCTTGGTATGCTGAAGCATTAAGAGTTCCTTTCACTGGAACTAAGGGGCCAAGTCCAACCCCTGAAAAACAACCCCACACCGTAATGCCCCCTCCACCAAACTTTACACTTGGCAATGCTCTTTACAATGCAGTCAAGTACCGTTCTCCTGGCAATACATATACAGTAATATATATATATATATATATATACAATTATTGTTGAAAACTACTGACCCCAACCAGCAAAAAAAAAAGCATATGTTTTCTATCAGAATCAAAAGCATCTACACTACTATACTACATTTGACATTGTGATTCAGAGATTTCTGTAACACTTAACACAAGTGCATGTCATCAACTCTTGGTAGTGCGTATTCATGGTGAAATTGTATTTTCTCTCCATTAGCCAGACGATATGTGGGTCAGCAAAGAGTGAATCACAAATGCAGTGGGGAATAACACAATCACTGTTCAACACTTGAAAAATATTTTTTAATTAGCCTACCAAATTTTGAAAATATTTTATTATTTTTACATTCCACGCCTGTCCCGGACTCCATTTCCCAGAATCCTCCCTGCCTCACACCTGACCACACTCCCGCATCATCTTTCCCGCTCTCCCCGGATTCCCTGCACCTGGCGTTCATCGTTTGCACTCCCTTTATGTTGGACTCACTTCCCTGCACTCCTTGTCCGTTCTTGATATTGTTGTTATGTTCATTCTGGTTGGTAGTGTTGCGTGTTTTTTGTTCCTGTTTGATATCCTCAGTTAAATAAACCTGTCTTTTTGGAAGTCCTATTTTGTCTCTTCCCTGCCGCACCACAACTGTAACAATTATATTCTGTTGCTGTATTTTGTTGTTGTCTTGTAAACGACAACATTTTGAAGAATGCCATGTAAATAATAAAAAAATTAACAATGGTTAACAATATTAAATAATAATAAAAAAAATAATAATAATTGGATAAAAGAAAAAACGATTAATTCACAGTAGCCTACATCTGTGGTCACGTGAGGCTTGGGACAGCAGAGATTCGTTCAATAATGCTGCCATCTATTTGTCAGAGTGTGTGATGCATTGATGTTTTTATTTATTTATTTTTAATATAGTATAATATAATTGTATTTATGTTCATTGTTTAAATATGGGGGGGGGGGGATAAACTGAAATATGCGACAAAACGAATCATATTATCAAGTCAAGTCAACTTTATTTATATAGCGCTTTTTATAATGCCGATTGTTTCAAAGCAGCTTCACAGTGTAAACAGGAAAATAATGAACAGACATGATCTTATCTCCTCTTAAATCTAGACAGATGATAAAAATGGGTGTGAATCTAGATTTTATGTTGATTTGGGTAATAAAAATGGCTATCTGTCAAAGTCCGTTTGTTATTCACTGGACTGGGCGGTCATGTGACTAAAGAGGAAGCGGGAGAGATGAGCGCGGTGTACGCAGGAGTGGAGGGGTAAGTTTATCATCAAAAAATAATTAGGAAAACGAATATAATCCATTTTCATTACATTTGGCTTTGCAACAACATTGGCTTTGCGTTAAGCGTGTTCTTCCTGCCTATCGTTTGCGAATGAATAAGAGAAAGTGACTAATGAATGAGCGTATTTACTTGACTCTGGTTGACAGCGGTGGGACACACTCTAAAGCAGTGCTGGTTTCTGCTGAGGGACATATCCTCGCTGAGACAGATGGACCATGTACCAACCACTGGGTGAGATCGGAGAACATCCGGTGCGGTAAAGTTGGTTTTATGTTGGACATTCGTTAGACATTCGCAGAGCAAATTAAGGGACTGTCTCAAAAGTGCGCGCGCGCGCACACAAATATCCGGACGCTATCCGGTCCACCTTAAAAGACGCGACGCTTCCGCGTGTTTAGCTTCTTATCCACGCTCAATTTAGGGACCGTGCGGTTTTTCTCTTTTTCACGCTTTTTTAAAGGATCATGATTATTTTGTGTCTATTTTCACAATAAACGAATGAAATGTAAACAACACTACTATATGACCGAAAATAGACTGTAAAAATATAAAGGCACATAAATTACAGTAAAGGGTAATTTTCAATTATTAAACATTTCAGCTTAATGGACGTGATACACTATTTCGAAATGTAAATGGCACTGAAATATAAGTGAAAATGCCTGTAAAATTACAAATGTATATAAAAAGTAATTACATCATTCTTTAATTATTGCACATGTCATCCTTTGAATGCATTAATAAATCAATTGAATAAAATAATTAAAACTATCTTTATAAATTTAAATATCACAAGGTAACTAGACATTATACCATCTCCAGTTTGGATCCAGTTATGAACGAAGACTTAAGATAACCCCTTTGAATAAGGACTCCAGAACATCTAACATCGATGATTATGCAACATTATCATGTTATCAGGTTGCTTCAAATGCACACTACTTTTGCTTAAATGCATTATCTTACAAATGTTCTTTCTGATATCATCTCGTAACAGACTATTGTGATTTTGTAACATAGAAACATGCATTTTCTGTAAAGCTGCTCTGAAATATGTATAGTGAAAAGCATTATACAAGTGAATGTGAATTAAATTGCACTGAATTGAAAGAACTCTTGCATTGTTGGTTACTGTCCCATTTTGAAGTTATGGACCCAATCTCACACTACAGTTTGATGAGCCATCAGTTTGATGTGCCAAATTGACTGTCACTATGCAACATTATGAGAAATTTTACTGTAGCATTATGAAGTTATAATCCCATGATTCTGAGAGATATGACGAGTTACATGAGAAATTGCACAATTGGCCCAATTGGAGACGCTATATCTCTGCTGCCTTTGAGGGTGCGTTCAAGTTTTAACTGTAACCATATTCCCAGTGCACTTGACTCTCACCATGCAACATTATGAGCAATTTTACTGTAGCATTATTAAGTTATGATCTCATGATTCTGAGAGATATGACGAGTTACATGAGAAAGTGCACTATTGGCCCAATTGGAGGAGCTATATCTCCGCTGCCTTCGAGGGTGCGTTCAAATTTTAACTGGAACCTTATGCCCAATGAACGTGACTGTCATTATACAATATTATGAGCAATTTTACTGTATCGTTATGAAGTTATGGATCTATAAATTTGACAGATGTGACGAAACAGTTAATTGAGAAATTGCACTATTGGCCCAATTGGAGGCGCTATATCTCCGCTGCCTTTGAGGGTGCGTTCAATTTGTAACTGGAACCTTATTTCCAGTTAAAATTTGACCGCACCCTCAAAAGCAGCGGAGATATAGCACCTCAAATTGGGCCAATAATGCAATTTCTCATGTAACTATATGTCATATCTCTCAGAATCATGGGATTATAACTTCATAATGCTACAGTAAAATTGCTCAAATGTTGCATAGTGACAGTCAATTGGGCACAAAGTTGCCTCAAATTGGGCACACTGGACATAAGACACCAATGAAACTTTAACAACCCTAAATGGCTCAACAATGTGATGGCTCAAACTGTAGTGTGAGATTGGGTCCATAACTTCAAAATGGTACAGCAATGCAATGAGTTCTTTCGATTCAATGCAATATAATTCACATTCACTTGTAAAACGCTTTTCACTATACTTTCTGGTCATGTGACCTGATGATGTCACACCAGTTGTGTCTTCCAGTGCCCTGCACTAATCTGAGCTCCCTATCATGAGACTAGCACGGACGAAGGGCTAGGCTTAACGAAGGAATACCAAGTAACACTGGGAAGCATATCCCAAGTGGAAATATGCAACACAATGCCTGTACGCAGGGAGGTCTTACAGAATACACATATGACCCGCAAATGGGATGCATATGAAACACTCTGAGGTATCCAGCCCGCAGTGTGGAATATTTCAAGCTCAGGGGTGCCAAGGTGGTCTTGCCAACGGAAAGACACATACTCAAAGAGACTTACTGTGGAAATACACATGTGGGGGTTGCCCATCCGGGAAACCATGCACATGGAGGCACCTAACCTAACACCAGGGCTGCCGCTGGCATGCACTCTGGTGTTGGCATCAACAGTGCTGGACTCACCTGATTAAAAAAACGCACGTAAATCCACCAAAAAACGCAAATCCACTATCCAGTGAGACAACCTCCACTTGGAGAGAGCCTTCCCTTTCTGCTGCCCTCCGTAACAGACAAAGAGCTGGTCTGAGGTCCTGAAACACTGCATTCTGTCTACGTAAGCACGAAGGGCGCATACTGATCCCTGAAGGGATTGGTGGAAACCTTGGGCACGTATCCAGGCCAGGGTCTCAAGATCATGTGAGAGTTAGCCAGCCCGAATTCCAGGTATGCTTCGTCAAAGAAAATGCCTGCAAGTCCCCTATCCTCTTGATGGAGGCCAAAACAATCAGGAGAGCCGCCTTCATAGAGAAGTATTTATGCTCAACTGACTGCAGCGGCTTTAAAGGAGCTCTCTGCAGTGCAGATAGTACCACTGCGAGGTCCCAAAAGGGCATCTCCTCTCCCCTCTAAGGAACTTGACGACCAGGTCATGCTGTCACACCATCTTAGACTCCACAAAGTTGTGGTGAGCAGAGATCGCAGCCACATAAACCTTCAGGGTGGAAGGAAACAGCCTTAGTTTCAACCCTTCTTGGAGGAAGGAGAGCACAGATCTGGGATCTTCTCGGCGAGAAGCACACTAGGTGACGAAGAGGTTCCACTTCAGAGCATAGGCATGTCTCACCAAAATTCCCAAACCAATTGTCAATAAAAAAACTTTTGTTTTGTTTCTAACCTTGATTTATTTATTATTCCAAATTGTGCATTAATCCTTGTGAAGAAATAAATTATTATTGTACATGAAATTAAAACCTATTTATGAAAGTTTACAAGTGTAATTGGTATGTTATTAACATCAAAATTTCATTTAAGTAAAAACTCTGGTGCCTTTTTGAAATATAACATTTGGTTTTATATACAGTAAGATATGTAACTACTTATTTCCCTGTAATACTACATAACGGTGACATTACAAGATCCTAAGACCATTAGTTCACATTTGTTAATATTTAAAGTAAGACCAGAAACAGACGAAAAAAGAATTCAAACTCTTGATTATTTAACTTCTGTATGTTTTATTAAATAAAGAGATGTGTCATGAGCTAACTGTGTGCACTTAATTTCTTTATTCTCTATGAAAATACCACAAAACATGTCTTTCTTAATGTCACATTACTTGAGAAATCAACCAAATTAATAGTGGAGTAATTTGACAGCTTTGAGAGTTTCCATAAGGCAAATTTACCAGGAGGTTATATAGATTTGAAAATTTCAAATTCATTAAAAAATTTTTACTTTTTTTTTTTTTTACATTTTCAAAATCCAAGTCGTGTATGATGTGTGTCGAGTGTCCATGAACATATCACAACTGGTGTGACATCATCGGGTCACATGACCTGGAAGTTATATAGATTTGAAAATGTCAAAAAATTATAAAAATAGACAAATTTACGTTTTCAAAATCCAAATCATGTATGATGTGTGTCAAGTGTGTGTGAACATATCACAACTGGTGTGACATTATGGGGTCACATGACCAGGAGTTCATAACAAATGTAAAAAAAAAATTATTTTTTAAATACAAATCTAAGTTGTGTATCATATGCTGCATGTATGTATAAATACATTGTAGGTGATTTCAGCTCTTTAGGTAAAACCACCACAAAGTTAAATAGATTTATTTCCTAAAGACATTCAGTTTACTTACATATTTATAACAGATATATAAATCATATAAAATTAAAAAATTGTCTTAATCTATACTTAATCCATTTACTAACATCAGTTAACTTTTGATATTATGCTTTACAATGTGATCTGAACGAGATACAGCATCATCCACGACTAATATGGGATTATAAATCAATTAATGCTGAAGAAAAGATCGAATGTCTAACGAATGTCCAACATAAAACCAACTTTACCGCACCAGAACATCCTTCAGTATGGATTGAAGTCACCTGTTGTGTACTTGAGTCTGTCTACAGCATTTTCTGTTCATTTGTAGTTGGTTGGTGTTGATAATTGTATCAATGGTATCAACGACATGGTCCAGAGGGCTAAAATCAAGGCAGGGCTGGACCCGGACACACAAGTTTGTTCATTGGTGAGGCAATGCATCGGTCAGTCATCCTCAACGAATTCACCTTCATCAGGTCGCTTTAACGTTGTCTACATTGTGTGATTACAGGGCATGTCTTTGAGTGGTGGAGAGCAGAAGGATGCTATCCAGAAGCTGATTGATGACATAAGGGAGAGATACCCTAAACTGAGTCAAAGTTATTTCATCACCACTGATGCCATTGGTGCTATGGCAACTGCCAGTGACTATGGTATTATATGCAGTGTATTTGCAACCAGAAGTAGTAAAAAATCTCAGGACACAACTGTCATCCTAACCCTTTCTCTCTGTCTCTTTGTCGTAGGAGGAATAGTAGTGATATCAGGCACTGGTTCGAACTGCAAGCTGGTGAACCCAGATGGAACACAGGTTGGCTGTGGGGGCTGGGGTCACATGATGGGAGACGAGGGCTCAGGTAACCATGTGGACAGAAAAAACGATTGACGTTACAGCACTGTAATATCACACACACAGTCTTATCTTAGAAAGGTGTTATCTTATCTTACAAATGAATCTGATTTTAACATCCACCTCAATGATCTCATCGTAAGTGGACAGCTTGGATCTAGTGTGTCCCTGAAATGTGTTGTCATCTGATCACTTAAACCAAATTCAGAGGAGGTCAGAAGAAATACACCAGGTCACTTCATGCATTTTTACCGATCAGATAGCTGTCCATGTAAGTTTGGGAGCCCTGCAGTCCACATAATGTAAATGTGCACACGCTCAGAGACACAAATTCGTCCTGTGCAATAGCTAAGCATTACCTACTTAGTAATGGGTAATCATTGCTCTTGATCGTTTGTCAAATTAGGAAAAAGTTATACATATATACTACTGTTCAAAAGTTTGGGGTCAGTTTTTAAAGGGTTTGAAAGACATTTCTTATGCTCACCAAGGCTGCATTTATTTAATAAAAAATACAGTAAAAACGGCAGTGTTGAGGAAGCTAATCTGAAAAACTGTATTTTTGACAAGCTACTCATAAGTTAAAGTAGTTAAAGGACCTATTATGCCCATTTTTACAATATCTAATTTAAGTCTCAGGTGTCCCCAGAAAGTGTCCGTGAAGTTTCAACTTAAAATTCCTCACAGATCATTTAATAAATCCATGTTGTAAATTCCCATTTCTGACTACAGTCAAGAACAGGCTGTTTTTGTGCATGTGCCTTTAAATGCAAATGAGCTGCTGCGTGCCGCCCCCTCTCCACACAGTTCCTGCCTCAATCGGATTCTGCCAAATACTAACAAGACATCAGGAGCCTATACCATGAAACCAGTTTAGCTGGCTAACCAGATATGTTTAAGCTTAGTTTGTGCCAATCCTAGGTTTTAGGTACCATTAAAGTGGTTTGGCTTTTAGCAGTGTTCATCTCCATAGTAACTTACGCTCTCCACGGCTAACCTGCTAACCTGAGATCGCAAACTGATGCAATAAAGTCACTCCCCCTGTTTCTACTCCAAATTAAAAGTCACTACATAGCAAATGGTTTTTAAAGACTAAAGCATCTGGCTTTTAACAATGCTTATTTATAATAATAATAATTTTGAATGATTTAGATATCATTTATGTAATTATTATACCCTTAATCAATTACACATGTATCATTTTAGTTAATCAATCATTAATAGGCACTTAGTTAAAATTAATATAAATAACATATATAAAGGTCATACAAATAAGCTTTAAAATCAATAAATAAAGCTATAAAAATTACTACATGTGAGCTTAAATGTTCAATTCTGTCTATATATCAACTAAACTAACTTCATAACTTTTACTTGCACTGACGTAGTAAGATTTTTCTTTAAGTCTTCCTCTTTTATAGACAGCTCTTCTTGCTGTGTAAATTTGTTTAAATTCTTAAAAAAAATTTTAATCATGTAATATTCTGCAGAAGAGAGAAATGAATCTCGCTGCTTCTCTCGTGAGAAGTGAATCTCAGTTCCACTGATCCACGGCATGTGATTGGCTGTTCACTACTGATGTCACAGCTAAACTCCTAAACTCAGGATCAAAGCCTGAGTTGACAGAGAAAGCTGATGATCAGCATCATGGGACCAACAAAGCCTGAATTGATTGGTTTGGTTTTGTCAACTTGAAACTAATCCTGTAACCCTGAGTTTGTTAAACTACCATCATGGTACAGGCCCCTGCTTGGTTTTGATTATCATCTATAGAGATCACTCTCACGGATAGCATTGTTTTCTGAGCGCACGCACACAGACTGGCTGTCAGACTTCAAGTCTCGTGAGTAACTTCTCTTTCACAGTTTTTGTTGTGTTTAAACTGTCAAATACACACAAGGGTCTTGTTCACCGTTGTCGCTTGCGAAAACAAAATAGCGGCACTATGGGTGGAAACCTGCAGATTAAGGGGCGGTAATATTATAATAAGATCCCCTTCCTACGTCAGAAGGGAAGAGAAATCTGAGCGGCTCGTTTTTTCATGTGCTTGCAGAGAAAGGCTTACCAAAACAAAGTTACTGGGTTGTCCTTTTTCACGTTTTCTGGGTTGGTAGATGCACCGGGGACCCGATTATAGCACTTAAACACAGAAAAAGTCAGATTTTCATGATATGTCCCCTTTAAGATACAGTCAAGCTACCCTTCTGAAAAAGTAGTTCGCTACTCTACACTACAAGTTACTATCAAAAAGAAGATAGCTACATTGAAACTACTTAGATGTTTTTTTTGTTTTTTTTTACAATGACATTGTATATTACAAATAACTGAATAATTGTTAATGAAGAATGTTTTAAGTAAAAGATTTGGGATTTAAAACAACATAATTCAATACAATTAGGAGTTCAAAGACTATTGTTTTATTTTGTAAACGATCCAAAGATACAATACTCAAATACATATCTCAAACTGACTGTCAAAGTGCAAAATTGCTACAAATGTAACATCAATGCAAGAACAAAACTTAAATTTGATACTCAGGAGTAGTCAAAAATGCATGTTAAACTTGCAGCACATGCAGTGTTTGAGCTCGCAGCATTTACTGTGAACGGAGCCGCTCTAAGATGTGAATCATGAGCTACTTACGTGAACACAGAGCGCTTCACTCTGAAACCTGCAACCTATTAGATCACAGCCTTTGCCGTGTGATAAGCGCACTAAGCTATATTGTGCTTCGCAGTCTTTTGAGACGTTTTAATCTTTGGAAAAGTGAAACCCTTCATGTGAAATATCCTTTATATAACTATCAGACAATGTCTTCTCAATGAACTGTAAAGCCGCAAGATGCATGATAAGATGGTGGTAATGCACAATTTTTGCGATCTAAAAAGAAGATGCTGTGCTGCTTCAATGCATTGCAGGTTTGTCAAAACAAAATTTAGCTTTTGGTCACACTACACTGATACTTGATGGAAAAAGTAGTTCACTACTGGATTAAAAGCAACTGAGGTACTGTCAAGCTACTGAAAAATGTAGGTAAGTTAATTGCATCGCTACTTGTAGTTAGCTACTCCCCAACACTGAAAAACTGTAATAATTAAAATAATGTATTCCCGTGATGGCAATGCTGAATTTTTCAGCAGCTTCAGCAGTCTTCAGTGTCACATGATCCTTCAGAAATCATTCAAATATGCTGATTTGCTGCATAAGAATGTTATGTGCTGCTTAATTATATTGTGGAAACCATGATTTTTAAATTGAATAAATGAAACAAATGCAACAAATTAAATGCAAATGGACACATTAAATGAATGTGTCCTTGCTGAATAAAAAGTATACATTTCTTTAAAAAAAAAATACTGACCCCAGACTTATTCACATAACCTTCAAATTTACATTGTCAAATGTCAAACTACTCCGTATCGGCCCCTTCAGATCTGATCCCTGAGATGGATGTTATTACCAGATGTTAACAGGGCCTAAGCTTTTTCTTTTTCTCTGTCTTTATCTTCCTGTAGCATACTGGATTTCTCACTTGGCTGTTAAAACGGTTTTTGATGCCAGAGATAACCTTGTCACATCCCCTCATGATATCACCTATGTTAAGAAGGCCATGGAAGAATATTTCCAGGTTAGGAATTGTTCATTTAATTTAATTTAATTTTGTACTTAAATTGATACTTGCATAGAAATGATGGTGTTTCCTTGTCATGTTAATCTCCAGGTGTCAGATTTGATGGGAATGCTTCCTCATTTGTACAGAAACTTTCAGAAGTCACACTTCGCAGGGTTCTGTAGGAAACTAGCTGAAGGTATGCTACTGATGTATGCAGTGAGGTTGTGTGTGCATTACACCACACATTATGAGTTTTTGTGTTTGTGTTTGCATCAGGTGGCAGTGCTGGTGATGCTTTGTGCCAACATGTGTTCACGGAAGCTGGAAAAGCCCTCGCGCAGCACATTGTAGCTGTCCTACCCAAAGTACACCAGGTAAAACAAAAAAACACCCACAGTAATACAGCCATTCTCACTCAAGTTTCTTTTTCTTATCATTTGTCACTGTCGTCTCTCATTCAGGATCTGTTTTCTGGTGAGCCTGGCTTGCCTGTTCTGTGTGTCGGTTCTGTGTGGCGCAGCTGGGAACTGATGAAATCGGGTGCGTAATATATTTATAGAGCTTTTCAGCTTCCCTGCAGTCTCATAATTAATGTCACATCTGAGAATGATCAAATTATTAATGTAGAAAATATGTAGTGATACAGAAATTGTGGCTGGTAATTTCTTTTTATGGCCTTTAACCAGTATGAAACAGACATCATCAGACCCAATGGAAAGCATATTTACACTGTCTGAATCATTCCCTATTCCCTATATATATTCCCTATTCCCTATATAGTGCACTATTTGCCATTCACCATGTAGAAAATAGTAAATGTGTGAACAAGTGACTGCTTTATCTTTATCTATTTATAACAGGGTTCCTCAAACTCGGTCCTGGAGGGCCACTATCTTGCAGAGTTCCAACCCTGATCAAACTCACCTGGCTACCTGTGATTTTCTACCGATCCTGAAGACCTTGATTACTTGCTCAGGTGTGTTAGATCAGTGTTAGAGCTAAACTCTGCAGGGCAGTGGCCCTCCAGGGGCCCGTACCATGAAGGTAGCTGAACAAACTCAGGGTTACAGGATTAGTTTTGAGTTGACAAAACCAAATCAATCCAATCAGGCTTTGTTGGTACCATGAAGCTGATCATCAACTTTCTCTGTCAACTCAGGCTTTGATCCTGCTAGCAGTTTAGGTGTGTCATCAGTAGCAAACAGCCAATCACATGCTGTGGATCAGTGGAACTGAGATTCACTTATTGCGAGAGAAGCAATATTAAGAATTTAAACAAATTTACACGGCAAGAAGAAAAGAGCTGTCTCTGAAAGAGAACATCTAAAAGAAAAAATTGTGCTATATCAGTGCAAAGTTGTGAAATTAGTTTATGCAGTTGATATAGTTATAGAGAGAATTGAACATTTAAGCTTTTATGTAGTCATTTTTTTAGCTTTATTGATTCTAAAGCTATATTACCTTTATATATTTATATTAATTTAAGCTAAGTGCTTAATAATATTTGATAAACTAAAATTGTACATGTGTAATGGATTAAAGGTATAATAATTACATAATATACATCTAAATCATACAAAATTATTATTATAAATAAGCATGGCTAAAAGCCAGACAATTTTGTCTTTAAAAATCATTTGCTATAACATTTAATTTTTGGAAAAGAAACAGGGGCAGTGTCTTTATTTCATCAGACATGTGACACTTTGCTCACAGCTGATTGGTCCAGTTTTGGTTTGAGATCTCTTAGACAGAACTATGGTTCTATGGTTACTATGGTGAGGAACGCCACTAAAATCCGAGCCACTTGGTCATGGTGCCTAAAACCCAGAGTTGGCACAAACTAAACTGAAACTTACCTGGCTAGCCACCTAAACCGCCTTCATGGTATTGGCCCCTGGACCGAGTTTGAGGAACCCTGATTTATAATGTAGGGGTGCTTTAGATTCTAGAGAGCATTTGATTGGACAGAAAATCTGATGAGAAGCTGAAGTGCAGTGATGTCATCAAAATCATTGATCCATATCGGCAGAGTAGCGTAATAATAATAGCGTAATATATTAATGCGTTACTTTTAAAAGTAACTTCCCCCAACACTGGTCACTGGTATATTGTGCATCCCTATTTTAAATAAAATCTGTTTGAGAAAAAAAAATTGACTACACAAGGCTTGTAAATAGCAGCTATGTTTGCTGCTAAATTACTGTCCACTTGTGTAGGAACTTGTGCATTACTCAGGGCAACAAGACCACAATGTTAAGACCACAATCACATTAGGGCTGTTTGATTATGGCAAAAAGTCATAATCACAAATATTTTTGTCAATGTTGAGATAAAGTTTATGTAACCGTTACTAATTGACTTTTGAAACATCATGCATTTATGGAACATTTTTAACAGTGGATTTGCTTGAACTTTGAATATTTTTTAACAGAAAAACAAATAAAGTAAAAAATATAATCAATATATAACATATAAATCTAAATAATTAAAAAACAGATAATAAAAAATCAAATGCATCAAAATAAATATGTTGTAGTGCACTTCCAATACCTACTGCAAACTACTACACATTTAGGGAAGTGCGGAAGCTAGGAAAAAGCTGTGCTGAAATTATAACACAAGACAAAGCGAAAAGAGAATGCGGCACAATAATCTTGATTATCCTGTTTGCAGAATTGTTGGAAGTTAAAATTTGTTCAGTCGCCCAGCCCTATTTTACATGAACTAAACATTGTGATGTGATGCTGCAGGTTTCACTCAGGTCCTCTCACAGGCTCAGGGTTTCAGTCACTTCTGTAAGTACAGCCTGCTTACTTTACGTCAGTCGTCCGCTCTGGGTGGCGCTAAAATGGGGGCGCAGAATGCAGGAGCCACACTTCCGCTGGACTACTCAGCCAACGCCAGTGTTTTTTTCAGCCACACCTTCAATCAGTGATCGGGAAGAAACAGAGCTGAGATTACAGATGCCTCTACAGTCTTCTGTTGATGATCTGAAATGAGAACTTCCTGTTTTTAAACTGATATAAAAATGATTCCAGACTTTCCTCTTAGTGGTGCTGTTTCTCAAACACCCATATCTTATCAATCAACTGTATGCTGTATTATATGTATTAAATACTGTATACTGTATCAACTGTATTATATGTATCCAAAATATGAATAATCTACCAAAAATGTTGAATGCTTCCTGTTAAATGTACATATATAAATGTACTTTTTTTAAAAACAATTTCTGAACATTTGTAACATGATAATCTTAGGTAAATATGGTTAAAAAATTTAAAATTATCATGGAATCATTTTGTTAATAAACATTTGCAAAAGCACTTTCCTGTTGTCATTAAAAACTTTTGTTTTTCTATAGATAATTTGGAAATAAAACTTATTTAAATATAAAATCGAAATATGTTAATATTTAGTGTAGCAATAACATGTTTCTCACGGTTTCCACGGGTCTTAAAAAGTCTTAATTTGACCTTCTACAATTTAAGGCCTTAAAAATGTCTTAAACTGGAGCGGAAAGTCTTAATATCATGGCATTATTTATGGCCCTATGATTTCCGCGATGCTATGGTTTATAATAATGGATTTTACTGTATAATGCGGATTGTATAATGTCATGGAATTTGTCAACTGTTGGATGAATAAATCAAAAGGGTCAGTACACTTAAAGGGATAGTTCACCCAAAATTTTTAATTCTGTCATCATTTACCCTCATATGAATAAATCATTCACCCAAAAACGGAAAACACAGAATTTGGTCAAAAAGAAATGTTTAATCATATATCATAGAGTCCCCCAATTTTGTTGTTGTTGAACTTTTAATAAATTGTATGTGTATTATGATTTCAGTAAATCAGACATGCTTTTTGACTAATACAATTTAATTTAACCATTAAAACGGAGTAAAACTAAAACAAACAAACCAAAATATATATATATATATTTCATAGGGCCCTAAATAAAATTAGAAAATTAAATTGCATGCACTGCAAAAAAAAAAAAAAAAAAAAAAAAAAAAGTACAAATATCTAAACATCATTAAATCAAAAATACATTTACTTGACATGCAAAATGAAGAAATTGTCTTGTTAAGTGTTAAATTAAGTGTTTCTGCTTAAAACAAGAACAAGTATCTGTCAATGAGTATGAACATTACTTCTGAAGTTAAGTTTTTCTGAAGCCATTGCCAGACATTTGTTCTTGTTTTAATCATAAAATCAGTTTCACAAGATTTCTTATCTTATGTTATTTTGCTTATTTTGATTTAAGAATCTTTTAGATATTTGCATTGGAAAACAAGACAAAACTACTGAAAAAGAACATCACTTTTTGTAGTGTGATCAGAAGGTTCAGTAAAAGTTATTTCCATATTCTAGTGTTTGGGAGCAGAGCTTTTTATTTTATTTTAATATTTATTATGAATTAAAAAGTAATTGACATCTGTTGGAATTTATATTTTCAAACTGTGAAGTGTTGCTAATACAACTCACTGTGTCCTTCCTAGACATTTACATTTACATTAGAGAAAACATTGACGTGTTATGTTCCCTTCAATTTATTCCTTAAATTGTCTTTAAAAAGTCTTAAATTTACCTTCATAAAACCTGCAGAAACTCTGGTTTCTGTATGGACAGTATGGACAGTCTTTTGACTGAAGTAAAAAAGATTCAGACATGGACTAAAGTGCAATTATGAATGAACTCGGATGCACTAGGATGGAAACTTGACACAGACTCTGTACTCTGAAACATTTCTGAATCCAAAATGTCAGTCAAATCCACATCATGCATAACAAAGATGAAAAAAAGGTAACGATATAAAATTAAAATAAGACATTAATAAATGTCTCAAACTCAACTGGTTAAGGACTCGGACCCAACACAAGAGAATAGTTTAAGACCTTCCTCCTCTGCTGATAGCAAAAATGCTAGCTCAACCAAAATAGTTTAGTCTTGGTTCAGGAGCTTTACCACGAACTGTAAATACACATAGCTGCTGGTGTACCCCATTAAGATGTTCAAATTCAAGTTATCTTTAGGCCAAAAAGATGTGATGTAAATGTAATGTTCAGACCCTGAACTTGATTATTGGTGGAAGCAAATGACTGTCAGCATCATTGTTCCTATAACTCCAAACATCCCCTCCTTTTCTCTTCCTTATCACCATTACAAACAGATGTAAAAGACCCGCCTCTATTTGTCCTCATTACAGGATGTACTGACAGTAAGATCGTCATGAGACTTACACAGCACTTTGCATTGATGACAAAAGCTTGGTCACTTTTTTAAAGGACAATTAGTTTAACATTTTTAGTGCTGATCAGAAGTTTGCATCTTGCTGTGTAGCTTCTGTAAATTCTGCCGTCAAAGTCTCCTTTTAATGTCCCTCAAAAACATTAAAAAACCTTTCTGATCCCATACTTTTAAATGATAGCGTATAATCAGCAAATGTTCAAAATTGATACCAATAATAATAAACTGGGTTTAGACATGATATATACAGAGTAATAAAAATGTGTTAATGCAGCGAAAACCAGAGTAAGAGCATACAGACAGTACACATATAATGAAAAGCTGTCCAGCACAGGTTGTGTGTCTGTCTGTCTTTCCACAGTAGTTCTTCTGTGTCCTTTTGCCCTTGTTCTGCTGATGTCTGCTGTTGTCCATCTGTATCATCTTCTCTGCACACACTGAGATCAAGTTTGCAGACATCCATGTTGATGAAGGTGCCTGGCGCCAAGCGTATGGCCAATAAAAATGTAACCTGTTATCTGAACAGTGTTTATATAATCAATAGGGTACGAGTGATCTCACGGTTTGGGACCTTGTTTGTCTAAAATAAAAACTATTGTTCACCATTCTTAAGTAATCAGCTTTTTAGAATTTGATTATAAATTATTAGAATATATTGAGTTGAGGCCAAATGCAGTATATATCAGTAGAAGAAACACAAGTGATCAGAGGATGTAGGGATGTGCTGTTACTGGGCCTGAACTGAGATATTTTTGAGAACAGCTGCTCTGTTGATCAAATTATTCTTCTATAATTTGCGTTAAGATCATTGCAGACCTTCATTGTCAACTACGTCTGCATTTCCATAGATTGTTTTATTAGATGTGTTTTTGGTATGCCAAAAAAGTTATACATCAGTAAAAAAAAAATTATGTAAATATATATATATATATATATATATATATACATACATATATATTTTTTTAATGGTAGATACATCTTGATGTTCAAAGAGTAGATGTTGCAATTGCTGAAATATATAGTGCTGCTAACAATATTTATTTAAAGAATTAAAGAAATAAAGTAGAGATAAAGGGATTTCAGAATGAGACTTGAATTTGTAATGAATGCCATGCTGGTTGTGGGCCTACTAGTTAGATGTGGGCCTAACTAGTATATGTAACTATGCATTTGTAAATCGATTCATGCATATGCATATGTTAAATAGATAGTATTTAACAGTAATGCTACATTAAATGTGAGAATTAATACCAAGTTTCAGTACACATTTTACTGATAGAATTCAGATACAGCCAAACAAAAAAAATGTCCAATTGGGTACAAGCCTTTCTTCTTTATTTGCCATTTTTCCTTCCATTTTTTTAAATGAAATTCAGTCCTGCGTGTAACAATTTCAATTCAAAATCAAAAGCTGAATTCACGTGAATTCCCCAACATCCTTTCCTCAGCATCCAATTCAAACCAAGGGGCTGCACCCACCACCAGCCACACCCCCAGTCATTTATGGCCACACCCCTTGAAACTCAGGAATGTGAACAGATGCATCAAAACTTCCTGCTACAAAATATCAATTTAAAAAAAAAAAAAAAAAAAAAAAAAAACAGCAGAGGGAAAGCAAAGACCTGATCAGGCACAAACTGTGAAACAATGACAAGAACAGCCATTTCGTCAAGGGTAGAACAACATAAAACAGCCTGGTAATGAGTATGATATTAGCTAGTCACAGCACCTCCTAGAGGTCATGTTTCAACTTAATACCCTTGGTTTATACATAACAGAAATATAAAGCTTATAGACAAAAAAAAAAAAATCTGTATTCCTGCCCCTTCAAAAATGTGTAGAAGAGTGCATTTATGTGACCATCCAAAAACATGGGCACAACAGTCTCAGTATATGATCAGATGTTTGTATGAGAGAGGAGAGAAACGACGATCCCTAGTATTTCACCCCTGGCACAAACTCCTTGGCTTCAGGGTTTAAGATGCTCTTTCGCTGGGGACAAAGAGAAAAGAAATCAATTACAAGATATCATTACAATTATAGATATTACAAATTAGTGCTTTATTTTTTAAAATATTATTTACTGTGGAACATAAAATATATTTTTTGTCCATACAATGAAAGTCAATGGTTTCCAGTGTGGTTTTGGACTCCAATAGAGTGCAACAGTGCCCGACCACTCTTTCAGCGGCTTGGTATCAGAAGTATTTTTCCCATTCATTTCTCCCATAGGGATTCATTAAAAAGTCTTTGTTATAGCCAATGAACCAAACCCGCCAGCTACGTGGTGAATTACTACAAAATTACTAACCTTGATTTGAAGCAAATACAAATTACAAAGTAATGCTTCCAAACTTTTGAACGGTATTATGTGTATATACACTCACCTAAAGGATTATTAGGAACACCATACTAATACTGTGTTTGACCCCCTTTCGCCTTCAGAACTGCCTTAATTCTACGTGGCATTGATTCAACAAGGTGCTGAAAGCATTCTTTAGAAATGTTGGCCCATATTGATAGGATAGCATCTTGCAGTTGATGGAGATTTGTGGGATGCACATCCAGGGCACGAAGCTCCCGTTCCACCACATCCCAAAGATGCTCTATTGGGTTGAGATCTGGTGACTGTGGGGGCCATTTTAGTACAGTGAACTCATTGTCATGTTCAAGAAACCAATTTGAAATGATTCGAGCTTTGTGACATGGTGCATTATCCTGCTGGAAGTAGCCATCAGAGGATGGGTACATGGTGGTCATAAAGGGATGGACATGGTCAGAAACAATGCTCAGGTAGGCCGTGGCATTTAAATGATGCCCAATTGGCACTAAGGGGCCTAAAGTGTGCCAAGAAAACATCCCCCACACCATTACACCACCACCACCAGCCTGCACAGTGGTAACAAGGCATGATGGATCCATGTTCTCATTCTGTTTACGCCAAATTCTGACTCTACCATCTGAATGTCTCAACAGAAATCGAGACTCATCAGACCAGGCAACATTTTTCCAGTCTTCAACTGTCCAATTTTGGTTAGCTCGTGCAAATTGTAGCCTCTTTTTCCTATTTGCAGTGGAGATGAGTGGTACCCGGTGGGGTCTTCTGCTGTTGTAGCCCATCCGCCTCAAGGTTGTGCGTGTTGTGGCTTCACAGATGCTTTGCTGCATACCTCGGTTGTAACGAGTGGTTATTTCAGTCAAAGTTGCTCTTCTATCAGCTTGAATCAGTCGGCCCATTCTCCTCTGACCTCTAGCATCAACAAGGCATTTTCGCCCACAGGACTGCCGCATACTGGATGTTTTTCCCTTTTCACACCATTCTTTGTAAACTCTAGAAATGGTTGTGCGTGAAAATCCCAGTAACTGAGCAGATTGTGAAATACTCAGACCGGCCCGTCTGGCACCAACAACCATGCCACGCTCAAAATTGCTTAAATCACCTTTCTTTCCCATTCTGACATTCAGTTTGGAGTTCAGGAGATTGTCTTAACCAGGACCACACCCCTAAATGCATTGAAGCAACTGCCATGTGATTGGTTGATTAGATAATTGCATTAATGAGTAATTGAACAGGTGTTCCTAATAATCCTTTAGGTGAGTGATATATATATATATATATATATATATATATATATATATATATATATATATATATATATATATATATATATATATATATATATATATATATATATATATATATAGGAATCTGGCACCAAGATGTTAGCAGCAGATCCTTTAAGTCCTGTAAGTTGTGATGTGGGGCCTCCATGGATTAGACTTCTTTGTTCAGCACATCCCACAGATGCTCGATTTGATTGAGATCTGGGGAATTTGTAAGCCAAGTCAACACCTCAAACTCGTTGTGTTTCTCAAACCATAACATCACACTGCCTCCGCTGGCTTGCCTTCTTCCCATAGTGCATCCTGGTGCCATGAGCTCCCCAGGTAAGCAACGCACATTCACCCAGCCATCCACGTGATAACATGATTCATCAGACCAGGCCACCTTCTTCCATTGCGCCGTGGTCCACTTCTGATGCTCACGTGCTCACTGTTTGCACTTTCAGCATTGGACAGGGGTCAGCATGGGCACCCTGACTGGTCTGCGGCTATGCAGCCCCATACACAACAAACTGCGATGCACTGTGTATTCTGACACCTTTCTATCAGAACCAGCATTAACTTCTTGAGCAATTTGAGCTACAGTAGCTCGTCTGTTTGATCGGACCACACGGGCCAGCCTTCGCTCCCCACGTGCATCAATGAGCCTGTTGGCGGTTCTCCACTGTTCCTTCCTTGGGCCACTTTTGATAGATCCTGACCACTGCAGACCAGGAACACCCCCACAAAAGCTGCAGTTTTGGAGATGCTCTGACCCAGTCGTCTAGCCCAGTGGTTCCCAATCCTGGTCCTGGAGGCACATCAACACTGCAGATTTTGCATGTCTCCTTAAATCAAACACACCTGATTCAGGTCATCAGCTCATTATTAGAGACTCCAAGACATAGACAGTAAAAGAAATGGACACAGCGACCCCATAGACTTCTAATTGACTTCATATTTCTCTGTTGAAGCACTCACTTCCTGATGGCTGAGCGTACTGCGCAGCCTCAGACTGAGCTTGACGACGTAAATGTGTGTAGGAATGCTAACAGCAGGTGATGGCTTGGTTAGCAATGGCTGCCCCTATGTAAGGTACGCTTTCCAGGTGCTGGATTACCCCCTTGCTCCAAGACCTGAAAAGGGTGTGTCAGAGAAAGGAGAAATACAAAATCTGCAGTGTCGGGGTGCCTCCAGGACCGGAATTGGGAACATCTGGTCTAGCCATTACCATTTGGCCCTTGTCAAACTCGCTCAAATCCTTACGCTTGCCCATTTTTCCTGCTTCTAACACATCAACTTTGAGGACAAAATGTTCACTTGCTGCCTAATATATCCCTGCCACTAACAGGTGCCGTGATGAAGAGATAATCAGTGTTACTGACTTCACCTGTCAGTGTTATGCCTGATCGGTGTATATACACTTGTTACATATACACACACACTTGAGCATAAGGACTTGGAAGACTGACTAGAATCATCTTTGCAGAATTTTTTTTTTTTTTACCAAGAATTCTGCTGTTATAATCATTTAAAAATATGACGGCATTTAACATCCATTATAACAACCTTGTAGCTTACAGTAGGTTGGTCTTTAAAGGTTTATAACTTATTGTTCAAAATCAGTTGTTCAAATGAATGTCCTTTTATCTCAACTGTTGCACTCTATGACTTACATTTTATGAACAAAACCAGTTGAAGCAGTCTTCAAAATATCTTTTGTTTCTCACAGACTTTTTTTTGTATCCTTTATTTAAGGATGTATCCTTTATTATCCTGATCACTGAGATATCAAACTCTTCTTCCAGGGAGACCTTGTCAAGACGGCAGCACACAGAGATAACCACAAAACAATTAATAAAAGTAAAAGCAAGAAAAGCACTTACAAGACTCCTTTAAAACAGTTTGCAAAAGATATTTAAATGTACTCAGAGATGGCAGTATCTCTAGTTTAACTACATTTTGCAGATTGATCCAAGCCCAGGGAGCATGAAAAAGAAAAGCATGTTTGCCAAATTCTATGTGTACCTTGGAACTTTTAACAACATGAGGGTGATTATCATTTTGGGTGTACCATACTTCTAAGATTATTTTACTATTTTATACACTAAATGTCCATGAGGATTTAAAGCTCACCAAGATTTCCTCTGCATTGCCGTCACTGACAGAAAGTCCGTTGAGCTGTTGCTGAATCTGTCCGGCTGATGGTAGGTCTCTCTCAGGAATGAACCAATCCTGATCCTCCTCATCCAACATCTCTTGGAAACAGCGCTCCAAAAACTCTTGCTCAAGCAATTCCTCCTCCACCTGAGATATAAACAAATTGACAAGGTAAAAGTTCACTTCCAAGCTGATTAAAAAAAGAAACATAAATAACAATAATGTGTAAAGCAGTACAATTTACATTGGCATTTCAAGAGCCACAGAACTCTATGACCTGAACTGTGAATGCTAACACACGCCCCAGTCTAAGGTATGAAACCCAACCTGATCAACTGCTGAGTTTGTGTGTTTTTAATGGGCTGTAAGCAGGTGTATGTACAGACCTGCCGATCGTATTCCTCCTCGTTCTCCATCCACATGTACTCTGCAAAGGGGTTGGACTCATTCTCTGCATGCCCATTGGCTACTGGCTCCTTTCCCTCACTTCCTGAAACCCCACTGCCTGGCATCTTTGCTACGTCAGGCCCATTCATTTCTGCTGGCTCTGAAAAAGATAAACAACGTACATATTATGGATGCGCCAACACTGAAATCATGTCTGATTTTGATAGCAATAACATTATAAAGAATACATACAGTATAATATTTCATTTAGTCAACCATTATGATCAGCAATTGTAAATATATACTTCTTTCAAGAAAAGCAAACTAAAACTGCCACCTGGAATTTAACATTCTGCAAATAAGTTCAGACATCAAAATAATGCACAGAAATCTGGCGTGTACAAAGACAGCTAACGGTTTGAACTGACTAAGAATACGACTGGCCTAATTAGACAGAACACAAAAAGCACACACACACACACACACACACACACACACAAACGCACACACAAAGTGGATGACACAGATATATTATGCATTCCAAAAACATATTCAGTATTAGACACACACATTCAAAGGCTTGGGTTCGATAAGATTTGTAAAAAAAAAAATGTAAGTATCTTATGCTCAACAAGGCTGCATGTATTGAATTACAAAATAGTAATACTGTGAAATATTACAATTCAAAATAACTTTTCAATATTAAAATTAATTTATGTAAAAATTTATTTCTGTGATATCAAAGCTGAATGTTCAGCAGCCATTACTTCCAGCTTCAGTGTCACATCATTCTACTAAGAAATTATTCTAAAATGCTGATTTGGTGCAATTTCTATTCTATATATTTTATCAACACTGAAAACAGTTGTGCTGCTAAATATTTTTTTTGTGGAAAGCGTGAAACAACGGATCAATAAAACGCTTTTTGGATCAATAAGTTCAAAAGAACAGCATTTATTTGAAATAGTAAAGACTATTTCACATATACCATTTTTTTGTCACAATTTCTGTCACTTTTGCCCCTTTTAATCAGTCCTTTCTGAATAAAAAGTATTAATTAATTTTAATCCATCTACACTTTGAATGGCAAATAAAAAAAGAAAGAATTAGATAAATATTTTACAATAATTTGTTAATTTAAATTAAGAGTTGAGACACTAGTCACGACAGAAAAACAAGAGCAGAGCTGCTGAAAGGACGGCATAAGGCGAGTAGCTGTTTATATAGTATAATGCTAAAGTCTAAAGACTATAGCATAGTCTGTCCTACAGAGTTTAGCTCCAACTCCGATTAAACATGCCTGAACCAAGCAGCAACCTCCCCTAGTTTCTCTTGAAGCCAATACGGAAGTGACTTAAAGTGCAATTCATCGACTGGCCACTAGAGACAGGCTCCAGAAGGGAGCAGAATCTCATTGAGCCCCATGTTAAAATGCCCAACTTTACAGCCTGGTACAAATTGTGGTTTTGGTCTATACATCTAATTTTGCCCTTAATGACAACTGTGAGGGGGGGTGAATTTTTTTATAGCTCATTCGTTTACATTATATAAAGCCTTAAAGTTCTGCATAATTAAGGGTCGTGACAGGTGGATACTTTGAGTGACAGGTGGATAGCCATTTATCTGCTGTCTGTTATTCAAAGCGTCACCTCAGCTCCACCCACGCCCCGCCTCTTTGCCCATTTTCTGTTATCCAGGAGTTACGCGTGATGATGCACTGCTAAGATGGCAACGGCCAGCTCGACCCTACTTTAAGCTTCAGAACTGCTCTTCAGAATCCTACGGGTGACGTCACGGACACTACGTCCATAATTTTTTACAGTCTATGGCCTGAACCAGCTAATCAAGGTCTTACAAGGCATACTAGAAACTTCCAGGTAGGAGTTATAAGGCAAGTTGGAGCTAAACTCTGGAGGACAATGGGGCAGGAGCAGGATAAAGGATCGGACACCCCTGGTCTAACCTGTTGCAGTACAGTGAAGAAAAAAAAAAAAAAAAAAAAAAAAAAAAAAGATTTCTTACACACATTGACTGATGGCACAACAACCCAACCCCCCTTCTCCTCCCCTAATTTTTTTTTTTTAAATTATAGGCCTACTATTAAATTCATTCACATAATCCGCCTTCGTTTATTCTATAGTATTTGTGCGCCGAAAGTGAAAGTGGTTGAGGGTGACAAAAAAGGAGAGGCACGAAACGTGCGATAATAGCGAGTGTAATGGTAATGCATCTTAGCTGACAACCTGTGATCAATTCACCCAAAAAAGGCAACTTAATAACAGGCTTTTTCTCTCACTCACTCGATTTCTGGGATATTGTATATAATTTTCGGGCATCAGGGTGCTGGACCTTCTGGGAGAGGTGGGATGTCTGCAGTTTATTAATAAAAAAAAAAAAAAAAAGCCATGATTCTGTAACATTTCTTTCTTGATTCATCATTTGACCAAAAACTGCCAAATTTTAAGACAATTTTACACAACATGTAGGCTAACTAAAACTAAAATTGTATTATTTTATTTTACTTTTTTTATTTCCAAAATGATAAATGAATGCGTCTTGCTTAACATATGAAGTCATGTGACTAATGTATAGTGAGGTGTAATATGTAGAATACTGTTGTTTGATTTATTGTGGAATAATGCCAATATTTAAAAATAAACAATAGGCAATATGCAGTGTATACTGTGTGTGCAGTACTCAGTTCGTAGGAAGGTATAGCAGAATTTTCATTTGCTACAACCCCAGACTAACAGAACATTTGTTACTGTCTGTCTAAACTTAACACACATGATGTATGAGAGATCAGAGACTTAAGGCTTAATAATAGCAGTGATGACGACAGGATGAGCTACCGAGGAGTGGGGGCTTTAAACACACACCTGACAGGTGATGGAGAGCAAACAGAGACACATACCTTAAACAAGCAAACAGAGTACGACTTCACTGATACAAGGGTTCTGCAATGTTCTGTTATGTTATAATACACTTTTGGGGTTAATCCATCAACATTTTGCAGCCTCAATCTTAAAAAAAAACAAAAAAAAACAATATTATATTATAACACAATCCGCCACCTCTTCAATAGCTGGTTCAGACAGACATGTCTACACTAGTTGGCAGAGCTATAGTGATCATGGCTTCACACAGTGCACCAGGCGTTTTGACTTGCAATACAAATCAATCCTGCAATCTCTGATGATTGAACACACAAGGAAACATGTTTGTACGAACAAACCAACCAGAGCCCCACAATACAATCGTATTGCAATTTTAAAATAACATATATTGCAATATATTGGTGTTTGTGTATCGATACAATAATCACGATACTATGCTGTATTGATTTTCCCGTAATCAAACTTGAATCGATTGCAAGTGAAGTTTTCTATGTACCCAGCACTCAAAATCCATCAATTATGATGCAGAATATAGTTGTCAGCACAGTATTTTTATATAGTTGCATTCACACAGCTTGGTTATTTATTTCCTAAACTGAAAACGGCATTCTACAACCAAACTCGCACCTGTACATTTTCAGGACTCACAACTGCATTTATGCAAAACCTGTGCCTGTGAACTGAACCGTTCTGGACAACTAGTTGTCTTTCATGTGTACAAAAGAGACACTGCACATGCGTGTGTCTACAGAGTTTTACGTGTGATTTTGGAGCCACAGATATGAGCCATTTCATTTGAAAGTTTTAGATCCAGAAACTGTCTTCCCCTGGAATTGCTCCTGTTAGTTTTGTGGTCTGTGTGCGACTCAAATGCTGCACTCAGGTATAAAAGCTGTTGTCTATTAATGAAGATTGGACAGATGAACTTGCACCTCAACTGGACGCTTGTCATGCCAAAGTAAATGCAGTTGTCAATCCCAAACAGTGACAGTGTGAACGTTGCCAGTGACAAAAAAAGAAAAAAAAAACTCCCTAGTGTATAGGTAGCATCTTCCTCACAAGTGTCACATTTTCATACACACACACAGATGTTAGGCCATTAGGGCAGCAAATGTAATCCAGCCACAGAGAGCATTTATAATATCGACAAGCTTCACATGATTCCCGTTCACATGGATCAATGGAAATGACTAAAAACGCTATATTATGCATGCCAGACAAGTAATGTGGCAGTTGTAAGGGAAAAGTACGCACCTGCGCACATACGTATTCAAACCCGCTTGCCTATAGACTAAACACGTAATGCTTATGCGCATGCCGTCACCCTTCTCACAGATTCACGTTTTTTGAAGTTTACACGAAGATGATAACGGTAACGTCTCAAAACTATTTCAAAACCTATTTCAAAATTTGCATTCTCAAGCCACCAAACACTGTTGCCATGCAAATGAACGGCCAGAACGCATTAAAAGTTTTTTTATTTTAGTTTGAAGTGGTGTTGTGTAAGTGGCCCCAAAGTAAATAACTAATGATTTTTTACAACGGAAATGAATCAATCAAAAACTTACTTTAGCTGGACAATAACTTTTTTCTAAAGCTGCTGTACAGCCAAAACTCTTCCATTAATCTTTTCCATTAATTTCGTATAATCACTGTAAAGTCAAGTAAAGTCAACTTTATTTATATAGCGCTTTTTACAATGCCAATTGTTTCAAAGCAGCTTCACAGTGTTAAACAGGAAAATAATGAACAGAATTTGATTCAGCTGTACAGCCGCTCTGGAGAAAACGGTGATGTCATCAGCTCATTTATCATATAGTGTCAATGCGGGCAGATCAGTAATATGATTGAAATTTTTGTGTCCCCAACTGAGCAAGCCAAAAGACAAAGGCGACGGTGGCAAGGAACCAAAACTCCTTCAGTGGCCAAAATGGAGAAAAAACCCTTGGGAGAAACCAGGCTCAGTCGGCTCTTCGCCCAGTTCTCCTCTGGCCGACGAACAAATAGTGTATGAAAAGCAGCTTGAAACAATGTAAAAAGCGCTATATAAATGAAGGTGACTTGACAAACTAGAGCCTTTTTTCTTAACACTCAGCATCACTCTGCCAAAACTGTGCTACAGGGTTATGTTTAAAAAAAAATAATAATAATTTTTGAATCTCATTCTGCCCTCATTTTAAAATATAGGACAAGGCCAAATCACAAGCATCTACGCATCAGAGTCCATTGTCATAAACAAGAGTTCACTAAACCTAGTCTACAACATCCTACTACAGTCTGTTTTATGGCCTTTTATGGCCCCAATGCAATACAATATACAGTGATATATTAGGTAAACTCGACCAAGGTGTTATTTTGTTTAGAGAGTAAATCTTTATCAGCTCACTTGTCAAACCATCCCAATAAAAACAGTCACTCTTTCATCCCTACAAGACAAGCATCTAGGTCAGGACAACTGGGTCGATGTAAGAAGCTAATAATGGCAATACATTTTTTTCAAACACATATAGTGATGTGTAGCATGTGTGACAGACTGCAGACAACCTGGAGCTTACGCAACAACACGCCACTGCACGTGTGTTTACACAGACACCAGTGTCAGAAAAATCTAAACAATAACCCGAACACACAGATAACATTTCCTTCTTCAACACAAACTAGACAAGCACTCTGATATTGAAAAAAAAAGAAAAAAGAAATTAGTAAACAAAGTCTTTGGCAAAAAAAACACGAAGGCACCGAAACAAGACGAAGTTCCCCGAACCACACAGAGTGATTATCCGTTACACCGTTTCCTGCACGAGCTTTATAAACACTCTCAAGCCAATTATGTAATCCACTTTTACAGTATTACACCGAGAAAAGCGGAATAACTTGTTTAGACAAACGAATGGCTCTCAGCAACGCGAATATAACTCCATTGTATTTCCGAATAGGATAAGGCTCATAACATAAAGGTCGTGTTGAGAAATGCCGTGACAGCTCGAGTGGGCCTCAACACCCCCTGATATGACGTGTGGGCTATCCGTTCATCTCTAGTAGAAGAACTTCACACACAAATACGAGTTGCAAATAACACAATGTTAAACGTGTAACGTTACACGTAAAGCACTCCAAAATGACGTACACATCAAACAAGACTCCGTTTGCACGACTATATGCTGTCGGAACCGCTCATTATAGACATTAAGACAGTGTCCAGTCAATGACAGCGACAGACACCGTTAAGTCAGGTCGAGACGTCCAAATACACACACCGAGAAGACAGTGCAAGCTACGGAAAGCTACGGAAACCGTGCAAATATCGTACCTGGCATCGCTGGCGCTTGTAATGCTCGTCAGAACTCTTGGAAATCTTGAGTTAACACTGTACGGAATGATTAATCCTTAATTTGCAAGGTAGTTGAGCTGAGATGATGGCTGACTGCCATTAGAGAAACACAACACATTACGAGCAAGTTGGTCATGTGGTTCCTGCTTAAACAAGCATGCATCAGCCCTCCTCCCTCTGTGTTTGTGTCTCTCTCATACACAAAAACATGAATAAAAATGCAGCTATTTCATATGTATCTGATCATTTAACATATTTATACACAAAGTTATGGAACACAGTTAAAAAAGAATGCTATTACTAAATAAATTAGATAAACTTTGTGATTACATTTACAAAGTGAACTTTTTCTATAAAGCTGCTTTTCAGAACAATGTGTGAAACAAGCTATATAAATAACATTTAGGGTACTTGATACAAGTGCATGAGTAATGCCTGAGCATGCCAAAGTAATGATAGTAAGCCGAATCATTTAAGCGAATCGGTTCTTTCGAGTGCTTTAGTTTAAAAAAAGAGTTCAGCTGTTAGTGTACGTCGTTACGCAATTACGTCATAACGTGGCGTCTGACGTGCCAGCGTGAGATATTGCCATAGGGATAGTACATGTTCTACACAGACATAAGATGTTCCAGTCATAGACATATAAAATGAGGCGTCAATGTATTTTATATGTATATGGTTCCAGTGGGCAGGTATTCCTGTGATTACGTTGTAAATTGTGTTTTATTAATAAGTTGACGACTGAATATGAATCATGACCGAATCGTTTAGTGAACATGGTTGATTGAAAAGATTTGAATCAAAAGATTCACTTAACATGCATCGAGCGTCAGCCCCGTTCACTCACAAACACAAAAATAGACATATATGAAACTACTTTTTATTCTATTTAACTGAGCGTTTGATCATTTCCACTTTTAAACAAATAGCACTATATGTTCTGAAATATAGTTTATTTGTTTAAAACAATACAACTGTTTGACACGAGTTGGTGCAGGAAAACAAAATGCTGCGCATGAAAAAAATAATCTACAGGTTAATTTATTTTTTCAAAATATGTCAACATGATGCTCCCCAATGTCATATTATATGCATTCAAATTCCCATAAAACCGAGTAATGTAATGTTTATAATATGGTTCATGCTGCCCCATATTTCTATCTGATTATGTCATGTTTAATGACTGTTATTCGCTACTTACTTTTAGTAAATTCCTCCGATGCTCGATGGCAATATACATCAACAGAGGAAAATATTTCAGTAGACAGATAGTCAGGCCAGTCTCTGATCGGATATTGACTTGTACAAATGAGAGGACACACTGGAAAATGCTGACAGAGGAACCGTGCCGCTTTGTCTTGATGTTTTCTTTTCTATGTGCTGCGTAAATCACCAAATGTGCTAGTCACGTGACCACAGCTGATCACACTCACATTTCAATTGATTGAAGATGTTTTGTATTTTGCATTTTAACTCTGCATTTTATACGTAGCGTTGTTTACTTTTTTTTTTTTTTTTTTTTTTTTTTTGCAATGACACGCAGTAGACCTTTTGTAACCATCAACAACGATCAGGCACCCATTTATCATCAGTAAGATCATTTTACTGCTTGGGTGATCCAGTGGAGTTAATTTTATTAACTTTGCTGTAAGGTTCTTTCGTAAGGTGTTTTTTTTCCCCGGTAACATTTGTTATGATTATTTATCGTTGTCTGATGTGTGTGTGTGTTTTTTTTAATTTTTTTTTATTTTTTTTATTTTAATGAAATAAATAAATATTTTCTGTAAGGTCTGAGTTGAGTTTTAGGGGTAGGGATACGGGACAGTATAGGCCTATACAGTCTGTACAATATGTCTATGAAGAGTCCTCATAAAATACAACGTGTGTGTGTGTGTGTGTGTAAAATGTAGGCCTTCAACATGACCCTTCTCCCAAGATTTAGTAGTTTTCAAGTGTAGGCTACAACTTTCTTGAGATGTCCAGCAGGTGGCGTAATAAAGCACTTACAATTATAATCCTTTATTAAACTGTTTTACACAACAGTATACAGATCCCTGCTGTGGCTCCTGGTCTAAGATGGTTTAAACATCTCTCACAGTCTAGGGGGAGAGCGGGGCACAACCTAACACGTTTTGACTTTCTCACTTTGTGTAATTAATTATATACACAGTATTATATACAGAGCATTTATTTTCCCCCACATTAATTTCCCACATGTCTAGTACAATCATGTGGTTGTGTTTCATTAATACAGTGTATACTTTTTTCTTGATTTCCCCCGAAAGAATGGAAGTGACGTGTGACAACATGCCCCATAGGTGGTAACATGACCTTATGGCAGCTTAAAATGTTATCAGATCTAATAAAAAAAAATATACAAGACAAACTAAAATAATACAATTATTAACTTTTTCATATGAAATAATGGCATTTTAAAATTATTAAAAAATAAACACATTTTTAAGTTTTGATAATAAACACACCGCAGAACACAGCTATACAGCATAGTTAAAAACATAATAATTAATAATTTCTGAACATTGACTCTCAGTCATTATTCTTCTTTTTCTCATGGTTTCTCAATAGAATTCATAAAAGTATAGAATATAATAGCGTAGTTCTAATAGGGGCACATTGTAACACAGTGTTACAACGCAACTGCGCAACTGGGATTTAACCCCGGCTCGTGTCTTCTGCTGGTTAGATCAGCATTAAAGAACAATCTCCACTCTTAAATAACAGATATTAGATTAAAATAATATCAGATTTGTCTAGTTTTAAAAAAACACCCAGATGTTTTTAAAAACGCATAACTCTGGTGGGTTGGGCACATGCTTATGCCTCAGCTATACTAAGGGTATGTTTACACGACAACGATGTGCTAAAAACAGGAAAAGTTGCGCGTGCGCATGACGTTTACGCAAATTTGCATTTCGACGGTTGACGGTTTTGTATTCAAAAACGTGCACTTTGAAACACGCTTTCAAAAGTTAGTGTTTTCGCGGCGTTGTCATGGTTGCCGAAAATAGCAGTCAAAACGCATAAAAAGTTTTTTTTTGTTGAAAACGATGTTGTGTAAACACCCCTTAAAGTGCAAGTTTTTGAATACAATACCATTGTAGTGTAAACTACAAAAACGTGAATTTGTGAAAACGGTGTCACACGCATGTGTATTACATGTTCACTCTAGGTGTGTAGTGTTTTTTTACAAAGTGACATTGCCAGCCACTGGCCTGGCATGCATAACACAGCATTTTTAGTTGTTTTCGCAGTTTTTCAGTTTTTAGTGCATGTTCATGTTAATGAACGCCCCAAATGCATTTAGTTTAGTCTTGTAAACCTCCTGATGAGCGTTCCTTACTGGACTCTGTTACATGCACAAGTGTATTTTATGTTAGTGGGACTTGGTGGAAACTTAAACATAATTTGATTCACAAGTTCACACTTATATATAATTAAGTAGAGTAAAGGTTATAGGTATTTGGCGTGCTGTTGAATTTTGGCCCAGTACTCCCCCAGGTTGATATTAGAATAGTTAGGACTAGAAGTGGTGGAGGGATGCTGATAAACTGTCAACGAACAGAGGTAAGTCTGCTGTATATATACCTCTTATCGTTAACTGAGTTGATTAACTGAATGTGCTCCTCTCGTGTTATTAAGGTTAATTATCTGAACATGCTCCTCCCAAACTTTGTTAATAAAACATCACTTATGACACAATTATCTTTAACATCTCCAGTGAGTTTTCACTATTACATCAGTACTGACATTGTTTGACCTGCTAGAATCATTAAACATCTCTGGATCCTGTATGTGTCATTTTTTTCTGCCTACAATTGAGGGAAAAGTTTGAAATCCTCCTTTTGTCGAATCATAAAGAGCCACTGCTCAATGCTGATTTGTTGCAAGACTACACATTGTAGTCAATTAGTGAGGTTTTTAGTTTGAATTAAGAGATCTTACTGCGTCTCATCATACAAATAAACTTATTTTGTTGTTGCTGCTGTCTAAAACTCTCACCAGTCCATAAAAGAGTATGCTGCTTCTCTCAGGGACTTGATCCAATTATTCTTTCCTGACAATATCACAGTATCATTATTTATGAAAACCACCCTAACACTGTGTTCCCAAGGTCCTCCAGCTTCTCATATGTGCAGGGGGTGGGTAGATTTTGATGGTGTGGCTGTAGTCATAGAGTAATTCTAGCATTACAATAGAGTTAAAGTAGGAGTCTCATTGAAAATAGCAGTGTGTGTCAGTGTGTGTGACTGAGGTCAGAGGAGTGGACCCACCTTTTCCTCAAGTACAGACAACAGTCACAGGAAAGGCAAGGCTGGAAGGCATACATTCATGTGCACATATTACTTACACATGCATAGAATATACACATACATGCTGATAATATGACATGTTTGGATATAAAAACTGAATTGAGATGAGAGGCAGAACTGATAAGGAGCAAATCTATCAATTCATTTAAAAGGACAACAGGTGCAATAAGTTACAAAATGACTATTTTCCATTCTGATTGCTAAAGAAAGGCTGACGCTTATGGGCAGCCCTTCTGAAAGCGGAAGGGTGGTGTGTAAAAGAGGAAGCTTTAGGGTGTGTTCGTGATCAGAGCCAAAGCACTTCCTGGTTCAGTGTGCAGCATGAGTAGGGGTTGTTCACTTCCTCTCAACTCACTTGGTTGCTTCCTGTCTGACCAAGAAAGCAATGTGTGGTCTGGAGTGTTTATACACAGACTGCCCAGAACATGCTGGAGTGGGTCGGCTGATAGTTGTGAATGGATAGGCCATGAACTTACAGTCAAATATGGAACAGAGAAGGTGTGATGGCTAAAAACATAGAGAAAAAGTAGAGGGACTTTCTTTTTTTTTTTGTTGGCCTTTGTGAGATTGGCCCTGGTGGCTCAGGGAGGTAAATGCCATTGGTAATGTGTTCCAGAAATTAACGGAGAAAACTGGAAATAAATGGATCCATGAAAAGTCTTCTTGTTCAAGAGAAATGGATAGGGGGAAGAGTATTTGTGCATTTGAACAATCCTCAGACATTTCAACTACCACTTGAGCGCCACTAAAATGAACTAATTTTACTGTTGGCAGCATATTTTACTTAAAGTGTAGTATGGACTTCATATGACTGCATAAGTTAAAGTATAATGAGCCAGGAACATGTATTTAGGAACAGTGCAAAACTAACTCAAAGTCCAACTCAAGCAAAACACTAACACAGATCAGACGTGACATAACCCCTGGGAGACGTGGAGGCGCAAGGCACACGATTTGCGTGCGCTAACTGTGGTGATGTCAAAGAGGGGGAGGGGCAGGGGCTTGTGCGGACTTGCAGAATTAGAACTTAAATGCTGTTGGACACACGCTTAATTGAGAATTGATGCCATGGGCCAAATTTAAATAAAAACTAAAATATAAAATAAAAACATTTATTGCAAAATGGCACTCTAGTAAGAGGCCAAAAAGGGCAGGTGCATGAGCACCACTTAGGGTCTATCTGTGCACGTGCCTGGGAGGAGCCGTGGTGGAGACCCCAGGCGGAACCAGGGGAGGACAGACAGAGCCAAAGAGAGCCGAGAAGAACCGAAGAGACCGGGTGAAACACTCAAGGTCCTGGAGACCCAGGCGGAGCCAAAGGGACGAGCGGCCGAGGTGATGCCAGGGTTCCGGTGAACTGAGGAGGAGCCAGAGGGAAGGAGCCCAACAAAGCTGAAGGGGTGGAGGTGCAGACAAAGATGCAGATACGGGACAGGCAGAGGAGGTGGGAGTGGGAGGCAGGGTCGGTGCTGGGCAGGACCAGCGGTGACGGGAGATCCTGGGAACCAACCTCCTCCAATTGCTTACACAATTGTTTAGAAGTTATGCACCGCTCACCCTCAGTGTGAGTATGTGCGGGGCTCCACATCATGCCCACGTACTTAATGAAAATGCCCACCGGAACGGACACTGGGACTGGCTCACACACCAGACATGATGGTAGCCTTAGTGTTATGCTCCTTGGTGGAAGTGAGGGCCAGCTCACAGAATTGGTCAGACATGGCACTTTTTAGCTCAGAGTCTGTGGTGGGCTCTGGTTCCATCTCCGCGGTAGGTTCACTGATAGGCTGGTTGGGTAGGACTGCGGGTGGGTAAAGATCCACCTCACTCTCCCCGATCCACACTGATTTAATACCCACTCAACGAATTAGTGGAATGTCCCAGAGGACTGTCTCCAGACAGGCACACTTTGATCTGTTGATTTAGACCTGAAAAACACACAGAGGCTGATGTCATTGTAGTGCATGAAGGGGAACAAATCAAGAAACCTCTGTGTGTGCGCCTCGAGGGATAGATCCCCTGGGAAAAGAGGAGAATCTGAACTGCAGAACACCTTAGCAACTGCATAGAAACACCCTAGAAACCACCCATGCACTCCAAAATCATGGCCACGACTTATGTGTGAGCAATATGTAGTTCTGTTTGTGCAGAACTGCATTTGTTAGAAATGTGGCCTCGAGTGAGAATTCATGAACATATAAGAACACAATAAGAACAATAAGAAGTTCAGACTAATGCAACATAGATGAGCTAACGTGCATTTGTTTATATGCATGTATAGTTTTAAACTGTTTTAAACCGATTGTGCTAGTTTAGGAAAGAGCTTTGTTAGAGAGAGAAAGGGGAGTAAGACTGAAACGAAACAGAGAAGACAGGAAAGACAAGAAAAAAGATCAAGCTGGAAGAGAAGCTGAGAGGGAAGAAAGAGTTGGATGCAGGGGGTGGGCAGAAGGAAAAGAGGGGAAACATAAGGAGGGGGGATCGGATGACTTAATCAGTGCACACTGCCACTCCAAATACTCTCCACCCTCTCTCTCTCCCTCTCTCTCTCCCTCTCTCTCTCTCTCTCTCTCTCTCTCTCTATCACTCTCTCTCTCTCTCTCTCTCTCATTCCAACAAACACACCGGTACACAGTGATTGAATCTGTGTCAGTATGAAGTCAGATCCCCTCCCTTTCCCCCTTCACTACAGCAACCTTCATATCCAGCCCCTGTACATGTGTGTGTGTGCAGCTCTCGCAACCATTCCTCCCTGACATTCCACAGCAGATGAAGGATTGACTACTGGGATATAGAAACAGAGAAAGTCAGAGGACTATTATTTGGATCTGATCGCTTTTAAAACTTTTTTCAACTTTAGATTAAAACTTCAGTGCTTTTCTTCTTTCAGACATTTGGCTGAAACTTCTGTTGAGAAACAGCATCAGTACATAGACATTCAATTCCTTTTGGGATTTTGGACTTTGATCAGGGACAACCCCAGGCAGGGGAAACTAGAACACATTCTAAACAAAAGGGTGAGTACAAATCTAACATGCTAAATAGTGAAATGTTTGATGGCACCAGCATCAGGTGCATTGCTTTGTCTTTTTTGTGTGCTGTGATGACTGACAGGAGTGGGATAGATGGGGGCTTTCCAGAGAGATGGGTGACTTAATGATGCTCTAGTATGACATGTGGGACAAATGGGATTTTAGTGGACATTCTGACCATAATTACCCGACGGACATTGAAATATGACTTTGCACATCCTCCAAAGTGACTATAATTGTAATGTAGTAGGAAAGGAGTCGGTAATTCATCATGCTTGACCTCAGCTTCTGCAAAGTGTCGCTGTGTCACAAGAGTAGCTCTTGGGTGGAAATTAATAGGAAGATTTTCCTAGAAAACTCTTGGAGGAAACGTGCGTGTTTGTGGTTTTAACAAACTGAGGAATGTACATTACTAGACACGTTGTTTTAGTATCATTGATATGCTATTATAGTTTTTAATGTTTTCAATTAGATTTTTCTATTTTCTCTTTTCATTTTAAATATTTTACGTTTTAAATATTTAGTTTTTTTAATATCCCTATATACATAGTTTTATATATTAAGTTTTAGTTTATTTAGCTTTAGTTATTTTATTACTTCAACTAAAGCTAAACAAAAACAGACAAATGTTGCCATGGCAACTAGTATACATTTTTTTTAAAACATTTTATTTTCAGTTAATGTTTACTTTATTTAGTTTTTAGGTTTTAGTTTTAGCTATAATGACAATAACCCTGAATATTATCCATCACATGTCAAATGACTGAAATGTCTCACTAGAGCAGACAGAAGATTTAAATTATGTATGCTCTTTGCAGTTGCAGGTGATGGCAAAAAAAAATTAGTAAGAGGAAGACTAGATATAAAAAAAAAACATCCAATCAAATGGCATATTATTATATACTATAAATAAAGGATACACAGTTTTCTTTATAAGTGAACAATGTAATTTACGCATAGGCTCAAACAACAACACAACAGCCTGTGCAAAACAGGTATAAAAAAAAAAAGTATACATAAAGAAACATTTCTTTGTTCAAATGACTCAGCCTCAGTGCCAGAAAGCCTCTTTGATGTCATTTGTAATCTGTGTGAAGTGTGTCTGAAACCATATGGAGAGGCAGTGATAAATCATATCATCTGAAGGCAATCAAGTTCAATGGGATCGTATCATTTGAAATTGTTTTGAATTTTTAAATTTACGAATGTCTTTATGTTTCTACCTTTTCTGCAAAATGTTCTTTGTTTTGGAAAGGTTTGCAAGTTTGATCTATATGAAGTGCTCTATGCCAAATGTATTACGTCTCAGATATGAGCATCTGGAGATTATATTTCAGTCAGATCCATTTACTAAACATTCATTGTGGGAGGCCCTCATCTCTCCCTCTTCACCTTTTCCCCTTTTCCAAAAACCTTTTTCTCTCCTGAGCATGCACACACACACTCACATTCTTGAATATGTGGTGTATGGGGAATTTCCATAGGTGTAATGATTTTTGAATGATTTACAAACCAAATTTTTTATGCTGCTTTAAAACAAAATGTATTGTAAAAAGCACTATATAAATAAAGGTGACTTGACTTGACACTAACCCTAAACCTACCTATCACAGAAAACTTTCAGCATTTTTATATTCAAAAAAATAATAATTCTGTATGACTTATAAGCTTGTCCCCAAGAAGTCCCCATGAGTCAGTGTGCATTCAGGTTGAAGTCAGGATAGAAAAACATGAACACACACACACAAACACACATACTCATGTTTGTTTTTGTGAATTGTGGGGACATTCCATAGGCGTAATGGTTTTTATACCGTACAAACTGTATACCGTATTTTCTATCCCCCTATACTACCCCTACCGCTAAACCTACCCATCACAGAAAACTGCACATTTTTACTTTCTCAAAAAAAAAAAAAACTCATTCTGTATGATTTAGAAGCCTTTTAAAAAATGGGGACATGGGGTAATGTCCTCATAAGTCACCCTCTCCTTGTAATACCTAAATCATACCCATGTCATTATACAAATTTGTGTCCTGATATGTCACAAAAACACACACACACACACACACACACACCTATTGGTGTACTATAGATTGGTGCACCTATCATTATGAGGACATTCCATAGACGTAATGGTTTTTATACTGTACAAACTGTACATTCTATCCCCCTACACTACCCCTAAACCTACCTATCACACACACACACACACACACACACACACACACTACCCCTAAACCTACCCATCACAGAAAACATTCTGCATTTTTACATTTTTAATAAAACATTGTTTAGTATGTTTTTAAAGCTATTTTTATTACGAGGACACAGGAAATGTCCTCATAAACCACGTTTACATTGTAATACCAGTGTAATACCCATGTCATTATACAAATTTGTGTCCTCATAAATCACATAAACATGCACACACACCCATCCACACACATACACACACACACACACACACACACACATACACACCCAACCATTTAGAGGGTTTGAAACTAACAGTGGAAGAAAAAGAAAATGGGAAACAGTCCAAAGAAAAGACATGGGGAAAATAGGGGGGAAAGGGGAACACTTTGGGGGTAGGGGGACATGAGGTTGAATTTCAGAAAACGCCATATTCAATTTTCCCTTAGATAAAATAAATGACTGTAAATCCATTGTATTGTAAACTAAAAAAATGTATAATAGTACTTGTTTGATATCAGACTAGCATTTAACAGCATTTACTTAACACATTTCTGTATTTATTGTGTTTCTCTCCTGTTTCAGATCATTTGGTCTGGAAAACAGAGCACAACAAGAGCTTTGGGAGACAGCATGACTAATACACACCCACTAACACATCATGTCATGCTTTTGTTGTTGCAGCTGGGATGTCCTAATATGATGTTTCAGAAAGAGAGAGAGAAAAAATATAGATTTGTAGTCAAAGACATTATAGAATTTATTCTGTATGTGTGAAATAATTTTTTTTTTTTTAAAACATGTGCCACATTCTAAGAAATGCAATCTAAGATGTATTCATATTGATTTCTTATGGTTCTTTTAAATAATATTTATACTAACCCCCTAAAAATGTAATCTGGGAAGTAAAATCAACATATTTTCCTAAAACCTTGAATTCATATACATATCTTAATCGTTATTTCATACATCACATAACAATGGAATTTTTAATTCAATGTAATTTAAAATGTAAATTTATCTTGAGTTTATACCATTTTATATCATGAAAGAAAATGTTTCAAATATTAATTAAACCCTGCTTCACAGGTCAGAGCTATTCTTTCCCTGTTAGGCTGTAAAAGCCCTGTGACCTCTACAATGGCAGACGTCCTGCAGCTCAGTACCAACAATCTACAAGTGCCAGGTAACATTTCATTACAATTATTCTGTGGAATATGATACTAAAATGAAAAAAAAAATCATACTGTAGATAGAATATCCTAAGGAAACTAGGTTATAATAGTTTATAATTGCTTTTGCAGTATACAACCAGAATTTATATATAGCAGATTTGGAGTCCAAAATGTAAAGATGAATTGAAACATGTGATCATCCACATATTTCCACAGGAATTATGCTGTAATTCCCGTCCATGCCATCAACAATACTAGACCGGGGTGTGACCCTCTCTTATCTACGCTTTGCACTCTTGAGAATATCTGTACATGTTGATAACATTCCTGTCATACTCTTGAGTGAATTCCACCCATGTTTGAGTGCGTGCTCGTTTGAAGGCATATTAGAGTGACCTCTCTGGAAGGGGTCAATCCATGTTGATAGCACTTAATTAATTAATTTTGACCTGGAAAAATGTCACACGCACACTTTTGATCATGTTAGGAATGTCAATTATGGAATGTTCGGAATTCTGCTCCTGAAATTCCTTGCTGCTAGTGTTGCCACAGATATGAGACACCAAAAATCAAAGTGTTAATGCTGAATGCACATGATGATGGTGTTGAAGAGAACAACTCACATTTTAACTCCTGTGTTAGATACGGATAGAAAACAGCTTTCAAATATATTTGTATTTCAGGCCTGGAAATAATTGTCCAGGTTTTAAAGTCTATCATCTATTTTCTAAATGCATGTTAATGATCTTATTGTAAATGATTCGTATGTTTCATTTTTATGTACGCTCGGATGTACATCAGAATACAGAGGAAAAGATCGGTTGCACTTTATTTTACAGTATGTGTACTTGTCTAAGAAAACACTGGGTAATAGCCTATAAGGGTAGCACTTTATTTTACAGTGTCCTTGTTACATATGTTACATGTACTTACCATAGTAATAACAGTAAATTATGCATAATTACATGCAACTAACCCTCAACCAAACCCTAATCCTACCCTAACCCTAGGGTACATGTTTAAATATATAATTACACTGTAACAATGACACCTCATAAACAAACCTTATAAATAAAGTGTAACCCCTATAAGGTAACTACATGGGTTCAAGTTAGGTTCAGGGTTACCTAGTTATTACCCAGTTATTGCAATTACTATAATACGTACATAGTTTTTACATGGGCTACAGGACTGTCGCTATTTCTGTGTAAATGTAACTTTAAATACTTCTGAAAAGAAGGTTAAAGAAGGTTATTTTTTATAAAGGTATAAGATCATTCAGCATATAAGTTATTATGAAATCTAAAATGATCCACACTGCCGTATTTTTCCAACAAAACCATCCACTGGAAATTCTGTTGTCACCAAACACATGCCAGTTGGGCTCAAAAGCTCAGGCAACCAATATGGAATTTTCCAGAAATTCCTGAATTCTCTTAATTGCTCAGCCACTCTTGTTTTTTTTGTTTTTTTTACATACAGGAAGTCCTGATCTTGTTTTTCCAATTTAATGCATGAGCAACTCACTCATTTAAATATTAATAGGATTTCTCCCTTTATCCCTCATTCCCTCTTTCTCTTTTATGTATTTTTCAGGTGAAGACAGATCAGCCTCTACATCTCCATCTGGTTCTCCATCTCCTTCCAGAAATGAGTGCAGTATCACTCCTCTTACTCCCTCCCCCTCTCCGGTAAGATCATGAGAGACGGAGTGCTCCACTTTCTTTAGCACTTTATACGACAAACCTGAATTGAATTCCAAAATCAGATGCTTCAAACTACAGTAATGTTGAAAGAGGATGTGGTCCCACCAGAAATATCAAATTATGCTTCTTTACTTAGCACTCAGTCAGTTGGTTTAAAACAGCACTATCATTAGCTAATCCTCCAGTCAAAGTGCACTGCAATCTGTGGTTGCACAAAAATGTTTTGTTCGAAAGCCGACTTACTCCTGTATCACTTAAAGGTGACGTGTGTCAGTTCTGCACCATTAATTGCAAAAATAATTTCAAGGTTTCTCAAACACTCACCCTGTCTGCCGTTGGTTAGACAAACACATAGTCCCGCTTCAAACTCATGCCATTGGTTGAGCCAATGATCCTGTCCCAAAAGGCACAGGTCGTGCGGACCTACAGAATGTGTTTATGTATTCCACTGTGCTGCTTTTCCATAGTTCTTGATGTTTTGGACCATTGCGTTCACGTCTAAAAAACATGTTCTAAAAACATGGCGTCAAAAGAAGTTCAACTCAAAAAAAACATCTAGACCATGTGTTTTTTCATTCTACTGTTGTGCTTCTTGCATACTTGAACACAAAATCGCATTCTGTGTGAATACCGCCTTATTTTTTTCATTCCACTGCTCTAACCTTCTATTGTTTTTTGATGTAAACATGCGCTATAGATGTACATGTTTGACTGTTGTACCTCTTTGCTCATGACACAGCATTCTAAATGCTTCTCTTAACCTTGCTTTTTTGTTTCACTGCCCTGAGTCTCACGTTTTTAAACACAAACACATACTTTCATAAATCACCATAAGCTGATACACTCCCCTCTGAGGTGTTTGGTCAATGTAACACTCAGGTCAGGGAAATGATCTAGAGATAAGAGAAGAGAGGGTGAAGGTGGAGTCAGTTACTCTCCGTACCAGGGAGAACTTCTTTTGTAAAGTCACCCCTCTGAAAAAATTACCAAGGCAATAGATTTATTTTCCTTCTGTCTACCTTGTTTTTTTCTTCTTTATTTCTCTCTGTAGAGGACAGAAGTGAGACCGCGTGTGGCTCGTCCATTTTCTGTGGTGGTTGCTATAGATTTTGGCACCACCTCCAGTGGCTATGCCTTCAGTTTCACAGAAGATCCTGAGACCATTCACATGATGAGGTATTTATGACATCTGCACAAAACTGTCTCTAACCTGAGGTTATTATAAGTTTTTATAACTCCCCCACCCATTTCTTACCCTATTTCTCCTTGTTTTTCTGACAGACGGTGGGAGGGTGGCGACCCTGGTGTAGCCAATCAGAAGAGTCCAACCTGTCTGCTGTTGACCCCTGAACTCCGGTTTCACAGTTTTGGCTTTGCAGCTCGAGACAGCTACCACGACCTTGACCCAGAGGAGGCCAGGCATTGGCTCTACTTTGACAAATTCAAAATGAAAATCCACAGCACCAGTGTAAACAGAACATCTACTTATTATTGACTGTGATTTTTTTATAGTAGAATTTATTCAGGTAGAGTAAGTGCTCAGGTTAGGGGCATCAAACATTGCAGATAAGGTATCACAACACTGTCTAAAAAAGAAAAAGCTAGATCTACTGTCTGTCTGAAGCAAAGCATAAGGGAAGTGTATTATTTATGACACTTCTGTCAACATTTCTGCAGCAGTCTTTCTTGGTTTTCTGTAGGATCTCACTATGGAGACTGAGCTGGAGTCAGTTAGTGGAAGAAGAGTTCGGGCCATTGAGGTGTTTGCTCATGCCTTGAGATTCTTCAGAGAACATGCTTTAAAGGTGAACACACAAACAAACACACACACACACACACACACACAAAACAGAAGCAGAGTAGTACAAAGACTATCAGCTAATTAAGGATTTGTATTAAAACCTAAAGAGTACTTATGGAAGCAAGCTTAACTAATCAGTGAGTAATATCAAATTTAGGTCTGAGATAGTTCCTTATTAAGTTATCAATAATTACTAAATGATATTAGTCTCATTAATAACTATCAAATAACTATGACAAGTTATAAAGTATAACCAATTAATTACTAATCACAACATTAAAGTGTCTATGATGTAATCAGTCGTTTTACTCCGAATATTGTCATAAAATGCTTTAATAATTACTCAAGTGTTACCTAATCACTCTTCAAGAGCTAGTGATCTGGACCATTATTTTAAAATGCAAAAAAAGTTTTGAATAATGGTCCAGAAAGTTCCTGCAGAGTGACTAGTAATTAATTGGTTGTGATTAGTAATTAATTGGTGATCTTTATCATTTGTCATAGTTATTTGATAGTTATTAATGAGGCTAATCTCATTCAGTAATTATTGATTACCTAATAAGGAAACTCAGTCCTAAATTTGATGTTACTTACTGATTAGTTAGGCTTGCTTCTTAAGGTTAAGGTTGTTTCCTTATTAGTTACAGTAGTAAACTAATAGTAGTAGCTGAAGTTTTAATGTAGTACTACTCATTTGTCCTGCATTATTCCTGCATAGTTACCTATTAATGAAGGACCATTATTCTAATGTGTATCAAAAATGATATATTAAATTCAGCCTTTGTCCCAACATGCTGGTATGGATTCCAACATACCCATGGCCCTACATAGGTGTGGTTTAGAGAATGGATGGATATTAATTATAACATTTTTAAAATGTATTTTATCATAAAAATATATAATTTCTTTGTACTTGACTTACTAATTATTTGAACATTTCAATATGTGAAACACATTTGTCCAGTGTGGCTATTGGTTATTCTTTTCTTTTTTTAGACATGTGTTGCCTATTTTAGTTGAGCAATATAAATCTCCATCTAGGGCCAGACTGAACATGAACCACTAGTGTAATTTAGAGCAGTATTGGGCTGTGGCTTTGGTCCAAATCTTTCAGGACGTACTTTTCCTTTACTCAAGAACACATCCAGTCTCTGTGAACAGTGGGGGTCGGGGAAGGTGGAGGTTCTGGGCCAATCTGTAGTCAGTCTTGGCTGGACCCAAACCTTCTTCCTCCTGCTTCCTGGAGCCCCTAAAGGCTTGTGGGAAAACACTAAAATGGAGATTTCTACCAAACCTCCGGTCATGCATCCTGGGGGTCATGAGTTCGGCACATCACGGTACATTTTAGAGCGGAACGGAAATAAGGGATATCAATAACTAATAGAAGTATGAAAATGTTATCTGTGGAATGTAGTTCAGATAAGAGTAGGAAAATGTGTAATGTTTGTGTGTGTGTGTGTGTGCCTTTCAGGAGGTGAAGGACCAGTCCTCTTCTGTACTGGAAAGTAATGAAGTACGATGGGTGATCACTGTTCCTGCGGTGTGGCGGCAGCCAGCCAAACAGTTCATGCGAGAAGCTGCGTATTTGGTAATATAGCATAACTGATCTGAGATCAGTTTCTACTTCATATATGAAAAAATACACATATTCAAATACACACACTTTTTCTTTCTTCCTCTTCCTCTTTGGCTTGCTCAGTTGGGGACACTAAATTTTCAAATAAATATCCAAATAAATTTAATTACTAAACTAAATTAACTATATCAACTACATTACTTGAATATATATGATAATTGAAATGAGCTAGATGACATCACCGTTTTCTCCAGAGCGGCTGTACAGCCGAATCAAATTCTGTTCATTATTTTCCTGTTTAACACTGTGAAGCTGCTTTGAGACAATCTGCATTGTAAAAAGCGCTATATAAATAAAGTTGACTTGACTTGACTTACTTTTTCTTTCTCTTTCTCTTTCTCTTTTTCTTCTCTCATGCACACATACACAAATGCACACTTCCACATCGAATGTGATGTCCTTCAGCCCCCCATTGCAGTTCAGGAAATGTGCCTATATGAAAAGGAATGCAATAGTCACTGCACACATACAGTAAATGGGAATGTTGAAAGACTTTTGTATGAGTGGAGAGAAATAATGTGCCAAGAGGGGAGTATAACCTGATATTCATTGTGTGTGTGTGTTTTGCAGACTTGTACATTTCCCTAAGCAAAATTTTACAACAAAAATTTTTTTTTACAAAAAATGTACAACAATTTTTTTTTACATACAACAATCAACAGTGCAGGCAAGAACAAACACTGTTGATTCAGTCAGTACCAGCTGCTCAAACTCTACACCACAGTACAAAAGCTGTCACTGGGGCGATACCTTTTTAAAAGGTACACTTTGTACTTAAAGGGTACATATTGGTACCTTAAAGGTATATATTAGTACCTAAAAAGAACAAAAGTGTACATTTTGAAATAGGTACCGCCCCAGTAACAGCTTTTGTACCTTTTTATCTGAGAGTGTAAGACCACTGAAATCCCCCACAGTTATACCTAAACCAGCCAACAACTCTACATATTAAATAGGCCCATGTCAGGCCTATGGATCTTTCTCTCTCACTACCTTACTAGAGGTAAGGCAGGTTGAGGTTAATTTCCTCTTTGCAGTGTCACAGAGGTTAAACAATGCAAGAGACCAGCACACAAACACAGGAAACCACGCCTGTCCCAGCCAAGCAAGAGAGGGGGAACGAGGCAGCCCACCACCTCCCATCATAACTCCATGACCAATGGGGCAGTGTACTAATACTGTACTTCCACAATGTACTGAAAACTTCTTTACGATTATTTTGGTGACCATGTGTTATTGTACGGTACACATGGTGTTTATATTTCGTAGTAACATGAAACATTATGTTTACATTAAGTTTTCACAGTTCAACAGCACTGGTACTTTTTCAGTTTGTATCAGTTTGAATTTCTCCAGACCAGGGCCGGCCCAGACTCTGTTGGTACCCTAGACAAGATTTAGATAGTGCCCCCCACAAGTGAACTCACAGGCAGTGTTTAAATTAGTCCAACATAACATGTTGTCAACATTTTTTTTTTGTCGATGACAAAATGTTTTAGCATAAACATAATGTAATCTAAAGTACCATAAAAGTATATTAATTGGCAGAAACACACACAAAGCTCTATTTAAAATCATTAAAAGCTGTCAAACATCTCAGTTAATCGCGATCTTACAAAGTTCCTTTATAATCAATGAAAATGTCTACACTGCACAATGAATCTCTTACTTACATTGTGTCTACACTTTGTTTGTTATAATGAGAGGATTTGTGAGCGTGCAGAACTCAGAAACAGCACTGAACAAAAACTGCCACTTTGAGCGGTGAGTGGATTCTGACTGACTTAAACCCTCTGATTGGTCATTGCGTTCAAGAGATCAACAGACATGTCTGTGATTTGCTTCATTGCTCAACGCTGCAAAAATACGATGTACTTGTGAATAGAAACCCTTTGACGATCTCCAAAGCGCAAATAAAAATTTGCACTGGAGTATTATTACAGTATTAACTGAGTGTGCTCTTGCTTTTATTTGAGGGTGCTTCACCCAGTCATTTTGCAGCCTAGGTAACCGCCTATGTCACCTATGCCATGGGCCGGCCCTGCTCCATAGAAACTCTCAATCTGGGCAATTAGTGGTGTGGGTTTTTTCAGTCACTCTTTCTGGAGGTTACTTTGTTACTTATGCCAGTAGGTGAGAACAAGTGTCTTTATGAGTGAATTATTCAATTGTTCACCGATTCATTTAAAACACTCATTCATTCAGGAACAAAACAAATTACTGTCTATACGAGAGAGTCATTGAAACATTAATTTAACTCATTTGTTCAAAACACTGATTCATTTAAGAACTAAACACCACTCTCTGTGTTGTTAAAAAAACTGTTGATTAGTGTAAATTACTCAATGTTAACTCACTAATTAAGGCTTATGTTGTTTATCTTATTGTAGGCAGGTTTGGTGACTCCAGATTCTCCTGAACAGCTCCTCATAGCTCTTGAACCAGAGGCTGCATCCATCTACTGCAGGAAGCTCCGTCTACACCAGGTCATTGATCTCAGCCAACGACCAGTAACCAATGGTTTAGATGTAGATGGCTCCCGTCCTTTCGATTCCAGTTTTAGGCAGGGTAAGAAACTTTTTTTTTCTTTCTTCCTTTTCTAAACCAATTAGCATTATACAATATCACTCGCTCTCAGATTGACCCTGGTAAGGAGTCCAAATCTCTAGCGTTGAGTGTATCACATTTCTCTATAAACATTAAATGGGAACCATGCTTAAAGCATGGGGAATACAGGACTGTGTTTCATCCTTTGAAATTAGAGCGCTGTTTTTGTTTTGTGTGGGTATGTGCGGGTTTATGCATGGAGGACAGTTAGATCGGGGTCAGATTGATCCAGAACCAAGGGGGTCTTGGTAACTATGAGAGCATGTGGTTTGGGTTAAGACAGAAAGAACAAGATGACATTTTCTCGAAGGTTAGAGTGTCCCCTGAGGTCGCAGAGCTGAAAAAACGCTTTGAAAGATTGACAATGGTTTTGTTATCAGTGCTTGAAAAAAGAGAAAATGGGGCTCTTTTACAAACACTCTTTTCACATTTATATACAACCAAAAATAAAGCACTGTAGACACTATCATTCATTCCTATTACACACAAACTAAATATACTTACACTTATACACACACATTTCACATTATAATTGGAACAAGGTGCTGCGGACCATGAGCTCACCCTCCTCTGGACTGCTTACACTAGTTTCCCTGGATGATTCCTTTTGTTCTTTTACTCTTTCTTGTATTTTTGCTTGCTTTCTTGCTTATTCAAAGCGCATATGTTCCAAAATGTAATCTCCCAAAACATGTTTTACAATTGGACAATCTTCATGTACACACAGAAATCAAGGAACACAAACACACACTTCAGCACTTTTATGTTCCAAGGGATTTTTCTTTTTATTTACACTAACAGGTCTTTTTTTATGTTTTTTATGAACGTGACAAACCTTCATGAAAACCTTATGGCATGTCTTATTTTTTGCTGCTTTTGAAATTTGTTTCAATGGGTTTTACGCATTGATTGTGTTACTCGTCGCATACAGAGACTTCCAATCTTATAAGTATTTACTTACTTTAAAATTATGTAATCATAACATAATATAAATGTTCATTACTTGACAATTGTGACACATAAAATGACAATTATGTCATGCATGTACATACTGTTGATAATAATAAATAAACTAATGAAACTAGCGAGTGTGAGAAGTCTGAAACTAGTCCAAATCATTTAGTCCATCATTGTCTGTCCTCGCATCTATATTAAGACCATGTACACATTATTCATCACTGTCTCTGTTCTACCAAACCAGATGGGTTTTAGAGTAAATTAAGTTCAAATCAGTTTATTTTTCCTTTTTCCTTTTCCTTCTTTGTCTTGTTTCAAATGTTGTTTCATATTGTAATGGGTTCCAGATTGTCCCCAAAGTGTAGTTACGTTTCTCTTCTTTTCTGTGCGCTTGCTGCAAGCTCCGGGAATGTTCAGCAGCATGTCTGTATTTTCTAGTTTTCACAGACTGTACCTGAAAAGAAAATGTTTGAAGTAATGCATTCCATACAAAGAGTTCCTCAGGAAATATGGCATCCAGTATAGCCTTAGTAACCCCGAAAGTTAAGCAGAGATCATTCTTAGTTTAGCAGGTCATTATTCACTAAACGCACCCACTATAAAACTGCAGCCATGAAACAAGCTGGTTTTATTAGGTATAAGAGCAAGACTTGAAGTAAATTGTGCTCACATCTTGAAGATCATGTTTTACAAATAAAAGCTTTAGGTTCATTAAACAAGCATCTGTTTAGCAGGCTGCCTTTGTTATTGATCCAGGTATCTGCAATCTCTTCCTCTCTCTCTGTGAGTTTTGTTGATTCTAATGTGATAAGGCTTTGATTAATGCTGCCCATGTGTGAGTGATTCATAGATTAAAGGAAGTCAATGTATCTTTCAGCCCGCGAGCAGCTCCGCAGAGCCAGGCATAGCCGAACCTTCCTGGTGGAGAGCGGTACGGGAGAACTGTGGTCTGAGATGCAGACAGGTAAGAGACACACTCACATTTATTTAGCTACAAAACTGAGGACATAAGATAGACTTCTATTGTTTTAAAGTTATAATGGCTGCAATAAATGAAATGGCAATGTCTGCAAAAAATAAATAATTCAAAGTAATTTTGTCCTCAGACAGACACACAAAGTATATAGGAAAGTGATATATTGTTGCCTGTGGGCCATATAGAGTGCAGACACTGTAACAAATTAAACATGAAGATGCTTTAATAAAGATACATTGTCTTTTTTATTTGTGATTCTTTTAGCATAATACACATAACCACAAATAGATAACAATACTTTCCAGGATAATAATTTCCAGAGTATTGTATTGCACTACTTTTCCTATCTTAAAACATGATTTCCCCTAGCCACACTTTCTTGTTCCTTATGCGCATATAATATTGTTTATATGACTGTAATTGCTGTGCATATGTGTTAGAGACCCTCATTAAGGAGCAATCATTGGTATGTTATTACTGGCTGCACAGTCTGAGCGCATGTCTGCAGTGTGTGTGTGCAGGCAGTTCTCTCTGCATGACTGGCACAATGACAAGGTGCAGGGTCAAAATAATCAGATCTTTAGCTCCAGATGTTTCCTGGAGAGAGAGATAGATAGAGAGAGAGAGGGAGGGATCGAGAAGGAGAATTTATTACGATCTAACTCATACAATACTAAAAATACAGATCTCCTTCAATTTCTCATAGTCTCTTGCAGTTCTAATAGTGCACACATGCTTATAGATTCACAAAGAGGAGGCAATTTTCCATGAAACTGAGTTATTACACCACTGTAAACAAACAAGAAACACACTTTCCTGTGTAGTTAACTAAAGTCAACTGGTAGGAGCCAATTTTATCTCGGATTGTATTATAAATGTCTGAAGGCTGTTTGGTAGAAGATCTTCCTGACTGCAGGTCTGAGAGAGAAGAACGGGGTTGTTGTTGCTTTAAAAATCTGGTAACAATTATTAAGCAGGTAATGAGACAGAATCAATGTCAAGATTAAATAACCATGTGTATTCTCAAAGGTGATCGGTATATTGTGGCAGACTGTGGCGGTGGGACAGTGGATCTGACGGTGCATCAGATTGAGCAGCCACAGGGCACTCTGAAGGAGCTTTACAAAGCCTCAGGTTAGTTGAGGACCAAAGCCAACCCCTTCATCATACTTACAACAACTCCCTGTCCATTATGATCTTCATTTCAAAGATCTAAATACTAGAGTGAAATGATAGGGCATTGCTGAAGTGAACCGTCATGATTGACCAAATTTGTCTCAGATGCTACCTTAAACCCATGTTGTTCTCCTCCGGTTCCACACTTAGGTGATTTAGTGCCGAATCTATGGAAGTGTTTGCTATGAGTGTGGGTTTGGCAAAAAGACACATGAAGGCCGCTCGTTAGCAGGGTAGGGTGAGGGAGACGGGTCCAATCCTGCACCTGGAGGGCCATCTTCCAGCATAAGGCAAATTCCAATTGGAATTGAGGAGGAGGCAGGGCACTTGTGTTTCATAATGAAGCATTTGGAATGTACTTGGCGAAGGGACCAATGAAAGACCTCGTAATTTCTTTATTAGCTTCACATGGAATGTCTTATTATTGCTATTAATATGATACAAATAGATGTACATTTATAATTAAGTTTTTAAAATATGCTTTATATGTGTGTGTGTGTGTTCCTGATCTGCTCTTAACTTTATAAGCTTAAGTTAAGCATTAAACACATTTCTTACCTATGAAACTTTTTTAAGTTTAATATGAAATGCATGACGAAAATGTGTGTAATATATTACAACAAAACAAAACAACTTGAATTATTCTGTTTATACGTTAACTCCAACTCTCCAACCATATCTAGATTTAAAATGAATAGCGAGGACGAGACTTGTGGAAGGGTTTTTCATGAAGGGATTCAGTTGTTCACTTTCGATTTGGAACGCCCAAATTGGCACCCCCTTCCCGAAGTGCCCTTCAAGGGTGCAAAAACACTATTTGGAATTTGCCCTGAGCTTCGCTCCAGCCCTGATTAAACACACCTGAACCATTGTGTGTTGGAGCTAATCCCTGCATGAAAGTGGTCCTCCAAGATCAGGGTTGGACACACCTGGTTTAGGGGAAGGGGCAGTGTTAGGCTTAGCACTCAGGGGATGTGGTTAAAATTATATTCTTAACCTATCATTTATCTGTGATTTTAGGGATAGTTAATGGCATTTCAGTTAGTAATGGCATCTAGTGTCTCTGTATTAAGTGTAAGGACTTAAATGTTTTTCCAAAACCAAAAAATCCAGGAGCACATAGCACTACTAATGTTTATGACTAGTTGGAATGGAATTAAAGCTGGTCAATCTTGATTGTTCACTTCGGCCATGACATGTTATTTCACTCCAATCCTGAAAAAGATCTGATGCTGAAGGTTGAAGAAAAATGAGGTGAGCATGCAAATCGAGTGGCATGTAACCTAAACCGAATTGGTGCATATACATGTTTCTCTTTCAGGGGGTCCTTATGGAGCAGTTGGTGTGGATCTTGCCTTTGAGGCCATGTTGTGCCAAATCTTTGGGGCTGACTTCATTGAGAGTTTTAAAGCGAAACGTCCAGCAGCTTGGGTAGACCTCACAATTGCATTTGAAGCCCGTAAGCGCACAGCGGCCCCTGGACGGGCCAACTCATTAAACATCTTACTGCCCTTTTCTTTCATTGACTTCTACAAACGACACCGGGGGCAGAGTGTGGAGACTGCCCTGCGCAAGAGCAAGTAAGTCTGACTCATTGAGAGCTTTATTTGTATTTATGTATTTATGTTTTAACTTAATGTAATGTTTCTGTCAGTATGAATTTTATAAAGTGGTCATCTCAAGGGATGCTGAGATTCTCTGCAGAGGCCATGAATGAGCTTTTTCATCCAACCATCAACAACATCATAAAACATATTGGTAAGAGACGTCTCTCAAACAAACACTAAGCCAGGGATCAGTATTTAATTCTGTTATCTTATCGATTTCTCTCACCCTACCAGAGAACCTGATGCAGAAGGAAGAAGTAAAGGGTGTGCGTTTTCTCTTCTTGGTTGGAGGATTCGCAGAGTCGCCCATGCTTCAACGTGCAGCCCAAAACGCACTAGGGCGGAACTGCCGTATCATAATTCCACATGACGTAGGTCTAACCATCCTGAAGGGTGCAGTCCTGTTTGGACTAGACCCCACTGTTGTCCGTGTACGCCGTTGCCCGTTAACTTACGGTGTTGGGGTTTTGAACCGCTTTGTGGAAGGCCGACACCCTCGTGACAAGCTACTCATCAAAGATGGCCGAGAATGGTGCACTGACATCTTGGACCGCTTTGTTAGTGTTGATCAATCGGTGGCATTGGGTGAGATGGTGAGGCGGAGCTACACTCCAGCAAGAATAGGACAAAGGAAGATCATAATCAACATCTACTGCAGCGACACTGATGATATAACCTACATTACTGACCCCGGGGTGAGGAAGTGTGGTGCCATCACGCTAGACCTGCTTGAATCAGGGGCAGCAGCAGCTAATGCTGGTGAAAACGATAAAGGATCCACATTTGAACGGAGGGAGATTCGCACTACCATGCAGTTTGGAGACACTGAGATTAAAGTCACAGCTGTTGATGTGGCAACCGGCCGATTGGTGCGAGCATCAATTGATTTCCTGTCCAACTGATCCTACTATGCTGTTTCTGGAGAGAACTGGAATTCATAGAATGCGAGGGACATTTAACGACAGCTAATGTCATCAAAAAATTATCTCAAATAACAGCTTTGAGTTTCAACATCTGGATACTTAATAATTGCAGATGTACAAACTGGAGGGCTGAATGATAAACTGGAATGTTATTGGGATTCTGTTTCATTGTGCAACGCACCAGCTATGAGGAGTGTCTCTGTATTAAGTGTACTGTAAGCTTTGGATAAGAAAGAGTCTAATTATGAGTACATCTCAGTTAGGCTATGGCAAGAGCAACAGACAATTTTAATTAGGCCTTTAATGAGTAAAAAATATCAGGAAATGCATTTACAGTTATCATCAAACATTCCATTTCTGGCATAATTTTTGTAAATGCATTTCCTGTCAAGCACAGAGGAAGTACTTCCAATCCTGTTATTGCTTGTGGTGTTTACCAGCATGCAGTAAACTAACATTATATTCTTTTTAAGTTTGCAGACACTTAGTATTTAAATTGAATTATTAAATAAAGCCACTTAATTTTTATTTTTGTAAACATATACTCTATAATTAAACATTTTAAACTGGTATTAAGACAGAGCTTGTGTTTATAAATTATGGTTGCGCCACCTGTAGGTAAGAAGAGGAAGTAATCATTTGGAATGATGTTACGGAGGTTGGTTAACAGAGACGTTCAGCTTAAATACATTTTTTGATTTCCTAGGTACAATTTTGAAATGCAATTTGTAAAAATTCTTGCCTGGTTATAATTGTAGTTTTACTTATTTGCTCCATTTAGGTTTGTTCCAGTACAATTAAAATACCTAAAGCCAAAGAAACACTACCTCTCTAGACTTTAAATTATTCCAGGTCTAAACATTTAAGCATGCCTTTTTTTTTTTGATACATGCCTGCTATAAACTTTAAATAACATTTATCACTGACATTTGAAATATTCTTTAATCTGTTATGTAAAAGCAATGTGTTGGCTTTTCACCTATCAGGAGGTAAGAAAACCAAAGGAATTGTATTTTTTTTTATTTCAGAAACCCACTTAAGATGTTAAATTTCCTATTAAATATGCTGGACATCAGTTCGACATGAGAATCAAGCTAGTGGTTAAATCACACAACACAATGTCAGAATAGTCCTAAAACATTGACTTTAGTTTGATACTTACTATGAAACTGTTGGTATACTAAATCACAATGACTGAAAATAAAGTTATTTTTCTGTAATTGTTTCCCTGATCTCATGTATAGTCACTTCTCACTTGTGACCGAAAGAAGAAAACCTCACACAAATGTTAAGCAAAAGTACTGCTTTTAATGGTCCAATAAATAGTTCCGCCAAATGACCAACACAGGAACGTATCTCAGCAGAGTGCCTGCCTATCAGTGCTTATACAGATCTACAAACTGACCACTTTTTTTTGAGTGCGTGTATGGTTTGCGTGTGTTCTCAGACTATCACAAAACAACATTCAAATCTCCAACAGATGATTCAATCCCCATCGATCTGGAACAATAACCAAGATTTACATTTTATTCTGTTTTAGCCTTTGTAAACACAGAAATGCATGGATTAAGTGGGACCAGGGAATAACAAAACAGGTCAAGGAAACAAATCAAGGCCCTATAAGTAGCCAGCATTTGTTTTGACCTTCTGTAAGTCCAGAGGCTCTGCCCAAGACACTACTGGGGATGGGTGTGGATTAGTGGGCATGTTGGGGTCTACCACGACCTCTTCCTCTGCCAGCAGGTGCTGCTGGGCCGTCAGCAGAGGAGCGAGGGTTCTTGATGGTCTCATCCACTGAGAGGATGAGGCACGCAGCCTCGGAGGCAGCAGTCAGGGCATTGATGCGCACAACAGAGGGCTCCCATACACACGCTTGGAAGTTATCCGCTATATCTTCATTGTTTATGTCCACTCCATACCACATGCCACCCTGAGGGAGAGGGAGATTATGCAAATGTACATTACAACATTGACATTACATGATTAAATAAAACATGATCAAGCATGACTTGTGTAGCTACCTGTGCATGCTTGGCCCTCAGTTTATTTAGGATATTGGTAGCATCAAAGCCTGCATTGTCACACAGCTGTCTGGGAATAATCTCCAGGGCTTTGGCATAGGCTCCGATCAGCAGCTGCTGCTTTCCTGGAATTGTTCTAGAATAATCCCTCAGATACTTCGAAAGCTCCATCTCTATAGCACCACCTCCAGCAACAATTGAGTCATTCTGTACATGGGAAATAGGAGTGTGTTAACGATTTTTTTTTTTTTTTTTTTTTTTTAAACTTAAAGGCTTAAGAAATGTGTCTCCCCCTGCTGGAAGTTCATAAAACATTCTGAAATTTCAGCATGTCATTATTCCCTGCCAGCACTTTTGATAACATTTTGTTGTATGAATATCTGAACATACAATATCTCGAAATAATTTATTTTTTTTATTCTAGCTTCATGCATTCTTTTTTGTCAACACTTGTGGGCTATTGTCGTTTTCAAAAACATTTTGAAAAAAAAAAAAAACACTGAGAAAATTGCTTTTTTGTCAGGGAAATATGTCATAAGTGATGGAAAATTCCATCAATGGCAGGGAAAGAGTTAATGAGGACATTAGTGCTCTGCATGTCATTCAGCTCACTATCAGAGGCAGACAGTAGTGAAGTATTTTTTACTTTCAAAGTCATTTTATTTTTCAAGTATATGTACTTTATCAGTGTTCTTCTTTGGAAACAGTTTACTTCACAACATTCCAAAATATAATATTGGTAACACTTTACAATAAGGTTCATTAGTTAACTACATTAGTTAATAACTAACAATGAACTGCACTTATAAAGCATTTATTTATCTTTGTTAATGTTAATTTCAAAATTTACTAATGCATTATTAAAATCTTGAACTAACAAACCATGAACAGCTGGATTTTTATGAACTAACATTAACAAAGATGAACAAATACAGTAACAAATGTACTCCTCATGGTTAGTTCATGTTAACTAATGCATTAACTAATGTTAACTAATGAAACCTTATTGTAAAGTGTTACCATAATATTTGTACTTTTTACTGCACTGTTTCATATTAAATATCATTTAATACTTAAATTACATTAAAAATTTAGTATTGTATACTTTTACTTAAAAGTAATTAATTTTACTTGAGTATAAGAAAGAAAGTACTATATTTTTAAATGTAATTAAGTATTAAAAAGGTAAAAAAAACTACTTTTATTTATGAAATGTAGTGAAGTAAAAAGTATGACATTATAAATTATGCTTTGGAATGAAGTGAAGTAAAGTTTTCCCCCCAAAAAAACACATAAAATATATACTTGGAAAATGTATGAGTAGAAAGTAAAAAATACTTCACTACTGTCCACCTCTGCTCACTATACATTGCTACACATTGGGAATCAGAATCCATCTGCATTCATGTTTTGTAATTATTAACTGTACTTGTTTAGTAGTACATAATTGAGCATTTGATCATTTATGTAAACTCATATCCGCTAAATGTAAGGCGAAGGAGATGGACAACTCGGGGAAACAAATTAATAGGAGAAACTCAATATAGTGGTTGTAGGAATGGTCCTGCCTTTCAGTTAAGAGCCAATTGCCTTCTTGAAAGGCAACAGCTATTTGTTTACACTGTAAAATGCATTGCTAATTTCAAGTGTTCTCTTAATACAATGCTTTCAGCAGTCTTTCCTGACAAGAACTACTGGTGAAAGGAAATCAAGGATAAGACTAATCCTGCAGTTGTAATCATTTGTAGCAAGATATGCTAAAGCTTTCCCCACCTTGATCGCTCTGCGCACAATCATGATAGCATCATGCAGTGAGCGTTCCGTCTCTTCCATGAACTGCTCTGCGCCGCCCCTCAGGATGAAGGTGCAGGTCTTGGCTTTCGGGCAGCCTTTAAAGACGTTGTATCTGCGATGTACATATATCGTTAGTATATAAAAAGTGTTTATGTAAAATATTTTATTAATTTAAATCTCCAGTTTCATGAAAAAAAAACAAAAAAAAAAACATACCTTTCTCCTCCAACCTGCACTTCTTCAAAGAGCTCACATAGTCCAAGCACATCATCAGTCATGGCACCGACACTGGTCTGAATAGAGCCGCCACAGGCCTGGAGGACACAGTACAACTGCTTTAACAACTACATGGCCAACACCACATCAGGACCAAAACATTGTTTATGAATTGAATCATGAAAGATGTACACAGTCAACGCAAAATGACAGCACACAGGATACCATCATACCATCATAGTTCTCTTGAGATCTTCCTCAACAACACGGCCTGCACAGAACAGATCTCTGTCTGCAAAGTATTGTGTGGCCACATCGCCGATGGGCAGCTTGGACAGCACCACTTTAGCTCCAGATTTGTAGATCTTCTCCAGCTTATCGTACAGAATGTTCCATTCAGCATCAACAATGGCCTGATATTCCTATAATCAGCCACATAAACATGAGGGAATACAACTTTATTTACATGGGCCATGATGGTTTACTGAAACAAGAATCTGTTACAGAAAATGTTGGCTTGAGGACTTTAGCGCTAGTTAGTGTCACTTCAAAATAAATAACTTCAGTTGATACTAATGAGCCTTTTACCACTCCTGCCAAAACAATGCTCCATATTTAACTGCACCATCAGCTCCATGCTCGTGGCCCAGAATTCAACAATCAAAAGGAACATACTTGACAAGTACATTTTTGAAAACCTGTGACAGTGAAGAGCAGTACTGACCTCCACTGAGTTCACGCGAACCTCAGCATTGTCCTTCTCTGCCTTCAACTCCAGCTCAATGTTGAGCAGTGCGATCTTTGGGTTCACATAGCGCTTGGGCTGCATCTCAAAGCCAGCATAGGAGAAGGTCTTCTTAAATGCAACACCAGCCACAAGCTGAGATTCCTGATAGACAGCAAAAAGAAAAGAGTGTAAATGTAAGATGACCTTTTGTTGCAATTTGTCAGTAGAGACAGCTTTTTTAATTAACTGCATAGTTTAACCATCACAAAGTGAAAGTTTTATTATTTGCACTTGTTTTGTCTGGCCAATTTACACATTCAACATTACAAATAACTGAAATTGGTACTCGCACTGTTATCTGTGCGCACAACCACACACGCACACAAAGCGCACGCACACAGAGAGCCACCAAAGTGCGAACACCAAATTGATTCCTCTCTCGCATCTTGCTCTTGAATGAATATACACACAATATTACTCCAAGCATTCTTATAAATAGTCGGTTATGTCTTAAGTGAACAAAACATTGAGAAAGAAATCAGATGTGTATCATTAAAATGGATCAGTGCATTAGGTCTTGAAGTGACAGCAGCCTATAAATACCTGCTGCTGTCAGTCATTAATGTTAATCAAACAAAACACATTTTTAACAAAGATTAATCTATATTTAATTTATACAGTCAATACTTTAATGTTATTTTATTTTAGGCCTAATTACTAAATTTCTGCACCTGAATACTAGTTTTATATTTATCAATGCTTGTAATTAGTGTATTTGGTTCCATTTTTTTTTTTGTGCTGATCCGAAAAATGATCCGATCAGCGTCTCAAAAACCGTAATATGATCCTTGAGTTGAACCTTGATATTAACTTTTTTTTCTGTAACATTTGCAAAGTAAGATAAGGTATGAAGCCTAATATCTTAAATTGTGAAAAGACGTGGTGTATTCCAGCCCTAAGTCATGCTGACCCTTGCATCATTATTAAAGCAACCAATAAAAAACACAATGTCGGTCCTGTAGTGCCGCTGTCATGCAGTTTAGCTCCAACCCTGAGAAAACAACTCACCTGTCTGTGTTTGATTAGAGTTTGAGCAAAACCCTGCAGGACAGCGACACTTCAGTACCGACGATAATATGCAGATTTCCTTTATGAATATGCAAAAATTCCTTTAAATCTAGAACACAGCTCCCTCTCACCTCCAGAGCTCCACCCTGCACCTTCTTCACTCCAATCATCTTCAAAGGCAGCAGATCATCCAGCATCATCACTGCATCCACAACCATCTTGGAGAAGAAATCTTTCTGTCCTGCGATCAGCTTTGAGTTTAAAGCAGTAGAAGCACACTTCTCCAACAACCTCCTTTGTTCTCTGTGGTGGCAAGAGAGGACAAATTATCACCTCTGTGATATTAATGCAATAAGAACACATAACTATAGGAGCTTTCGCAACGGGTAGTTCTAGGAACTAGCCACCAGGGTCATTCCACGTTATCTAAATGTTCCCCTAGCGCCGTTTTTCTGGTTGCATTCGCGCTGCCAGTAGGAACTCTGAAGTGACAAAACGGTTATACAAAGAAAGTAGACCGTATACAAAAAAAAGTCCCCTCAAAGTTGCGTTGGATTTCCTCTTTAGCGTTAAGATTGAGATCTATCACTGTTTTCCATGTTCATAGAGTTTGTGTGTGTGTGTGTGTATATATATATATATGCTATAATCTGTGCGTGTACACAGCTTTTTTTTTTAAATGGCGAGTGCTGGTGTTTTGCGTGCGTTCGGTTCTTTTGCCCTTATAGTTCACTACCAAGGTATGTACTGTAAGTATGCTTGACTATTAAAAGTGGGATATTTCTTTTTTTAAATAAATTAGCACTGTGAGAATACAGTTATTTGAATGCATTACTGAAAGACTGCGTGTGTTAATTAGTCATACCGTCTCATTAATTGTGAAGCTGTGCGTTGTATGTAGTTACTTCAAAAGTAGAAAAATACACTCACCTAAAGGATTATTAGGAACACCATACTAATACTGTGTTTGACCCTTTCGCCTTCAGAACTGCCTTAATTCTACGTGGCATTGATTCAACAAGGTGCTGAAAGCATTCTTTAGAAATGTTGGCCCATATTGATAGGATAGCATCTTGCAGTTGATGGAGATTTGTGGGATGCACATCCAGGGCACGAAGCTCCCGTTCCACCACATCCCAAAGATGCTCTATTGGGTTGAGATCTGGTGACTGTGGGGGCCATTTTAGTACAGTGAACTCATTGTCATGTTCAAGAAACCAATTCGAGCTTTGTGACATGGTGCATTATCCTGCTGGAAGTAGCCATCAGAGGATGGGTACATGGTGGTCATAAAGGGATGGACATGGTCAGAAACAATGCTCAGGTAGGCCGTGGCATTTAAACGATGCCCAATTGGCACTAAGGGGCCTAAAGTGTGCCAAGAAAACATCCCCCACACCATTACACCACCACCACCAGCCTGCACAGTGGTAACAAGGCATGATGGATCCATGTTCTCATTCTGTTTACGCCAAATTCTGACTCTACCATCTGAATGTCTCAACAGAAATCGAGACTCATCAGACCAGGCCACATTTTTCCAGTCTTCAACCGTCCAATTTTGGTGAGCTTGTGCAAATTGTAGCCTCTTTTTCTATTTGTAGTGGAGATGAGTGGTACCCGGTGGGGTCTTCTGCTGTTGTAGCCCATCCGCCTCAAGGTTGTGCATGTTGTGGCTTCACAAATGCTTTGCTGCATACCTCGGTTGTAACGAGTGGTTATTTCAGTCAAAGTTGCTCTTCTATCAGCTTGAATCAGTCGGCCCATTCTCCATTTTCGCCCACAGGACTGCCGCATACTGGATGTTTTTCCCTTTTCACACCATTCTTTGTAAACTCTAGAAATGGTTGTGCGTGAAAATCTCAGTAACTGAGCAGATTGTGAAATACTCAGACCGGCCCGTCTGGCACCAACAACCATGCCACGCTCAAAATTGCTTAAATCACCTTTCTTTCCCATTCTGACATTCAGTTTGGAGTTCAGGAGATTGTCTTGACCAGGACCACACCCCTAAATGCATTGAAGCAACTGCCATGTGATTGGTTGATTAGATAATTGCATTAATGAGAAATTGAACAGGTGTTCCTAATAATCCTTTAGGTGAGTGTATATGCTATAACGGTTGAGTTTCTAAGCTTCTTTAGTGATAAATCACAGGACAACGTTGACAATGAGTTTCTGTGCTCCTCTCTGCATGCTCAATCTTTATGTGATGTGCAAGCTACTGTCTGTATGAGTGTTCGTCTGTCTGCGTGTGCTGACTCTGTGTTTGAGTTCGCCTCCATGTTGCTTCCATGCCACTGAATAGACGGGGCGGAGTCACGTGACTACACACGCGGTAGTATGTTTTTAAGGGGAAAGTATTAACAGGATTAAAAACCAAAATAACCGACATGGGAAAATTACGTCGGTTAGAGATTCTGAATTTCGGTTTCGATTAATCATCCAGCCCTACGTTCCGAGAACTAAAATCATTCCCAGTTCCTGCGGCGCGAACACCCCAAAAAGCGTGAACTTCGCCATTAGTTGTAGGAACTATGAAAAGGTTCCTCTGGCGCCAAAGCACCTTACTGAATTGCACACAGGGTCTGGACTCACTGCTGGTCATCCTTTTTGACGGTAACAGAGATTTCCTTGATCTTTTTGACGGCAAGCTGGGTGGCGAGGCGGAAAGCCCTGATGATGGTCTGGGGGTGAAGTCCCTCCTCCACGTATGGCTTCAACTGCTTCAGAAACTCAGCAGCAAGCAGAGTGACTGAGGTGGTGCCATCACCAACCTGAATAAACAAACAATGTAGAGGATACATTTTAGTATTTAACTAGTTATAAGATAATTATGCAATTTGAACAACTTGCGTAATATCAAGTGGACTGCCTTTAACCCATCAGTCGTGTTTATATTTACAATGCTGTCTCAAGTGCACTGCAGCTTTTATAAAATAAAAACAACAAAATATATAATAAAATAGAAAAGGAAAAAAATTAAGACATTTTTTGCTAGCCTATACAATTGCTAGCCTTCCGCTAGAAAATCTATTTTTTCTGAACTTAACCAGAACAGGTGTTTCATAGCTATTACAATATTGAGCATTTTAGAACAGTATGTCAATCAATGATCACTTGAGAACTAGAACCATTTCCTTAAAGTAGCCTAATTTGTACAGACTAAAGCCCTATCTGGACGGGATTAGTTTTACAAGGGTAGATGGAGTAATGTAATTTTACCACAGGACACCTGTAATATATTAATGGCCAATTTGCATGGGATAATAAATCTCAGTAAAACTAGCAGAAGTGGGAGGGGATAACTCGATTTAAGCACCACCGTCACCTCCTTGTCATGTTGCTTCCTGATATCCTGATTAAATTTTGTTTGGATTTTGTTGGTAATAGGCACTTACCAAAAGCTAAAAGAAGTTTTATGCCTCTGACAAGTGCTTTCGACCTTTTTTTAATTTTTTTTATCTGAATGGTAAGCAGAAAACACTTCAGTTTTGCCACAGACTTGTCCCACTGCCTAGAAAAGTCTGTGGGACAACTGAATGTTTTTTTAAGCGCCTCCATACTTGAAAAACCACGGAAAACTACTTTTAAACAGGAAATGACAGAATATTTATGTACATATTTACAGCGGGTTTATTCGCACGGGATTAGTATTACCTTAGGTCATTTTTCTGGACCTTTTTACAGAAGGTAAAAGTCGCCGCAATCTTTACTGACATTGTCTGTAATGATTACTGAGATGGCACATTCGGACAGGACTAAAATCACTGAGAAGCTCTGGTAATAATTACTTTACCCCACCTCTCTATGTTTAACTAATCCCGTCCGGATAGGGCCAAAGAGAGGGAATCTTACCTCAGCATCCTGAGATCTGGCAATGTCTACCAGGGTCTTGGCCGCAGGATGTACAACTTCCAAAAGTTTCAGAATTGTGGCTCCATCATTAGAAATAGTGGCTTTGCCTGCAAGATAACATCAAGTAAATCACAGCATGAAGCAGAGCATCATACTAATTTACACACAAAAAAAGTACCAATTCTTCCCTTCCCAATAAAACCACACTTCTATACCTGATTATGGAAGAGCAGACTTACCTCTGTTATCCACCACAAGTTTGTCCATGCCACGGGGGCCGAGGGTGGTCCGCACAGCCTCTGCCACAACCTGGCAGGCATTGATGTTGCTGATCAGTTGCGGGACCCCCTGAGAGGAGTCTGTGCCCTCCTTCAGGAGGATGACTGGAGTGGGCTGAGAGAAGAGATTCAAGAATGCTCATAATCAAATGTAACATCAAAATTACACCGGCTTTCAAATTAAGGAAGTCATATTTTTTAAATTAATTTTGTTAAGAGCAGACCAAAGGAAAGTTATTTTATTTACAATAGAAATGTCCACAATATTTTATAGAGTTCCATGACCTTTCCAAGCCTGTAACTTAAAATGTGAAAATGCACTGATTTTTCAAGATTTTCCATGACCATGAAAGAGTTGACAGTTCCTGTACAGACAATGTAATTGACTAACTGTTATTTGTGTAAGTAAACAATGCTGTGATCTTTACTTAAAGGGCTTACTACAACTACACACTATAACGTGTGAAATATCTGCTCTCTTTAGTTACTGCAGCTGAGCTCCATTATATCATGCACACAAGATAAGCGCTAATATATATATATATACGCATGTGGCAAAAACAATGGCTTTTATTCAGGAATAAGTGTTTTATTAAGTCACAGATGTATCGTAGTGACTGTCGAAACGAACAGTATTAAAGGGTGTAACCGGTTATGTTCATAACAGTTCATTACCTCTTTCTCCGTTGCCGAAAAGATGCTAAACTAAAGCATTTAACATTATTTAGCAACCAAAACTATCGTGAAATAAAAATGTGTAGATGCGTACATATGCCGTACAAAAGTCATCTTTTGCACGTCGCAATGCACATCTCTAAATTGTGCCTGTCACTCTCAAACAGAAGAATGAATCGTTAGCAAGCAAGCTAGCTAGCATCAATGTCAAACTTTAGGTGTATTATCTCATTTAAAATAAAAATAACCTCGTAGACATGTCCTTTATGCTTTAATATCTCTGGACGTTTATATCCCAACACTTGGAGAAGAGTAAATTGCTAAGATGACGATGGATTTGAAAACAAAACAGGCATGAAAGAGCACTCACCATCATGTTTGCGGGATAGAGGAGGACGGTGCCGGGTGAGGTACCCACAATGCAACTAGAACTCTCTAGAACACGAGACGCGTCTGTTGTTCAACTGAGGGCGGCCACCAGAGGGCGCTATTACTATAGTTTTCGTGTCTCCTGCTACGCAACCCGAAAAGAGGACCCCCCCCCCTCTCCCTCTCAATATATGATCTTAATTAGTTGTTATAGTAAATAAATAAATAATATGAGAGTGGATAAATAAATAGTATTACAAGTAAACAAGTAAAGAAATTAAATAAACTATATTTGCAGGCCACAATATGTAAAATGGTTGTTTTGTTGCTGTACTGTAGGCCTATGTAAAATAGTCATTAACATTTTCTAAATAAGTAATATGTAATATAAAAGGTAAAATTACATTTCCATAAGGAAATATAATTGGTAAAGTAAGAAGAATGTGGATTTCACAGTTTCTTACATTTGTTTACATACTAAAATAGTGAGTATAAATAAATGAATTAAAACAAGATTTAATTAATAAATAAATAAATTAATTAATAGGTTTTGCATTATGAAAGGTACATTTACATTGGAAAGTAAAGGGTTTGTTTACATACTAAACGATCATTGAAAAAAGTTGAAACAGCACCGCAAACTTGAAAAACAAGCAAACAAAATAAATAAATCAACTCTATGAGATTAGGGAGGGATGAGATTGAATAGAGGTGATATAAAATAGGGATATATGCAGATTATAGATCTCTCTCTCTTTCTCTTACTCCCCCATCCACGTGTGCCTCTTATTTATATCCTGTATTGACCTATAGCCTATATAAATTTTTTTTTTAGTTTATATAGATTTTTTTTTCTCATTTGTCTGCCTCTGTCTTATCACCAGGCAAGCTTTTACATAATTTTTACTGCCTTAACATGATTTTTTTTTTTTTTTTTTGACCACAGAGAGATTATCCTTCAGAACAATACGATTCTGGGCAAATTAAAACAAACAGGCAAACCGGCAAACAGGCTGATTAAGATATACACTCACCTAAAGGATTATTAGGAACACCTGTTCAATTTCTCATTAATGCAATTATCTAATCAACCAATCACATGGCAGTTGCTTCAATGCATTTAGGGGTGTGGTCCTGGTCAAGACAATCTCCTGAACTCCAAACTGAATGTCAGAATGGGAAAGAAAGGTGATTTAAGCAATTTTGAGCGTGGCATGGTTGTTGGTGCCAGACGGGCCGGTCTGAGTATTTCACAATCTGCTCAGTTACTGGGATTTTCACGCACAACCATTTCTAGAGTTGACAAAGAATGGTGTGAAAAGGGAAAAACATCCAGTATGCGGCAGTCCTGTGGGCGAAAATGCCTTGTTGATGCTAGAGGTCAGAGGAGAATGGGCCGACTGATTCAAGCTGATAGAAGAGCAACTTTGACTGAAATAACCACTCGTTACAACCGAGGTATGCAGCAAAGCATTTGTGAAGCCACAACACGCACAACCTTGAGGCGGATGGGCTACAACAGCAGAAGACCCCACCGGGTACCACTCATCTCCACTACAAATAGGAAAAAGAGGCTACAATTTGCACGAGCTCACCAAAATTGGACAGTTGAAGACTGGAAAAATGTTGCCTGGTCTGATGAGTCTCGATTTCTGTTGAGACATTCAGATGGTAGAGTCAGAATTTGGCGTAAACAGAATGAGAACATGGATCCATCATGCCTTGTTACCACTGTGCAGGCTGGTGGTGGTGTTGTAATGGTGTGGGGGATGTTTTTTTGGCACACTTTAGGCCCCTTAGTGCCAATTGGGCATCGTTTAAATGCCACGGCCTACCTGAGCATTGTTTCTGACCATGTCCATACCTTCATGACCACCATGTACCCATCCTCTGATGGCTACTTCCAGCAGGATAATGCACCATGTCACAAAGCTCGAATCATTTCAAATTGGTTTCTTGAACATGACAATGAGTTCACTGTACTAAAATGGCCCCCACAGTCACCAGATCTCAACCCAATAGAGCATCTTTGGGATGTGGCGGAACGGGAGCTTCGTGCCCTGGATGTGCATCCCATAAATCTCCATCAACTGCAAGATGCTATCCTATTAATATGGGCCAACATTTCTAAAGAATGCTTTCAGCACCTTGTTGAATCAATGCCACGTAGAATTAAGGCAGTTCTGAAGGCGAAAGGGGGTCAAACACAGTATTAGTATGGTGAGTGTACGTCACAGTGTTTAAAGCACAAAATTAAACACATTCAGACTTCTAGTCTTTTTCTCTCTGCTTCCCGCATGCACATGCCCATGTACATCAATGTTCAACATGGCCTGTTTTATTCACTGTATTATTCTCTGTATATTTAAGATGTAACAGTATAAGGATGATTTTTTTACCCAGTGTAACTACAGGCTAAGGCTGCTGTGGTTTGCAAGCGGTTCTGGATAGTGAGGGTGGCGCATGTTTCTCTCTGTGATGTGTCTGCAGTCTGAGGCTGAACTCGAAGCTCTCAGGGTTCCCTGTTTTAGACACATGTAATTATCAGACGTTATATATACCCGCCCTGCCTCGCCCTTATGGAGGGTACCTTTTAACTGGGATATTTCTGGCCTCTATGGCAGTTGACCCACCCATTTGTGAGACTGCACAAGCTGAAGATTCAGTGCTATGTAAAATGAACCAGCCCTCATCCAGACACACAGAGATCTCTGAAAAATACACAGTAGAACATAACCCGCCTTGCTGCAAAGCCATGACTGGTCAAGCAAAGCCCTCTGAATGTGATTTGAATTGTCAGTCAAACCCTTCAGAGCTGAAGCCCTCACTGACAACTTTTACAAATTGAACTAGATCTCAGGAACCCTGCCTTAGCACTCAAAAGAGACCTACCACAGATCTCATTCTGCCTTTATTCCCCTCCCTCCCCCTCTTTTTCTCTCTCTCTCTCTTTCTATCCCTCTGTCATTATCAACCCTCCTTCCAATCTCTCCTCCTTTACTGTACCCTTTAATGTGGCTATACCACTCCATATGTGTCCTAGAGCTAAGGCTACTGATGGCTTTTGGCACTGAAAATCTTTTCCCCCTCTCTTCTCTCCAGTCTATTACATGGACCACCAAGCACTGGGTGCTCATGTGGACTAGATGACTCCATATAGCACATAAATTCAGCTATAGATTTGTAAGATAGGGCTGGGTAGTTCTGAATAGATCCATTCTAGGAATACTGCAAACAGTAATTTAAGCATGACACAATGTTCTGAGAGATGGATGTACATTGGGTTCACACATCCTTAGACATTAAAGAGCAGTGCAGTGATTTGGATCCAAGAACTGGCATAGCAGGACTGAATCGGTTACAGTAAGAGAGCTCGATATTTATGTGTGTTTCTTGTTCCCTTATTTTTGAACTAATTCCCATATAAATATCTATACATGCACAAGCAAATCCATGGCCAAATTTGTTGTGCAGTACTAGGGCCATTAATCTGAACACTTGCATCATGCTTGACAATTAAAAAGCCAATCCATCACAGCCTAATCAATACCTTCTCACTCTTAGGTGCGGGGGTGTTTGTCCTAATAACTGTTTTGTGACTTGCCATTAATCTTTATACAAAAATTGTGTGAGTTTGTATATGTGTGTGAGTGTGTATCTTTGTGATGACCTATTTGAGTTTTAGACCATCTGAGTGTGGACAAAAGTGAGTAAAGTGAGGACATTTTGGATAGTCCTCACTTTCTGAGACATTTACATTTATGCATTTAGCAGACGCTTTTATCCAAAGCGACTTACAACTGAGGAGTACAGGAAGCGATCCGTTATGAAGAGGCATAGAAACGTAAGAAGTGCCTTAAATACTACGTTTCGGGCATTGCTCAGAGTAGCGTAAGCTAGAATAGGAAGGGTGTAGAGAAAGATAGAGGAAAAAAGAAAGAATTAAAAAAAAAAAAAAATTTATGATGAGATTAAGTGCTCGCGGAAGAGATGGGTTTTAAGCTGTTTTTTGAATGATGTTAATGATGGAGGTGGGAAGATCGTTCCACCAGCCAGGAACAGTGAATGAAAAAGTTCTGGAGAGGGATTTCATGCCTCTCTGGGATGGTAACACCAGCTGCCGCTCTTTAGCTGAGCGGAGGCTTCTGGTAGGGGTGTAGGGGTGTATACTCGTAGGAGCGAGTCGAATTATGCGGGTGCTGAGCTTGTGGTGGATCCATAAGCAAGCGTCAAAGCCTTGAACTTAATGCGGGCAGCGAGTGGTAGCCAGTGCAGAGAGATGAAGAGAGGTGTGACATGGGCCCTTTTGGGCTCGTTGAAGACAAGACGTGCCGCTGCGTTCTGAATCAATTGAAGTGTTTTGATTGCACACGATGGAAGTCCAGCCAGAAGCGCATTGCAGTAGTCAAGCCTAGAAATGACCAGGGCTTGGACAAGAAGCTGTGTTGCATTTAAAGGCTTGCTTGAAGACGTGTGTGTGTGTGTGTGTGTGTGTGTGAGAGAGAGAGAGAGAGAGAGAAGGAGAGAGTGAAAGTAAAAGAAAGATGGATGTTTGAATATTGAATATTTGGATTATGATTTGACTGATTTGAGGCAATCACCTGCATGAGTGCTGATAGTAAGGATGTTACCATCTTTAGGATGAGAAATTGAGAAATTAATATTGAGAAATTAGCCACTGAGAAATTAATATTGATTGACCAAATTGATGTCTATCTGAATGTCCTGCAATGTCTGTGGTGGTTACGGCCCAAAAATGCACCAAAAAACATTCACCAAACAAAGACATGTTTTGTTTTATGTCAATAAAGAAAAGTCTGTGTATTAATGACATTGCATATAATCATGGGGTTATATGCTGCCAAAATAACTGCTACCAATCACTGGCAATTGTCTGGCTTTGACTAAGACAGTTTGGACTGTCTGGTGGATTGCACACATGCTGATCAAAACCATCACTCTAGACTATATGTAAACTGTACAAATTATTTTTTGAGGTTGTAAATAAAACTTGATTATTGGAATGTGTTTTACAAGAAGAAAATCTCAGTCTTTACTTCAGCATTTCACGTTTAATTCAATGTGTTATTTGCCATTTCTTTGTCATTTTTTTGTGAAATTTACTAGCATTTTTTGAGTGAAAATTGTTTCAAAATAGGCCCTGCACATTGTTTTGTTGTACAGTACTGGTATGTTTGTTTTATGAACATGCTTTATGAGCACACTGAGCTCTGATTAAGTGTTATATAAAATTATTATTATTATTGAAGCACAAAATGACTTGTCATGTGATGTCAACATGGCAGCACCCATGAGGTGGCCACAAGCAAACAAAACAAAACAGTTTGTTTATAGAAGACTGGCAGTCATCTAATGAGACTGTAACATACCTCAATTTAATGATATTGCTCACAAGTTAGTAAACAAATGTTCTTGTCAATTATTAAATATAATACTACACCTTTAATCCTTCCACTTAACATACTCCGTAGAAACGCACAAGCCTAACCTGTTTTTAAGAATGATGTAGACCAAGTCATGTCTACTATGTGTCATGTCTACTCTCTCTCTCTGTCTCTCTCTCTCTCTCTCTCTCTCTCTCTCTCTCTCTCTCTCTCTGTCTCTCTCTCTCTCTCTCTGTCTCTCTCTCTCTCTGTCTCTCTCTCTCTCTCTCTCTCTGTCTCTCTCTCTGTCTCTCTCTGTCTCTCTCTCTGTCTCTCTCTCTCTCTCTCTGTCTCTCTCTCTCTCTCTCTCTGTCTCTCTCTGTCTCTCTCTGTCTCTCTCTCTGTCTCTCTCTCTGTCTCTCTCTCTCTCTCTCTCTCTCTCTCTCTCTCTCTCTCTCTCTCTCTCTCTCTCTCTCTCTCTCTCTCTCTCTCCCCCCCTCGGCACCGCAGCTGATGCTGATGCGAGTACACTCATTCTGACTCTCACATCCTGAGCGGAGACACACTGTCACCTGCTCCGCCTTTTATTCTCTTCATAGAACTTTGAACAGCGTTTATATTGTAGTCAGCGGCGTTTCGCCTCGTTATTCTCAATGAAGATATGACAAGAGCAACCTCTCACGAAAGGAATTCGTTACAATGATGGTGATCAATGGAGGAGACGTGCGTGGACACTAGAGCAGTTTGATCTTTGCAGGACACATCCTAGAGGTTTTGAGCCTTAAGAGGAAGCTAGAACCGTTTCCATTCCCTAACACTTCTAACCAGCGCAAACAATTACAAACGGGAACTGACGGGGCTTTGAAAACAGATCGTAGCCTACTCAAGAGCAAAGAGAGGTGGATAAAGACTATTTTATTTAGAGATACGTGTAAATACACGAGCAGCGGATGAGATAAACCTGTATTACAAGAGCTAGAGAAGATCGATTCAACTGACGGTGCGCTGCATTGAATTTAGAAGGTAAGTTGTCAACTTAAGCTGAAGTCTGTCATGTCTAAGTTTTGAATTACGGTCATTTTAAAATTATTTAAAAGGCGCTGTGATTTCACATGCTGAAAAAAATATTTGTTTGTTTACCAAGTTACCATATCAGACGTAGAAAATAATTATACTATTTTATTTTACTGTAAAAACATACGCTATAGAAAAAGTAAAAAAAAAAAAAAAAAATATATATATATATATATATAGTTATTTTGTAGTCGCTAAAATCATAGGATTGATTCCAGAAACCAGCATACAAATGGCCTGAATGTATTGCATAAAATGCTTTGAATAAAAACATCTGCCAAATGTGAAAAGTTATTGCCATATTTAAGAAGACAAACCTTTAAACCAACTAAACAAACTAAAATATTCTTCTAAAAATGATAGTTTCAAGTTATTTAGGATACATTTTTATTACTTTATGTTTTTCAGTTCATGTTTATTGCATTATAGTAAATATTAGGTAGCCTACTAACACTTGTAAAATACTGTCGCCAAAATACCATCTTGTAGGCCTAATGCTTGAGACATGTCTTTAAAAAAAAGTTATGTCAACCTTGACTTCCAACCCTGTGGGGAAAAAAAAAACAAACAAAAAAAAAACAGCCAGGCTAAAACCAGCCTAAGCAGGTTGGCTGGTTTTAGCTGGTCTCACAGGCTGGTTTTAGAGGGATAAACCAGCTACTTCCAGCTTAAACCAAGACCAGCCAACTAGGCTGGTTTTATTCTATTGACCTACAGTTTTTAAAAAACAGTTTTTTTTTAACTTTTACACTTTTTGTGATATATTTCAAGATCACATCTTTAATAAGGTGTCAAAAAAGAAAGTAGGCCTAGCTGTTTTATCCACACAGTCTGATAAAATGACAGAAGCAGCTGTTGCTATCCTCTTTGACTAATTTATACAATCTAACTTTTGTAGTTAATGAAATGCGAAAACACTGTTGAATCTTTAAGACACACTTGTGCATTCTTTCAGTCCCTTTTGGCAAGTGGTGGTCACTGCAGAGTCAATTGACCTCCAGCTCCACCTCTCTGGACGTCTAATGGGTGGAGGGATAGAGTTAGGGTAGGGTTAGGGTGTGGTTGGATGTGAGAAGCCTGTCTTTTTGGGGGGTTCAAGGTTAGAGCATAATTTAGTCCCCCCCATTCATTCGAATCCTGTTCTGCCTATATGCTAACCTTGATTATACTAATTTGTTTCACATCATTCATTTCAGTTTATATGATAGCCTACAATAATAATTACAGAATTCACAATTCTTAAAATAATACAAGGGTAGGCTAAGGATAAGTAGCATAATGCGCGCATGGTGACTCGTTAATTAAGATTAGGCTACACAACTTGCTTGAGGCGCGCCGCGTAGCACAGCGGTCAGAGAAATGACCGTCTCCATTCTATCATGGCTATTACGGTGATTAAGATGTTTATTTGCGTTACAGTTGGGCCAGCGGGATAACCGCACATCACTGGGTCTCCTCATACTGAAAAGCTAGTTGTCTGGCTGGAAACCTTCTCGCCTCGGACGCGCTGGGGAAATAGATCCCTGTCATGAGCGACTAACACCATCGACAAACAACAACACCGGCGGATAAACCGCACCGATCCCTGCGAGTGACCACCTGTTTCCAGCGCAGACCAACCGGTAAGCGCTTAACTTTACTGAGGGACAATACAAGAGAATACTGTTTGTATACGTCTCCAAAATGTTTATCAATCTCTTCATGTGAATATTGCCGTTTGGGCGACCGACATATTCATAAAAGCGTTATTGGATATCTTGGATATCTTTTAGTCACTTTAGTCACTTGTTAATCAAGAGCACAGAATCACGCTCAAACAAACGAGGTAGGCTACTTTGAGGATCCTCTTTCATCTCTATTTGCGCAATCATTCTTTTCTTCTTCTCATCCTTTCATTCAGACTCTATCTCAGTCACCCATTCCCCTCATTTCTCGCTCAGATTATTTCCCTGTAATCCAACGCACAACTGAAGTAGCGTTTATACCTGCGTTATGCAACTGGTGACACTGGTGAGGATGTAGTCATAGGCGCGCGCAATTTGCGTGTGTTTTGTGTGGATCAAACCCTTCTTAAATGACAGATTATAGAGGAATGGGAAAAACATGGGTGTGTGATGTGTTGGTTATACATTTTAAAAATGTATTTTTTTTATTTTTATTGCCTAGTTATGTTTCTTTTTTTGTCTTATTGTTATGAGAGGCTAATTGCTTTGTATTGTCATTCCTAAAATGTCTTGCTCATGAATAACTTATTAGCCTAGTCACAGATAATTTTCCAGTCATGCTAGATATTTTGTCCTTTGCGTGTCCTTGCTAGTACACTGGCAACAATTCAGACACAAAACAAAATAATTTGACCAACACACCCAAACAGGCAGGGAGAGACATACTGTGTTTTAATGAGCAATATTACTGCCAGATGCCTTTCTGACCCTTGTTTAGTTTGAAGGAACTACATCAGCCCAAGGAGATCTATGATGTGAGAGCTGTGACATTAAAGACAGCAGACTAGGGAAAATATACGCCTGTTTAATGCTTTTAAAAACCTTCAGAAAAAATCCAAGCACTGGTAAAACATATTTGTTTGTACTATTTTCTTTTTTCTTTTCTTTCATTCGGTTGTTTGGAAGTAAGTGTAATTCAGTCCTTTCGAAAGTGTCTTCATTGCTTTTGTCCATGGTATCCAAGTGTGGTTTTGCTGCATGTGCTGATATATAGAGTAAATGCTTCCGTATATGACTGTCTTTCTTCAGATGAACACAAACAGAGATTTTTAGAAAAAGAATCCATCCCTGAGAGTCCACATAATGCAAGTGGATAGATCCCTTAAAGTTGGCGCTTCAGAAACCACCCAAAACAAACGCAACGGTAATCCATGCGACCCCAGTTCATTAATCAATATCTTCTGAAGAGAAAAATACTAATATTTTGCATGTTGTGAAGCGTGATATAAGTGTGTTGTATATTAAACAATATTATTGACTTGATTGCACTGACACTATTTGATGAGAACTAAACTGAGCTGATGATGACATCACTGTTTTCTCCAGATCTGCTTTATAGCCAAATTGCACTCATTTAATAATGATTTTTACAATGGAATTGAATCAACACCGAAATGACTTCAGCTGAACAATGACATTGTTTTCTTTTTAGAGTTGCTGTACAGCCGAATTGAACTCTGTTTGCTTTTATTGAATCGTTATTTTCGTGTTGATCACTGTAAAGCTGCTTTAAAACAATCTGTATTGTATAAAGTGCTATAAAAATAAAGGCGACTAGCCTCGTGAAACTCGCATGGGACGTGACAGTCCTCTGTGCTTCCAAATCACTTCTCTGATTAACAACATCACGCTTCACAGTGTGTTGACGTTAATGTCGAGTGAATGCACGAATGACAGTTGGCTGGAAGCAGTGGTTTATAGTTTTAAAAACTTCGAAATATTAGTTTTTGTAGGATCTCACACATACCAATCGTTTCACTTCAGAATTGATTCATCAACTGGGGTCGTATGTATTACCGTTGTGTTCGTTTTGCATGGTTTTTAAAGTGTCATCTTGGAGGGGCCCATCCACCTGCATTATATAGACTGACAGAGATTATTTATTTTTCTAAAAATCTCAGTTCGTTTTCATCTGAAGACAGAGTCATATACATCTGGCATGACATGAGGGTGAGTAAATGAGAGAATTTTATTCCTTGAGTATCCCTTTAAGAAGGGGGATAACTTCCTGTTGCCTTTCGAGTTTTGATCAATACTGAAGCCTTATTGAATCACAGCAGTGTAAGTATGCAAATGGTATTTAAGTGCGCGAAAATTGGTGGCAGACTCAACAGCTATATAAGGCAGTGTTGAACGCCATGAAGAATCTCCTTCAGACACTTGCTCAGACAGCTCAGCTACTGATGCAAAGTCAAATGAATCGAACTCGAAAGGGAATGTCTCTGGTTACTCAACATAACCTCGGTTCCCTAAGATGAGGGAAAACATTTAGAAACATTGCTTAACCTGCTGTGTTACTTGCATAGCTCAGAGTTTCTTATGAGCATCTTATAGTCAGCTGCCGTTTTCGCACATTTGAACGTTTGAACTCAAGGCTTCATTATTTCGAGAGAAATTAGTTTTCCCATAGCGTCTGCTACTGAGACAATGTCTCATTCCCTCATCTCAGGGAACCGACATTATGTTGAGTAACCATAGATGTTTCAGTAGGAAATATGTAAATACAAGAAAGAACTGTGCTTGTCTCCACATTAATGGGTTAGATGCATGCATATAAATAATACTAAACAATTTCAGTATATCTTATTATAAGACCTGCTCATTGGAAAAATGTCCAAAAACATACCTATACTTACAATTCGCTGCATGGTTTCCATCTGAAATGACTACTAGTGGCAGTAAAACTTTTATTCTTGTTCACACAAATTGTGATTTACAGGGGAAGATTTAATGATTAATAAAGACTCACGGTGGCTTGAACAATACTATGTAATGACCTCAAAACCCTTTTACCATAGTGCATTAGCCTATTTGTAAACTACTTTTAATTCCCACTATCTGGATATTTTATTTCCAACTGCTGCGACGCATACAACAATCAATGTAATAAAACATTAGCAAATTCAGGTTCATCTGTTTTGGATAAACCTGAACACATTGCATCACTCACTGGACAATTCACTATGAAAGTGTTGTGAAACGTATAAAAAGCAATGTCATCACATGCACATCATTCCAGTGAGCTTGGCTTGCTTGTAGTGGGTTAAAATGTTTTCCAAATGAATGAAGGCTAAAAGTTTCTCAAGCCACTCTGCTATTTATTTGAGACTAGGCGAGCTTTTTCTGGTCCAGGTCACATTTTGTGCGAGGAAATATGTCTTGACCTGCGGGATTGGTGGTTGGAGTGAGCGAGGGGATGAGGTAATTAAAATAGATGGGTTGAGGAAATTGAGATTGGCTAAGAGAGGCTAACGTTATGGAATCACTTGTCAAAACCAGCACTGTCATTAGTCATACCTATTTGTGCAACAAGAGAGGCACCAGCAGGTTATGTGTGGTGACAACCATACAGTGTTGTTGAATGATATGTTTATAATAGAAACAGGAAGTATTCGGTTTTGATAAAATTATAAAATGCTCAGCATTCTCTTACTTTTTTTGTCAGGTGGTATTATATCTTAAAATTCTTGAAATGGGGTATCCGGTATAGTTCAAATCAATCTATCGAGGCAAAGTGGAAAACAGAGCTGAAATATGCATATCCATATCTGATAGTATTCGAGCTGGTTTAATGGCACAAAGACCCTTCCAGAGGTATTTGTTTGTTTGAGGTGTAGACTAAACCTAATTCTGCACCAAATCCCTCATTTAATTACTATTGATAGTTTAATTGTTTTTTTCTATTCAAGCCTTAAAATCCATGGTTAAATGAGCATTTTCTAAAGATGTGTCAGTTTCATGATTGGAATTAGTTGTGGAGCTAAAAACCAATGTTTGCACTAGAAAATGTTTGCTTATTACCTCAAAAACCCTTCTAAATGTAACCGTATAGACATCACCTGACTCCTCAAACAGAAAATGGTTATATTCTGGAATGTACTGACTGGTGTCAAACATGCAGAATCAGTAGCTGAAAGGCAAAATGATCATTTTCACATGAGATTTGGAGCCAAATTACAGGGGGGTAAAATGTACTTTAAAAAGATGGCAGCATCATGATATTTTTACACAGAGATTGGCAAGACTATTAGTTGTCTATTGACTTTATCCATCTTTGTTGCACTATATGCCAATGGTGACAGTTCAAAAATGGGAAAAAGCACTTGTGTTTTTTGCCACAAGTTTGCATGCCTGTAACTCAAGACGTATTAAAGATATCTTAATATCCTTCTAGGTTCTAATTCTTAATAAACTTTTCTTTTGAAATCTTCATTTTTATGGTCGTATATGGTTCAGTCACATAGATAGGGGGATCCTAATGCGACTCTTTTCAAACAGCTGATACTTATTGTGTTTAAAGAGGAATGTCTGAAAAACAAATACTGAAACTAGAAATGTATCCAGTTTCCCTTGATCAAAATAGCATACAACATACCTCGCTGAGTGCCAAAAATATATTTTTCTGAAGTTTACATGTAACTCAGAAAGTGTTAAAAATATCTTATAATTTTACATTCCTGTTCCTATTAAACTTTTCTTTTGGAATCTTAATTTTTAAGACCCTGTATGGTTCAATCCCGGAGATACTGGGATGTCAATACTGTGTATTTGAACTTTTAGTAGTTAAAATGTTAAAATGAACAAAATCCCTTCTTCCAAATATCCCTGAAACTGATTCAAATATAGATTCTTATAAATACACTTTTGAGAGCATGTTAATGTGCCTCAACCTGACCATTTCAGTGGAGGTCAGGACTGTGTGCAGGCCAGTCAAGTTCCTCCACACCAAACTCGCTCATCCATGTCTTTATGGACCTTGCTTTGTGCACTGGTGCGCAGTCATGTTGGAACAGGAAGGGGCCATCCCCAAACTGTTCCCACAAAGTTGGGAGCATGAAATTGTCCAAAATGTCTTGGTATGCTGAAGCAATAAGAGTTCCTTTCACTAGAACTAATGGGGCAAGCTCAACCCCTGAAAAATAATCCCCCTCTACCAAACTTTACACTTGCAGTGCAGTCAGGCAAGTTCCGTTCTCCTAGCAACTGCCAAACTCGTCCATCGGATTGCCAGACAGAGAAGCGTCACTCCAGAGAACCCGTCTCTGTGGCGGCGTGCTTTACACCACTGCATTCGACGCTTTGCATTGCACTTGGTGATGTAAGGCTTGGATGCAGCTGCTCGGCCATGGAAACCCATTCCATGAAGCTCCCTACGCACTGTTCTTGAGCTAATCTGAAGGCCACATGAAGTTTGGAGGTTTGTAGCTATTGACTCTGTGCACTGTGCGCCTGCATGCACTGACCCCGCTCTGTGATTTTACGTGGCCTACCACTTCGTGACTGAGTTGCTGTTTTCCCAATTGCTTACACTTTGTTATAATACCACTAACAATTGACCGTGGAATATTTAATAGTGAGAACATTTCACGAATGGACTTATTGCACAGATGGAAATGTACTACGCTTGAATTCATTGAGCTTCTGAGAGCGACCCATTCTTTCGCAAATGTTTGTAGAAGCGATGGAAGTGATTAGTGATTTAGAAGGCAATAAGTATCAGCTGTATGCAAAGTGAACCGCATTTGGTTTTTGACCATTGAAAATGGGTAAAATACAACAATGGGACTTACATCTATGGGACTTAACCATACAGGGCCTTGAAAATGAAGATTTCAAAAGAAAAGTTTAAGAACCAGAATCTAAAATCATATTGAGACATCTATAATACATTTTGAGTTACATGCACGCAAAGTTTAGAAAAACGATATGGCACACAGACCCCCCCTCTACAAAATAGTGGATTACTCAGTAAATGTAAACCGATCAGGCATAACATTATGACCTAATATTGTGTTGGTCCCCCTTTTGCTGCCAAAACAGCCCTGACCCAACAAAGCATGGACTCCACTAGACCCCTAAAGGTATTCTGTGGTATCTGTGGTACCAAGATGTTAGCAGCAGATCCTTTAAGTCCTGTAAGTTGCAAGGTAGGGCCTCCATGGATCGGACTTGTTTGTTCAGCACATCCCACAGATGCTCGATTAGATTGAGATCTGGGGAATTTGGAGGCCAAGTCAGACACATGTACATGGTCTGCAACAATGCTTAGGTAGGTGGTATGTGTCAAAGTAACATCCACATGGATGGCAGGGCCCAAGGTCTCCCAGCAGAACATTGCCCAAAGAAGCACACTGCCTCCGCCGGCTTGCCTTCTTCCCATAGTGCATCCTGGTGCCATGTGTTCCCCAGGTAAGTGACGCACACGGACCCGGCCATGCACGTGATGTAAAAGAAAACGTGATTCATTAGACCAGGCCACCTTCTTCCATTGCTTTGTGGTCCAGTTCTAATGCTCACGTGCCCACTGTTGGCGCTTTCAGCATTGGACAGGGGTCAGCATGGGCACCCTGACTGGTCTGTGATTATGCAGCCCCATACGCAACAAACTGCGATGCACTGTGTATTCTAACACCTTTTTATCAGAACCAGCATTAACTTCTTAAACAATTTGAGCTACAGTAGCTCGTCTGTTTGATCGGACCACACGGGCCAGCCTTCGCTCCCCATTCGTGTCCATCTTTGTAATCAGTAACATCACATCTCGTCTGTGGGTCTTCTTCCACTATAATAACTAAATAGTTTTTGTATATGTCATTGTACATATGTATTTGTCATGTGGAAGGGTAGGACAGAGTGATTGATGAAGGAGGGGTGAATGCAAAAAGTGAGAGATGATCTCTGATTATCTGATGAGGGGAGACAGTCTTTCACCCTCACATGTCAGCTGATAAAAAAAGTGATGCGCAACATCTGCCTGAAGATGGAGAGAACATGAGAGAAGCATAGAAGAGTGAGAATTAGAGGTGTGAGGAAGAAATCTATGTATGAGGATGTGAAAGAGAAAGAAACGAAAGGAAGGCTTTTTTTTTAGGTCAGATTTCTCCCAGAGGCTCTTAATGTTAGATACCAATCTGAGACACTCTGGAGAGAAAAATCTTTTGAATTGGGGACCTACATCTCTCGGACAGCCCTTAAACAGCAACACAGACCACTGAGACTGTAGAGGTACATGCAGTGGCCCCAAATGAGAATTTGGACACTTAATGTATGAATGTCATTACATTCATGGTTTGAAATGAAACTTTTTACTCACCAGCCAATACTTCTATCCAAAACAGAAATATCAGAAATAAACTACATTATCAAAATCACATAGATTCGAATATATTTATTATAAAATCAGATTATGAATTAGTGAATCCCTTTCCATTTTATGACAGTCAATCATTCTTTGCGGATAACATAAAAATGAAAGAGTAGTGCAACAAACTGAATTCACCTGTCATAAAATTCTGTTACTTCTCTGATAAAACAGCATTTATTTACTTGTACACTCCACATATAGCTCACTTCAAAATGAATGTTTAATGGAAAGTATGTTGAAGATTAGCGGACAGGGTGTCAGTTCATAAAATCATCAGATTCTTCCTCACAGAAGTCAGTGAACCCGGCGTATTGAAGCCTCTCTTCCAATGACACGCATTAAAAAACCAACCTGTTCTCAAACAGAATGCCTCTGAAAATAATAATAATAATTAATAAGAAATAATAAAAATGCTCAATCTCATGTCATAATGATAGAATTATACCCCATATAATTATAATTTAATGGCGATAAAATTCACACGCCCTTAATATCAGTATATGGACAGCAGTGGCGTCCAGTGGTGTTATGAAATGAGGCAAAGTCCTCACAATTTTTTCAAATGTACACCTAATTTCACATAAATTAAATATAAATGTGACTTAAATGCCACATTTTCCTGGTTAAATAAACATTACATTGAATAAAAAAGAAACCAAAAACAATTGTAGTTTTACATTAACAATGTTATTAATGTTCTTTTTATATTTGATTTGCAAAAGTGGAACATGCACAAAAAAAAGAGGCGGGATTTATCACCAAACATATCCAATCATAGGGCAATGGAGGCATTGCCTCCTCTCACGTGACTTTCCCTCATTCATTCCTGAACCCACCACTCGATTTAGGGGGTCTGTTAACCCCCCGGCTCTTAATGCATTGTGTTTCCTTCTGGAGCATCAGTGAATGTTTGAACCTTTTTTAATAGTTGTGTTTGAGTCCCTCAATTGTCCTCAGTGTGAAAAGATGGATAAACTTGGGTCATTTTATTAAATTCAGCAATTTTTTTTGTCTTGTGGACTATATGTACATATTTTTTCATGTAAAATATCTTATTCAGGACAGTACTAAATAAAAAATAACATGCATTTTGAATGATCTCTTTTATTTAGTTAAAATTATTCACATTTTTACAGATTCTGCAAGCGGTTTACATACTTTTTCTTGCAACTGTATATCACGTGTTATAATATAAAAATCCAGATCTCATATAAGTACTTTTTTGCAACAATATCTTGAATTTTGTGAGCATTTGTATTATTTTGGTGACATTTTTGACATAATCCCGCATTAATTTCTGAACCAGCACAATAAATAATCACATCATGTTAATAAGAGACAAGACCAAGACCAGTCTTGAGTACTACAACACTATTACTCTGTTTATTTAAAATAAATGACACTTCTTTATGGTGTTTCAATGAACATTTCAGATAACCTCATCAGTTTCTTTTGTCATGTTGTTCATATACTCCTCTTACATTTCTACTCTACCAGATGCTGTCTGCCACACCTCCAGATGTTTTCTTGCATCCTTGTATATATCTTAATAAAACATGATGTTCACAGATCTTTTCCAGTGTGAGCCCAGATGTTAAACGACAAAAAAAATATTAGTTTGTAAAACTCTGAGGCAGAGATTAAGTGTAAGAAATATCAAACAGGAGGAAGCAGAGATGAATAGGGAAGGTGTGGAAGACCAAAATGTAAAGTCAGGTGATGTTATGGGTTCAGCACTTGTAGCCACTGTCCACTTGAGGACATTTATGTTTGACACTAGCAAGCTGTGACTCTGAGCAAGGAACTCAGCATGCAGACAAACATTTGGGGCTGCAGGGATGTAAATTGCTCATGGTTAGATGCCACTTTGCAAACCATGTGTGTGAATGAAGTATACCCTCCTACTGTCTGCTAATGTCACGCTGTCTATTTGGCTGATGACGCTCAGCATGGCACAGTTCTGCTCTTCCTCAGTGCTGCGGGAACCATCCAACAGTGACGGCAGTTCCAGAGCTTTTACTCACAGAATTTGAAAGCCTTCTGAGAGCTCTGAGGGGTTTTAAGGAACAGAGACGACTTGCTTCCGTGGAGAAGTTTTAAAAGTTGGTCTAAAGTGACACAGATTTGAAGCTGAGGCTGACATCTCTTTCTCTGCTGGATTCTGAATGAGCTTGTGAGTATTTTTAGATTTCGTTTATAGACTTTTTTTTTTGGAAGTAATCTAAACAATATGTTTAGAGTATGGAATTATGGAATTATTCATAATGGTACACTGTACCGACTAAGCACACATACTTTTTCAGGATAAACATCTGGGGCCAGATTTAGCATCACTCACGAGACACTTTGAAACTAATGGGAAGCACATAGAATTTTCTCTGAAACCAATGAATATGACTGTGACAGTATTTTATTAAATTAGATGTTGCACATTTTGTGGCAGTTCTGAAATGAAATGTCACCAAACCCTACCCTAAACCTAACCAATAGTGTAAGCAAAAGCAAATGTAAGATACAAATGCATTTGCTGAAGCAACCGTGCCATTTTATCCGGGTTTTACAGGATAGTAGAGCTCTAGGGCCCCATTTTAACGATCTGAGGCGCATGGTGCATGTGCGCTTAGGGCGTGTCCGAATCCACTTTTTCTAGTTTAACAACGGAAAAAATGGTCGGCGCGCCAGGTGCACGGTCCAAAAGGGTTGTACTTAGTCTCTTATTGAGTCATGGATGTGTTTTGGGCGTAACGTGCAATAAACCAATCAGAGTCTCATCTCCCATTCCCTTTAAAAGCCAGTTGCGCTCGCACCATGGCGGATTCGCTATTTACATGGCAGAATTTGTGAGTGGAAAGAGAGGAATCCTTTTATTTTTAATATTTAAAAATGTTTGCGTGCTGCTGCGCATCCCTGTGTGTGTAATAATCAGAGTGTACGTGCTTTGTGCACCCGCCTACAGGTGCATATTACTAACGCGGCCTTTAAATAACACACAAAATACTGCACTATTGACTTTAGACCATGTTTTTGTTGGTCAATGGAAACTGTATAGGTACTGAACACTTTTTGGTTTTGCTATTGGTTGGACAAACAAACTCTGTCACTAGAAGCTGATGTCACCAAGACAATTCCTTCTGAGTGTAAGCATACTTAGCAGTACATTTCATTCTCATTCTTATTCTGATCCACCACCAAACTCATGCTATTGGTTTAGCCAATGTTCCTGAGGTCTTAGACTTCTTCTGAGTCAGTGTTTATATTTTGGATGAATCATAGTACAAATGACTACACAAGTTGTCTCTGCATATTAGCTAAAGTACATTAATAATATTACACACACATCATTTTAATATCAGCCAACTAAGTTCAGAGATAAACATGTGGAGGACTCCCTGTCAAACATGACATACACCATATGTGTTCTATCAGGGTTAGTTAACTATTAACACTAGCCATGTCCGTGTGTGTCTGACAGATGGGAGATTTTCAGCCCCAAATGCAAGAATTAGCATTATCAAAAGTGGCAGTTAGCACTGCATGCTGCTTTTACATCACCACCACCACCACCAGCAGCAGCACAATCAGCATGTGCAATTACTGTTTTCAGAGAGGAAGCCACTGTATTCTGCCCTCAGCCCATCTCTCCCTTCATTTTTCTATTCCTCTTGATTTTTCTGTCCATCATTTCACACATTGTGATTGTCTCTCTTAGTACCTGGTTTTAATAAAGACTAATGAATTGTAAGTGCACTAATGCACTAATAATTTTTTCAAGTGAGCTTAATATTTTCACAGAGAACGTCACCATTGCAAGCAACATTCATCATTGGTTTTATCTTTTTATGTACTTGCGCCTGTATAACATGGACCAGAAAATCTCATGAGAGATTCATTGTTTTCTTCACAGCAGGGCTCATTTCTTTTCATCAGTGAGTTCTTTTTATCAGTAATATCAGAACATGTATTTTTGTCTTTTTCGGTCTTCCCTTTGTTTCTTTCTCTCTATTTCACTTCCCGCTCATTCTTCCATTGTTGCGTTGCGTTCTGTTCCGTTGTTCTGTGGTTGTGTTGATACAGTTGTTAATTAAAAGTAGTGAGGTTTAATTATTTAGGCTCAGTAATTAGATCCCTTCCCTGTATATCAGCATACTTTTGATTTTACTTTTGTACAGTGTTAGTCTTGGGTGTTAAGGTGTCATCTGTTACCTCAGAGGCGGTTCTGAACAGATGCAGCTTGCTGGATGTGCCCTCTGTGTGTTTACATCTGGCAGAGTATTGTTTTGCTTTCTTTTTGGCTGGCAGCCTATATGAGTGTGAGTTTATGTCTAAGTTTGTTCAGAAGTGTGTGTGTGTGTGTGTGTGTGGGGTGAAATGGAACAGTGCATAATTAATTTATTGAGGGACAAGAAGCTGTGCAGTCCTGTGTAGTCTCATTTGGTCAGCTAAGAGATTCATTGCACAAGGTGGAAAGAAGAATGACATAGTCATCCGGGAATAATCATAAAATAAACATCAGTGTGATCATGACACGAAGCTGCACACCAAATAATTGTGTACATTACCATTCAAAGTGCCAGTTTTTTCTTCTTCTTTTTATTCAGCAAGGATGCATTAATTAATCAAAAGTGTATGTAAACTTTTACATTGTTTTTTAGAGTAAATGCTGTTCTTTTAAACTATATATTCGTTAAAGTACCTTGTAAAAAATGTATCACAATTTCCACAAAAATATTCAGCAGCAACTATTTTGCATTGCATTGATAAAATGAGAAATGTTTCTTGAGCACTAAATCAGTATATTAGAATGATTTCTGAAGTATCATGTGACACTGAAGGATCCATGTCATTACAGGAATAAATACATTAAAATAGAAAATAGTTAATTTATATTGTAATATTTCTCAATATTATTGTTTTTACTTAATTTTTGATTAAATAAATGTAGCCTTGGAGAGCATAAAAGGCTTCTTTCAAAAACAAAAAATTGGGTTACACTTTATTTTAAGGTCTCATTGTTACAGTGTAATGTATATTTAAGTACTGTAATATTAATTAACTACATGTACTTACTATAGGGTTATGGTAGGATTAGGGTTTGTTTGAGGATTAGTTGCATGTAATTATGCATAATTTACTGTCATTACTATATTACTATGGTAAGTACATGTAACATATGTAACAAGGACACTGTAAAATAGTGTTACCAAAAATTGGTAGCACTTTATTTTACAGTCCTGTTCCGTATGCACATATTATGTACTACTTATAGTAATTACAATAACTAGGTACTAACCCTGAACCTACCACTAAACCTAACCTTAACCCATGTAGTTACCTTATATTAACCAGTACTTTCTTAGGGAAGTACGTAAATGCACATACTGTAAAATAAAGTGCAACCAAAAATTATGAACCCCAAATTTTTGAACGGTAGTGTACATGAACATGAAATATTGAGTCTGAATTATTTTATAATGTGAGAAGAAAGAGACAGCAGAGTTATACACAAGTCATGATGCCAGCAGTGTAGGTGATAACTGCCAAGGATAATATTAAATAAGTCAAATATTCAATAACTGCTAAATACATTTTAGCAGTTATTGAAAAAATAGTTTTCCTCTAGTCAGATTCATTTAACAATGTAACTGTAATCCATTTATAAAGATGGGAGATATTCATCTAACCCATTTAAAAGTTTTTTTTTTTTTTTTCATCAGAAGGTTCTCAGCCCTTCTCAGAAGGTTCCTGGGATATTCAGTCTGTTTAGTTAGCACATTTTATCATTATGTGTAGGGTCTGTTCCAACAGACAGTTTCTTTAGAAGGATGGGACATTAGTCCAGAAAAGTTATAACAATATAGTTGTTTCAATAAATTCTTCTACCTTTTGAGTACAGTGGTCCAGCTTACTTTCTTTTAAGATCTAAGAATACAATGTGATATTGATCAAATATTTCTTTGCCTATGGGCTGGTAATAATGACATCAGGTTGAAGAGCATATTATGGTATGTTCGGTGAATCCTGTCAAATGAAGCCAATCATGAAGTCAATCAAATGTTGAGTGTCTGTTGAAGAGCTGACATGATCATTGAAACGAAGGCAGAGATACTCATGTGGAAACAGAGTAACCGCTTGTCTCCTTTAGCTCTCCCTGGAGCGATTCAAAATGTCAGTGGGATTAGTATTAATATAATGATTGAATGAGAGGATGACGTTACGCCTTGTTTTGTGATTGCTGTTGTGGGATTGATTTACAGAGTTAAGTCACTGAGCCAGTCATATTCATTTTCAATACCCTGCACTTTCTGTTCATGCACAGAAAAATTGAGATGCGGAGATGGGGGAGCAGTGCTTTGGGACAGATTGAGAGAGAGAGTAATAGTGTGTGTGTCTTATTTGAAGGGCAACGTAAAGCCATAACCTTTACCTTTTCATAGCATATTAATCACAGCAAAGGCTGTAAACTTCTGGCAACTCCGAGCTGTCATTCCCCTCCAGTTGCTAATTGATGAGCTTGTATCCGTGCGAAAGTTTGGCCATCACTGATCTCCTGTGAGCCAAGACACGGGAATGTGGCCCATACACTTCATCAGTCAGAGGACTGCTGAATTACTGCTGTTCAGGGTGAGATGCTGTGAATACAGTCCAGAGTTACTGGATATTATCACGTGGCCCTCTGGGACACTTGATTCTGATTGGTTAATTGTGACATTCTGTGGTCAAGTATTTTTGTGTAATAAACACCAAACTGTATAATTATTGGATGCATGTTATTGGTACCATGTCATTATCAGTCATTAGTAAAGATTTTAGGGTAGGCAATTTGTTCCAAATTTTTTGTTTTGTTTTGCTGGTTGAAAGTTCACATCCTGAAAGCAATCACTAAGTTAAGAGGTCTTAATTTTTTTATATGTATATATCTTATCTGTGGAAGACATAGAACCATAAAATGTTAGTCCAGTTATTGCATACAATGTCCTTCCTGCCTGTCAGCATATGTATTTTCATACCTCCGCTCACCCAACATCACATGCAGTGTTTTGACAGCAAATTTTGATTTAGTTTTAGTCATAGTCTTTTGACTAAAATTCCATTTAGTTTTAGTAATATTTGTCATTTGAATTGTTTTTAGTTTGTCTAGTTTTAGTCGACTAAATCTACAGTAGTTAGTTTAATTGTAATGCATTAATTGAGCATTTAAGCATTACATAACCGACTGTTTCTTGAATACATGCCAAAACTGACATAATTGTGTTTTTGACTGTTCAAGTGCAAAAAATGCACACAAGAGAGCTCAATTCACTTTTTTTGTTGGTTTTTTAAAAACATCTATATAGTTTTTATAATTTTGTATTTCTGTTTTAGTTAGTATATCAGGTTAAGCTAAAGCTTCAAATAAGTTTGTTTATTTTTTAAATTTCAGTTAACATTTATTTAATTTTAAGTAAAGTTTTTTTAGTTACCTATACCGATACTTTATTGAATAATATGTCAAATACTGTTCTTAGTCTTTCCTCCTGACTATGAATTAAATGGAAATGAAATTAAATGCAGTTTAATGTGTAACCAAAAACATATAAATAATGCATGACTTTTAATTATGAACAAGCTTGAAATACACTGATTCTTATTTTGAAATGTCTGCACCTTACTATTGCAGTTGCAGCTGCTCTTACAAGTTCAGATGAGGATGATATAATATGCATTGTTACAACCGTCTAAAACATATTACTATATAAACATCATAAAATAAACATTGTCATTATTCATCAGCATTAGTTCATAAACAATTGCTTGGCATAAATGTGCACTATTCATTGATTGAACTGCTCTGAAGTGCTGTTGCGTGAGCCTGTATAAGCGCAATCTGCGCCATGCTTTCCCGCAGTTAGATCAGCACATTACAATTCAAATGTGCCCATCTATTACACAGGACATCAGTACTGACTGGATCTCTTCCCTAATCGTCCCTCCCTAACATTTTCTACTTTTTTTTATTCGTTGACGGAAATGACAGTAGATTTTCGTCAGTTTTTGGCATCTTAAACTGGTTTTTTGTTTATCGTCTCGTTTTTGTCAGTGAAAAAAGGTAATTGATGAAATTTATGACACAAATAATTTATCACTGAAATTAACACTGATCACGTCATCAGCGCGTTTCATGCTATAGACTGGTGTCAGTTACAAGCACCACAACCGAAACAGCAGCCACCTTAGTTCCTTCCTTGTTAGCTTATGCTGCGTTCACGCCATAACTACTGTAATTTTTAGATGGAAACCCGTGACGTTATACTTGGAGGAGTTTGTGACTCTAATTTATGCATTTCAATGGCAACACCAACAACACTGTAATGAATCTGCAGCAGTCAGGTGGTACTTTCAGTGCACTTTAAGTTGGTTATGTTTTTTATTATTATTGTAATGTTATGTGCTTTGAGACATAAGGTAGTTTAACATCATCTCTTGTGACGCTGTTGTTTGCTCCTTGTGTACATGTCCATGTGTTTTGGAGGAGGCGTGGCTTTGTAGACGCTCTGAAGGGAAGGTGGGTTCTTATGCTTTTAAAGCTAGCTCGTTATTGCTAGTTGCTCTGAAAATTACCTACCCTACCTTTAATAGCTATACTGGCTTTATATAAAATGGTTAATTTACCCTATTTTTACATTAAAATTTGCCGTCAATGCTCACTTAAAAGTAATCTTTTTAATTTAATCACTAATTTAATAACACTGTTAAATGTAATCTTTTCAAATCTTGAAAATAATATTAATTGTTCATACTGGGCATTTCAATGTTGCCATAGAGATGCATTTAGGCCACACCCACACCCACACAATCCAACTCTCTCCATTGACTTTGTATTGCGTGAAGCGGCCTCCTTGTCATTTCTGACTTATAACAAAAAAACAGAACAATGTCTAAAAGCTGCTATGTGACAGGGTGTACAAGCAAACAAGCTAAAAAACACAGAACTAAGTTCTTATAAGCTGTCGACCCAAAAAAAAACGAGCGTTTAAGGAGACAAAAGTGGATACAGGCAATAAGATGTGAAGCATCAGCAGCATGGGCGTCACTAGGCCCTTTTTAGGCTACAGCCTAAACTTCTGCCCAGTCCACCTAAAAAAATATGTGATTAATTTCCCTTTAAAACATATGAAACTGGCGGGAGGCTTTCTTTTATTCTGCGTTAATCAACATGTTCTTCGATCCGCAGCGGCACTGAGCAGAGAAGCAGAGGTGTGTGCGTTCATCTGAGCCTCATTGGTCTGTCACCGCTCATCAATGCCAAAATATTTGAGAAAAACAATCAAATCAGAGTAGGTGAGCTTTATGTTCACACAGAAGCTGCTGAGGTGCGAATTTTAGCAGCGCGACTCGACGTCAAGTGCGAGATATGTAAGTAGCTAAACTAAACATTTCATATTTGACAGCTGCTTTTGTAAGTCAGAAATGTTAAACAAATGACAAAAATATTCAGGCAAATTAATAAACTTTTGTCTAATTTGGCCATTTTGAATTGAAAATGGGCCTATGTGATTCATAATGTAGTTAACGAACAAGAAATATTAACAAAGCCGTTTTCATCAGATTAGGCATAAGATTAATAATGAATGTGTACATATTGTAAATTAATATAATTCCATTTGTAGCCTCCAGTAAATTAAAAAAGCACAGCTTTTTTCAGCCTGTATTGACATAACATTAGAAATGAATGTGTGCATATTGTGAATTAATTTAATAAACGTAGTTACCTAGCTTGTCTAACGTGTCTAAGAAAATGATTCATAAAACATATAAATATCAGTTAACCATATGTTTACTTTCTTCACTGACGAAAATGGAAAAACTATATCAGTCAAAGCACAGCGTTAGGAGGGGAAGAGACGGCAAGATAAAAACAGAGCGAACAAGAGAGATGTGGAGATAAGAAGAAAGACAAATAATCTACTGCCCACTGACATGGTTTTCAAGCTATTGTTATCTAATTTTTTGGCCTTCAGAACATCTTAAAATGCACATATGTAGATCACAGAAATCAAAATGTTCTCGGGAGCATGCGCCCGAACCACCCAAACTACCTCACATTTGGGATCGCAGTGATTATAAAACCATGCCTACATTATTGAGTACGATTAATGGATGTACAATATGGTCATGCAGAATAAGGCATTAATATATGCTTTATAAGTAATAATAAACAGCCGATATCCTAGTAATATGCATGCTAATAAGCAACGAGTTAATAGTGAGAATTGGATCCTAAACTAAAGTGTTACCATGTTTTTCATACCCTCACTGGGGGCTGAGCCCCCCTAAAATGAAAATCCTATAATCGCCCCTGATCAGCAGGAAGAATGGGTAAATTTTGCCAAATGTCAGTTTTATATATTATATTTCCTGTCACTGATTATGTTCCCCTCTAGTGGGTGTAGTTCTCAGTGTAATATAACATGTCACGCTCCGTCTCAATTGCCTGTATCCACTTTTGTGTCCTTAAATGCTTGTTCTTTGGATCAACAGCTTCTGGCTTTTTGAATCTGTGTTTTTTAGCTGGTTTGCTGTACACCTTGTCACATATCAGCTTTTAGACATTGTTCTGTTTTTTGTTATAAATCAGAAATGACGCAATACAAAGTCAATGGAGACGGTTTGATTGTTTTCCCCCCGGTGGGGGTGGTTTTCAGATTATGATGCATGAAGCTCTATGCCTAAATTTATTTAGACAAAATACTGTAGTATAGTATTGGTCATTTATTGGTTATCAGCCATAACATGAAAATAATTATTGACTTCAATAATTATTAGTGAGAATTTTAATATGATTTTTAATATGTGCATCTCTAATTAATTAACTAACTAACTGATTTTCCAACTTTATTTTCATGTCTCTCGTGTCACTCTCGTGCAGTCTCTTATAAAATCTCATAATAAAATTGCTTCAATTCAAATGAATATTTAATGTCCATTTATTTGGTAAGTAGCCATGTAATAAGTGGCTTACTAAGCTTCAAGAAAGATTATCTAGAAGCTGGAATGATGGCTGAGGATCTGATGAGAAATCAGGCTTTGGAGCTTTTTGAATAGGACTAAATTAAAATGGGATGAGGCTCCATTATCTCCTCTAAACTTGGCACCTTCTCTCTCACTCTGATTCTATGTTATTTTCTCCATCACTTTCATTTTTACACCCCATGTCTTTTTATAGAGTGTCTTTTTTGCACTCACTCTCTTACAATTCGTTCTTTTTCATCAATTGGTGTCATCTCACCACCCTCAGTTCCTGACTTAATTTCTCAACCTGTCTCTCCTGGTGAATTTAAGGACACCTTCCCTCACACTATCATTCTAATGCCATTCTCACCACTCACAAATCCCTTTCACACATCACTTCTCTCTTAGTGATCCTGTGTGTTGAAATCTACAAGGACAATTGTTTATCAATATTGTAATATGCTTTCAGGGCTGTTCTAGCACCTGTTGTTAGCTGGACCATCAAGACTGGGACAGATCAATTGTTTTATCAGCCATGAATGATGCAGACAGCCACAAGAATAATGAGGGTTTTAGCAGTAGTGGGTAGATGACTGGTCCAAATGTAATCAATTTAACACTGTAGTGTGAGAACTCTGTGTTTAATGCCATTTAACTGGGAGACACTCTACATTTTATATACAATGATTCAGTATATAAATATGCTGTTTTAAATCCTGCTTGACCGAAATATGAAATTTGCATGACAAAATCATAAGCAGGGGTTCTCAATTCTTAACGATTTCTAGGCTGTGTCTGAAAGCTTAACAGTGCTGCCTTCGGATGCTGCATTCCAAGGTAGGGAGGCATCGAGGCACATCCGAATCTGTTAGTTTCATGTCCTGTCTGCTGAGATACCCTCATCTGATTGATTTTGAAGGCAGCATAGATGTATCCTTTGGCGTCTTTGATATCCCACAATTCTCTGCGTTCCATTGATAGTTAAGCTAAAAAATAAAGATGACGTCTAAAAAGGTGCAGTTGGTGGTCAGTTTGTGTGTAAATTTATGTTTTTGACATTTCTACTGAGAAATTAGTATTGTAGTAATTCAATATTCACTTAATTGTCATCATCAAAGCTGTCTTTTTGTTGTAGATCATTGAACTGTTATGCTGCCTTAGAAGTCTGTCTGAATTCGTGCGAGGCAACAAGTCAGCTGTCTAAGCTTTCGGACACAGGCCTAGAAAGTTATAGACAGGTGATTTTTGATTAAGTTTGGAGCTAAACTCGCAGCTAAAGTGCACATCAAGGCCAGAGTTGAGATCCCCTGTAATATAGACATGCAATGGACCCCCCAAAAATCTGAACAACGTGATTCTTTAAAAGCTTGGCTTGACATATATTTCAACAAATTTACACAATATGTTGTAATGGACTATTAATAATATGTTGTTAGCCCCCACAAAAAATGATTCAGTCCATTTAGAAATAAGTCTGTCTGGGAAGTATTGTATAGAAGATAAAAATGTCTGAAGGGTTATAAATCCAAATTATGCATAGCAAATGTGAACATAGAATGGACTGTGCTGTTAAAACTGAGGCTTTTGATTATAACTATTGGTTTTCAATTTCAAGGGCATAAACACTCTGTCTCTCTCTCACACACACACTGGCGGTACACTCTCCTGCTGAGCGGCCAGCTGCTTGTTTTGTTAGTAGTGGGCTGTCTGGTTCTGAGCTTGCTGTTCCTGTCCAACAGGCTCCAGGATTCAGCTGCTGCTGAAGGTCACCATGCATATATTTACTGTATACTGTATCTACTAAGATCAGTCTGTGTAGAGGTCAGAGAACTTGAGCTGCTCTGACCACTGATATGTTCCCTGCTGGGATCTGAATGACTGTGAACATCATTTACCTTCTGCAGACTTGCTTGATATCCACTGCTGAGTTATTCTGAGACTGCTGTAGCAAATGAGAAGTTATGTAATATGTGAAAATAAGGGGGAAACAATAATGCAGAACTACAAATTCTTGGACACATTTTGGACAAATCCCTCCTGGAAATCACAAGATTTCAAAACAGCAAGGTTTACAGTTCACCATAAAAGAAAAAATCCCTTTTTTCCCACTGTCAGGGTGCCAGTTCCGGTGCCGCTGCCCAATCTGGAACAGTTTCATACAAGGGATCAAAGATTGGCTCGACCTTCAGGTAGATGCCACAATTACACCATCTGACACTTTAACATGTATATAGACACTGAATTAAATTAGTTGTTAAAATGTTCTCAAAACTTGTCTTTTTTTTCCCGTATTTATTTGGATTTTCATATTTTCCAGCTGGCCGATAAGTGGTCACTGCGTATATTTTATATATTTTTATTTCATTGAAAACATAAGCCACACTGAAAAAAATGCATGGTTTGCATGGGCTTTTTTGAGATTTCCTAAAAAAATTGGATAAATTGGATAAACACTATATTAAGTTTAATAAAATCCAAAAATGTTGACGTGGCACACAGATCCCCTGACAGTGGACTAGCTAACTGAGCACCGATACCAGCACCAGCACCAGCACCAGCACCAGCACCAGCACCAATTCACTCTTACTCTCTTTTCAATGCTATTTAATTTATTTTATTATCTGTCTGTTCTGTCTTGTTCTCTGTCTGTCAATTCAATTTTCTACAATGCTAATGTCCTACAGCGACCTTTCTTCTCCTGTTGCCCTTTTCACACTTCATCTCCCTCTCTGCCTCTGTGTATTTGAGTGTAGTATGCACTGCGGTGCTTTCATCCATGAGTGGACATGTTCTTAGAGGGCCTCGTCAGCGTAGCACACACAGATGCATCCACACACACACACACATTACATGCACACTTTCATTTAAAGTTTAGGTTTATATTTTGATCATTTATAGTGAGAATGAAAGTCATGACCATGATGACATTTATCTCCTGTCTAATCTTATGTTACACCATTTCCCACAACAATTACCAGCAAGCATTTACATCTATTTAACATGCATGGCCATGGCACCTGCGCAAAAAAAAAAAAAAACTAGCTGGCCATCATCATTAGCTGCCAAGCATACAATTAGCTAATTATGAAATATAATAGCCTGCATGCTTCTGCACATTTGACTGTGAGACTGATGGGCTGAGTCCTTTTATCTTGAGTTTTAGAGGGATATATAATGAGATACACAGTGGTTACATTTGGTCTCCATTGCACATAAATCCCTATTATGGATGTACTTCTCTCCGCCCCATTGGCTTTGCCTTCAGAAGTCAGCAGGGATCACAGTCAGTAACAGTGAGCCTCTGTAAAACATTGAAGTATGCATATTTGGTGTTTTTTTTCATGGACGAATAAAAATCAAACATTTGACAGTTGTTTCAAATAGCGGATGTTTTCTGCTCCTGAGAATGTTAATTTGAGCATCACTCTGAAGAGACGCTGCATAACAAATTTTAAAATGACAAAATGATGAACACCAAGTAAAAAGAATTCAACTTTAGAACTGTCTGGCTGACACTAATGCCAACAGATATATATCACACTGAGAGCTGTCATGTTTTTTGAAGGTGCATCAGTGACAGTCCTGGCTTATTTGCCCTAGATGACATCTTGGGCCTCATTTATAAAATGTTGCAAGGAAACCGCCCTACATTTAATCTTACAATCATTTCTCAAATTTGCATATGTATGAATGAACGCAAAAAAAGGTGTACACGCTTCATTCCCAGATGTGAAATCTTTCAATCGCAAAAGATCTTGAAATTGTGCGCAGCTGAATGGTTACAGATCTATGCCCTGTAATTGCTTCCTAATTAGTCAACATCCAAATCCTTTACTTGAGAATGACGAGTGGCCAAAATTGCTTAGATTCACAAATACCTGCCCTACTCCGACTCTCTGCCACAAGGAAATGTGTGTATGCCTGCTTAGACACTGACATGGCGCTAAGAACGTCAAAAGCTTTTTTTATAAATATGAACGTTGCAGTGATTTTTACTGTACGCACACTCTAAGTTCAAATCTGTGCATGCACATGTTTTATAAATGAGGCTCTTGATATGTGCAAAGGAAAAAAACACTTTACTCAGTTGTTCTTTATTCAAATGTTTGATGGGGACTGTTGTTGTAACATTGAGTCCACTGGAGGCAAGGTTGAAGAACCCAAGTGCAGTCTTTATTAACTTAAATATTCAAAACATAAAACAAAGACTTGGCTTGACCTGACTTGGTCAAAAACAATGGCATGGCATGAAGACTCACCAGCAGTGGTTTACATCAAACATTCAATCATTCACTCAATACCCAGCAGTCCGTCTCCTGCACCTTCGTCAAGGCAATCATGCCATTGAGCATTATGTTCAGGACTTTTGTGAACTTTCTAGCAAGGTTGAGTTTAATGATGCTGCCCTCAAGGGCATGTTCCTCAATGGTCTCAATGACTTTTTAAGTTATTTGATGCCTGAGAGCACAGTGGCGTGGACCCTGGCCCAGTACATCGACCATGCACTTCGTTTGAGTGGCTCATCTTTTACTGTGGGATTGGCGGAGGAGGAGCCCCACCATCCCACAGTACCTTCCACCCCAGAGAGTCCGGTCCACGTCCAGGGTGGGGGGTCTGCCCATGCTTCATGATCCAGGTCCGCCCATGCTTCACGATCCAGATACGCCCACGCCTCATGGTCCAGGTCCGCCCATGCCTCATGGTCCAGGTCGGCCCACGCCCACGCCTCATGCCTTGCCGCCGTCCCTCCCCCATGACCGCCCCCCTAGACTTCTGTTGGGGCTCTGGTTTTGTTTGGGCGTCTGGGGCCACCCATAAAGGGGGGGAACTGTCACAGGGTGTTATGGTCATGTTCTTGTGTTTAAGTTTGCCATGTTCACTGTCATGTCTTTTCATGCACTTCCTGGTCCTGTCATGTGATCCTGCCATGTGCTCCTTTGTCTTGTGTAGTGTCATGTCATTGGTTTATTGGTTAATCATTGTTCACAGGTGTGTCTTGTCTAGTCTTTAGTCATGGTGTATTTAAGCCCTCATGTTTGCCGTGTGTCTTTGTCAAATATTGTTTTATGTAAACCACTGTCGGTGAGTTTTCGTTCATGCCATGCCATGCCATGCCATGCCATGCCATGCCATGCCATGCCATGCCATGCCATTGTTTTTGACCAAGTCAAGTCAAGTCAAGTCAGGTCAGGTCAGGTCAGGTCAAGTCTTTGTTTTATGTTTTGAATATTTGAGTTAAATAAAGACTGCACTTGGGTTCTTCAACCTTGCCTCCAGTGGACTAATGTTACAGTTGTAGAGTTTTTGAATAAAAGAGGACCAGGGTTAAAGTTTTAAATAAGCATGTGTTTTTACCTAAAATAATAATGCAGATAATTATTCAAAGATAAACTACTATTCAAAAGCTTTAGGTCAGTATTATTCTTTAATGTAAAAAAAAAGGGAAAAAAAGTCCCTTATGCTCACCAAGGTTGCATTTATTTGATCAATTTAATGTGTTCTTGCCGAATACAAAAAAATGTTCATTTCTTTGAATGGTAATTTAACTTTGTGTTGCATTAAAAAAACACTTAGTTCAAAATTGAACAGCTTAAAAATTTCATTAAACACCAAATAATGCCTTTCATAGACACAATATTTGTTCTAAAAAAGGGATAGTTCACTATCACTAATATAAAAATTGTCAAAAAAATTTAAAATCTGTCATATTTTAAAGAATGTTGTTAACCAAAAAGGTTGTGGTTAACGATTAATGTATAGGCCTGCTGGTAACAAAAAAGTTTTGGTTACCATTTACTTCATTGAGTAGTATGTCCGAATACATAGTATTTGAAAAACAGTAGGTGGAAATTACCTGAAGATTCTGAAGTATGCATTCGATTGACACTTTACTATCCCATGAGGCCATGGGAGAGGATTTATGAATGGCAGTGAAGTGACGTAACTGACGCTTGTAGGTCATGTGACAGTAATGACATAGGGGGTGTAGTACGTCCAAATTTCATTCTTATTGTATTACCCATATGCATACTATATAGAACATATTTTTTTTTAACGGTCGCAAAGTACGGTATGTTCAAATTCAAATGTAGTACCTACTCAGACAGTATGTGGTTTCAGACCTACTGTGAGACATTCCTTAAAAAATCTTTTTATGTTCCACAGAAGAAAGAAAGTCACAGGAGTTTGAGTGAATAATGACAGAATTTTCATTTTTGTGTGAATATCTTAAATATCTTAACTTAGTTTTTCTAAATTCTGACATCCTGTATAGAAAAGAACAGGTGTTGTGGCTATCCGGAAGTTCCTGAAACTGAACATGAGCCAGCTGGTGAGAGGCAGGTTCAGTGAGAGGCTGTTCCTGGGTCAGAACACACTGTGCTGGTGTAGGACAGGTGTGACATCTGTAGCCTCTGATCAGGCTTTTAAAGAGGAAAATATAAGAAATGCAGGTGGTTGAGAAAGAAGAGCGGTAGAAAGGATCACAGAGGGCAGGCGTGATTGGGAAAGTAATGAAAAAGATGAGTGGAGGGTGAGCCACAGGCCTCTCAGTGCCTCATACACGCTCTTCTCGCTTTTTCTCCAAGGTCAGCTATGATGACTGCCCTTAAAAAAAACAGCCTACAAATTATTTGCTAATAAAACTGATACCACATATGCATCAGTAGGTCTTCTCTTCATCTTATCTCTCTTTCATTTTCTCCACAACCTGGTAGTAAAATGAAACGTTTTACTTTTGTTAAGAATTTTGACTTTTCTTTAAGTCTAAAGTGTAAAGTATGGACAGCATAGAGTTACTGAGTCATGTGAATAAAAAATTCAGTGTTATTGGTAGCTGTTTATGGAACAAATACACAAGGAGGCTGATGACAAAATAACAGAATCTGTTTTGCCGCCTTCTACCCTGCACCCATCAGAGTGGTGCTGGTTCTAACACCGGTTGCTGCTTGGACAGGGAATCTGCAGACCCCTTTGAGAACCAGATTATAATATTTTTAAATAAAATCTAGCTAGACTAAGTTGTTGCTGTTCTGAACATTTTATGTGGTGAGGACACATTATCTTGTCCCTCTGGACATGGCCACTGAAGTTAATGGCTCCTGACTCGAGTCAGTATTTGCAGAGATGTTTCCCTTCTTAAAATTATTTTTCCATGCTGGAAACCCATAGAACAAGGCTAAATTGGGCAATTGGAAAAAGGTTTATTTGCTGTGGTGGCTTGTTGTCCTTTCAGGTTTCTCAACTCAGGCCTTATGCTGCCTTCACATGCTATCAGAAATGTCCTACTTCCCTCTTCTGAAGTTGTGATTTATGAGCTCATTGCATCCAAGTGCAAAAGAACAGGAATCATGGAGGAAACCAGGTTTATTCTTGCATATTTATTGGGAAAATCGTATTAAAGCCAAAATTATATTTAGTGTCCCATTCAATTTATTTATTTTGCTATCTACATTAGCTTGCTGACAATTCTGGAATTTCGGTTAAATACTGAAACATACAATATACTTCAAATGATTATTCATATAAGTAAATATACACTACTTTAACGACAAGACAAGGCGATGACCAGTCACAGCAGCAAACATTCTCAACTCTGCCATATTTAAAGTTTATGGTCCATCCAACTCACGAACTTGGGTATCAGAATTCTCCCCGAGCTTCCCAGTGGTAAATATGACTTGAGAGGGAGTTCATGTCCAATTTTTAACTAGGAAACTCATATTTATGATAATTCCAATAGCATGTGAAGGCAGCATTATTACACTCTTAGCCCTGCAGGAACTCTTGTAAAAGACACTCTTGATCGCCAATTTCAGTCTGCTACTTATTGACGAGCTCATGTCAAGCTGATTTTGATCAATAATAATTCCTGTCTGTGTGAACCTCCATAAGCAGTTACTTTAGGGCAAACAAAATGCAGGTTCCTTTTTTTAATGATCTTTTCATTTGATGGTTTTATCCAAAGTAACCACCTTGCCTACAGGGATGAAAGAGGATTAGACTGTCTTCATTGTGTACAAGACAAATCTGCATAAATTAAAGGCAAATACTATTGTTATTTATGGTATGTTTTTTTATTATGACAATGAGAATTGTTATGATGTTAATCAGAATGGTACATTTCCTAATTTCCTACATCATCTTTGATTCTTTGTGAGATCTGCCAATAGATCAAAACAGAACTAGTAAACTTAAAGGGATAGTTCACCCAAAAATAAAAATTCGGTAATCATTCACTCACCCTCATGTCATTCTATATGTCTGCAAGTCGTGGCACTGTTCCTAATCCCTCAGTCAGGTCATGTAGTAGTGGCCCTGCCCACAGAGCCTGTAGTGGATTTCAGCTTCTGCACCTCCAGCAAAACTCTTTGAAAGACTAAATGCTCCAGGGACCCTTGCAGGGAAACAAATGGGCTTTTCGCACTTGAAATTGCTATCCCAGTGACCTTCTAAAGCCTTGGTTAACGTAATTAATCCTGGGTTGTCAGATTTTGAAATACTATCAATTTGTACTCCCTGGGTTAACATTCTTATTTACATATTTAAGAAAGAAACATTTGTAGCAGGGCTTAATAACCCAAGGCTAAAAGCAGTTTAAGTTATTAAAACGTTGGTTAAAGGCACAATCTGTAAGTTTTCGCCGCTAGAGGTCGCATTTTCAAAACAATAACAAAAGGCAAAGCTTGATGCCGCTATGAAGGAGAGTGGAACAATGGGAGATGTCCTTTTCACCATCCAGAGATAAATGGAATTCACGAACCATGTTCTCGAATTTTTGCATTACCTTACGTTTGATCACACTATTTTACGTCATTGTTAATGCTGCGTAGTTAAATTTGAACGAACGCACAGTATTTGCAAGTAATGGCTAAATATTTTTGTGCTACACATACTGCATTTAATTTCACTGCCATAGACTTGGTCACCAGACTTGATAAAAAGCGTTACTGAAGTACAAACAAAGTGCAACTGTATGTGTAATTTTATCAGCATAAACCACAGAGAATTATGCACAATAAATATTTGCTTACCTGTCTATTAAAAAACATGCGAAAGCAGTCTCTGTCAAGTCGCAAAGTTCTCTCCATCTCGAAAACGCCACGCCGATATTGATCCTTGTTTTATTTCTCCATTTGTCACAAAGCCTGCTTGCCTCAAGGCCAAAGTACACACAGTATTCTATGTTTACATTTTTTGGGATTTTCTGTACTCTTGAATGAATAATCCTGACCTATGATGACTGAACAACACAATAGCGGCATGCTTCCGCATTTGTTCACGTGTGTTCACGTGTGTTTCTACAAGCAGAAACCAAGGATAGCGCAGATATTACGTTATTTATAGGTGACAAGGAAAAGGGACGAGCCATAATTTAAAATTGGAATTTCTCTGGATTTACAAACCCTTGGGAACTTTTGCGATAATGAAAGTACACAACTGCATGAAATATATCACACTGTGCAAGTGATTTTTTTGGGGATATTTTATCACAAAAATCGTACATATTGTAGCTTTAACGCAGGGTTAAAAAGGACGTCAACCTAGGGTTAAGTCAAAGGTGTTTTCTCTGAGGGCAGTGGAGACACTTTCTTTTTCTTCCCTTGCACTGCAAAATATGTGCACATGTATGCAACTCTCAGAGCAGCTGTGGAGATGAAGTTCATGTGTCCTCATATATTAAGATTACAGATGCTGTGTGTGTTGAAGAAGAAACTGCACTGCTCATTCACACAGAAACTTCATATTTAAATACAGCACACTTATCTTACAGTGTACTTTTGATTTATTAATCTACATTTTTGTGAAAGTCCATCGCTGAAATCATAGGGCCCTAATGAATCTGTGTTGTTGCAACCGATTAAACAAACAATTCAATGACTCACTCATAAAGATAGTCACTTGTCGCCACCTGTTGGCATAACAGTGTAACTTGCAGAAAGAGTCACTGACGGTCTGTCTGGAACGAGCAATATTCTGAGTATATTAACACTTGTATGATATAAAATGGAATGTGCCTGGTGTCCTTTAACAGTTCCCTGTGGTGTATCAGTAAAATAAACAGTGTTTGGCACTGTTTATTTTACTAGCATTTTACTCTGTCAAATGAAACATTTAACTTCACTGCTGGACTAAGTGCAGTGTGAAAAACCCTTTCAGTAGGATGTAATTTCCAGTAAGCACCATCCAAAGAAATCTGCAGTATTTTGATCTCCTCATTACAATGTTTTTTGCTTTTTAGTATAAAACAGCTTTTAAAATATACTGCATTTATCAGTGAACCAAAATGATGTCTCAAAGCAAAGTACATATTTTTATAAACTTGGTGGCTAGTTTAAGCACTATAAAAATCCACCAAATGAGCGTGTTTCACATGGGAAGCTATGGAAATGCATATAGTAGGCTATAATCTTTTTGGACAACCCTATACTATAACCCACACTCATCCTCATCATCGCCATTCAGCCTCCCCACTTTGGGTTAAACCTCAGCCCCTCCATCGGGAGGGTGGATCTCTGAATGGGGAACTCTGAACCCAACTACATTTGGTCCTAAAAATGGCCATGGTATAACATAGAACACCCATGGAGAGGCCTGGGAAATAATACTTGCGGATCCAAGCTCGGATCTAACTGAGCTAGCATTGAAAACACCTGGTGCTATATTTGGCCCCCTCAACTTTGCACAGCAGCTTGTAATATCTGCTTCTTCAAGGAAGAGAGAACAAAATATGAATGCATTTTCATAGTTTGCCAGTGTCTGTCTGCATATTTTAGAGGATTGAAAAGATTTCTGGAGAGAATAAACAGTGTCTCAAGACAGACAGAGTGCATGTCCTCCAACACCCGTGTGTGTGTGTGTGTGTGTGTGTGTGTGTGTGTGTGTGTGTCAAGGTCAGACAGGACATCTGGTGAGATGGTAATGAGGCATATGCTGAGATGTCGTCAACCTTTCCGTAGTGAGGGCACAGTAACACACTGCATCTACACACACAAACCCAACTGCAGGAACATGAAATGCACCAATGGACTTGCATACACAAAGAAAAAGAGAGTAGGCCATTAGTAAGCTAACTGAATCAGTCAACTTTATAAATTCTGCTGCATCTACCAGTTTGTACAATGTTATAAAGACTAGTTTTTCTCAAGATCCTAAGTTTTGTGAGAGAAATTATGATGCTACTACACTTTTATTGTACCACTAAATCTCACTGTGGCCCAAAGATATTCTTTAATGTGTTATTGAAACACATATTTTATCCCTGTGGAACATGAGTGAATTTTGTTGTTGTGTGACTACAGACAAACATATAGAATTAATATTTAACACAGGATTTACTTATCTAAATGCTGACATATCATGGATTTGTTTTTTATATACAGCAAATTATTAATCCATGTTTTTTTTCTCCAAACCCCACTCCACAACTGATTTTACTGGTCAACTCCATCACCTTTCCAGAAATGTTCAGACTTCAGAAAATATAATTGCTCTACTTGGCTGTTTATTAGGCTACCAATGATATAGCTGAGTGTTCATTATGGGGACATTCCATAGACATAATGATTTTTATACTGTACAAAACCCCTCACCTCCCCCCACGCACACACACATATACTCATACTCACACACATATACTCATACTCATACTCATACTCACACACATACTCATACTCGCACGCACACACACACACACACACACACACACACACACACACACACACGTTTTTCACAATCTACTGTAAATGGGGACATTGCAAAGATTTCTATTGTTTTTATATAAAGCTATATTATAACCTAATCCTAACCCACACCCTAACATAATTCAAACAGTTTTTTTTTACAATAATAATAATTTTAAAAAACTTTATTTTTATTTTTATACAATTGTTACGAATGAGAAAGTCCCAAATGTCCCACTTTTTCTTTTTTTTTTTTAAATGGAGCTCACTTCTTGGTACAAATGTTGTCCTCAAAATATGGTTAAGTAGGCACACATGCACACATACAGACACATTAAAAATGTCCCCATTTATCTAACAATACACTTCTGTTATCCCAAACTAATTCACCCCATTATCCTACCCATAAAAAGTTATTTTGCATTTTTAAAGTACAATGATTTTTTTTTTAAACTTTATTTATGAATCATGATTACTTATGAAATTAGTTTTAACTTTGAAGATGTCCCTAAAGAGACCTTTCATCAGTTTTAGCCCACTTCTCTGGACAGTTTGGACAACCCAACTACCCAAACACACACATCACACACTTCAATATTTGAATACACAACCTGATACGCACTTTGATGCGTCATTTGATTGTTCAAATACTGTATTATTAGTTGTGTATTTTTTTCATTTACACAAATCTTAACCCATTCTCAGTGGTAATTCATGTAGCGTACATTAACTTGTTATCACACATTCATTTAGCTTTTCGGCCCTCATACAGGCACACATGCTATTGAATGTTCAATACTCGATTAATATTTAATATAGTGCCCTCTTTTTTGGTCAAAATCATTAATATACTACAATATATCCAGGATTCGGCAGCAAGGGTCCTCACATATTTCAGGTAATCAACTATAACACCCACATTTCTCCTTAGAATTCACAGGTTACCTGTCTGTTAATGTATTCAATATAAGGCTCAGGTTAAACTGACATTTTTGGTTGGCACAGCATTTGTGTGATGAATGAAAGTCATTATTAACTGACAAGAGACTGAAAATAGAGAATATAAATTAAACACCAGGAGGCATCCACTGAACCAGGTTTTTGACCCTGTCAAAACAGAATCTAATATGACAGGAGCTGAATTTTCCTGAAGCACTGAATAGAAGGTTTGTTAAACAGGAGTAAAAATTAAGGCCCGGGTATACTTAATTTTCTGTGTTCCCTATGTTCGGTCTCGTGCAAACCTTTCAAAGTATACTCCTTTGGCCGTGAGTGTAGAATAACGTGTTCGGTTGCATGCTCACTATCTAGAAATTGGGCTGCATGTGGACATCCGCGGACCCTCCTGATAATGAAAATTACGTCACAAGGATGCCCAAAGTATACTTTGGGCTTTAAAGTGTCTCTATTATGCTATTTTAAAGGTTCCTAATTTTGTTTTGGAGGTCTTCTACTACAGGTTTACATGTATGCATTTGACAGACGCTTTTATCCAAAGTGACTTACATTACACATTTTTTTTTTCTTGCTTTCCCTGGGAATCGAACCCATGACCTTGGCGTTGCTAGTGCCACGCTCTATCGTTTGAGTTACAGGAAAGCCTGGTCAAATAGTATACATTGCACATCACCACATTTTTCAATGATTCTCAAACGACTTGTCTGAAGATTCAGTCTCTTTAAATCCCTCCTTTCCACGAGCCTACTCTGCTCTGATTGGCAAGATGGTCCAGTCTGTTGTGATTTTGGTCTACCGCTTACAGCACGTCGGAAGCTAAACGTCCATTACCATAACTGAACTTCAGCTGAGGCTTCCTCAGTCCTCAGCGATTTGTATACACTGCATGACAGTGAGGACGGCGTCGATTTTACCATATCAATCCGAGCGCGAGTCCGTTGATGAAACATTGCCTCCATCGCAAGGATGACTTGAGCAGGACGTTTCTCAGTGATACGCTACTCAGTTTGAGGTACGTTATGAAATGTTGCAGCTGTAATTTCCTCACCATCAGCTTCAGCAACAAGAGTACGTCCATCAACAAATCGATGTGTATATTTCTAATTTATTGCAGTGCACATGTGGGAACTGTATCAATAACAGCGCATTACTCAAAGTAGTAAGAATGACAGACAATCTGCATCAATAGACACAATTTTATGTAATAGTGGCCCACAGCTGATTAGCATTAACTAACTTTTTCAGTAAGTTTGAAGTAGCCAGTTAGCCAGTTAGCCGGAGACCTAACAATGTAAAACACAAAACTACGTATTTTGAACACCCGGTAGAAAATACTAATACATCAATAATTAATCCTACTTACAGGTTGTGATTCTGAGGAGCAAGCTGGTCCTATAATGTGCACTTTCGACTTTACAACTTTGCAGACCGTTTACATTCCCAGAAAGCTATATAACATACTGCATAAAAGGTAATATTCGAAAAACCATAATAGGGGCACTTTAATCTCTAGGACAACAAAAATGTTGTAATTTAAATTAGCTAAGTTGAATGTAAAAACTACCGGGAGACTCTGACCACTTGTAAGCCATTACATGCAAACTGCTTTTTGTTTGTTATAATGTATGGTAAAATGTAAAAATGTTATTAAACATAATTTGTATAAACTATAATATATGAAGTGGTAGAAATTATATTGTGGTGGACACATTAATGCCGATTCAGGGAAAACAAAAGCTTTCTTTGATGTCTATACTACTGCATACAGTGCATCCGGAAAGTATTCACAGTGCTTCACTTTTTCCACATTTTGTTATGTTATAGCCTTATTCCAAAATGGATTAAATTCATATTTTTTTTCCTCAATTCTACAAACAATACCCCATAATGACAATGTGAAAGAAGTTTGAAATCTTTGCAAATTTATTAAAAATAAAAAATGAAAAAATCACATGTACATAAGTATTCATAGCCTTTGCTCAATACTTTGTTGAAGCACCTTTGGTACCAATTACAGCCTCAAGTCTTTGAGTATGATGCTACAAGCTTGGCACACCTATTTTTGGGCAGTTTCTCCTATTCTTCTTTGCAGGACCTCTCAAGCTCCATCAGGTTGGATGGGGAGTGTCAGTGCACAGCCATTTTCAGATCTCTCCAGAGATGTTCAATCGGGTTCAAGTCTGGGCTCTGGCTGGGCCACTCAAGGGACATTCACAAAGTTGTCCCGTAGCCCCTCCTTTGTTATCTTGGCTGTGTGCTTAGGGTCGTTGTCCTGTTGGAAGATGAACCTTCGCCCCAATCTGAGGTCCAGAGCGCTCTGGAGCAGATTTTCATCAAGGATGTCTCTATACATTGCTGCATTCATCTTTCCCTCGATCCTGACTAGTCTCCCAGTTCTTACCGCTGAAAAACATCCCCACAGCATGATGCTGCCACCACCATGTTTCACTGTAGGGATGGTTTGGCCAGGTGATGAGCGGTGCCTGGTTTCCTTCAGACATGACAGGCGGGATGTCATGTGCCGTCTGGCCACTCTACCATACAGGCCTGATTGGTGGAGTGCTGCAGAGATGGTTGTTCTTCTGAAAGGTTCTCCTCTCTCCACAGAGAAATGCTGGAGCTCTGTCAGAGTGACCATCGGGTTCTTGGTCACCTTCCTGACTAAGGCCCTTCTCCCCCGACTGCTCAGTTTGGCCGGGCTGCCAGCTCTAGGAAGAGTCCTGGTGGTTCCAAACTTCTTCCATTTACGGATTATGGAGGCTTATTGGGACTTTCAATGCTGCAGAACTTTTTCTGTACCCTTTCCCTGATCTGTGCAATTCCTTGGACTTCATGGCTTTTTTGGTGCTCTTTCACATTGTCATTATGGGGTATTGTTTGTAGAATTGAGGAAAAAAATAATGAATTTAATCCATTTTTAAATGAGGTTGCAACATAACAAAATGTGGAAAAAGTGAAACGCTGTGAATACTTTTCGGATGCACTGTATATGTATATGTATTGTGTTAGTGAACAACTAGTGAGAGTTAGTAAAGTGTGTTTTATTTTTTTTGAAAGCAAAAAACCCCTCACTGGTGACCCAACCAACTAATGTTCTTTAAGGCTCTATTTCTTTTCCATTCAAGTACACGTACACAGCCTGCAAGACCTCTTTAATTTATCGTATGTGTCAGTGTGTGTGTGTGTGTGTTGTGTGTTTTTTGTGTGTGTGTGTCCTGAGTCAGCACTCAGCATTAGAAAGCTCAAGAACAGCAGCACTCGCCACTCAAGCTCTCTCTCTATCGCACACGCACGCACACGCACACACACACACACACACACACACGTTGGGTTTTCATGTTTTATGGGGACTTTCCATAGACATAATGGTTTTTATACTGTATAAACTGTATATTTTATCCCCTTACACTAACCCTACCCCTAAACCTACCTATCACAGGAAACATTCTGCATTTTTACATTAAAAAAAACATCACTTAGTATGAATTATAAGCTGTTTTCCTCATGGGGACCAAAACATTTTGGATATTGCCATCTTTGTGGGGACATTTTGTCCCCATAACGTAGGGTTTACCAGGCCACACACACAAACGCACGTACATGCATTAGAGATCTGAGAGGGACTAACTGACTTCAGTCTACAAGCCTATAAACGTGTTCAGACATCTCCCTCTGCAGTCTGCACACACACTTATAAGCCGTCCATTAGGTTATTAACACAGTCATAATTTACTGATGACATCACAGTACATTTCTCTGTGTGTATGTGTGGTTTATGTGTGTAGGTCTCAGAATAGTTTTATTGATTTTGCTGGTGGCTAAAATTTTCTGAACTCACATTTTCATTATTTATAATCCATATGGGGATTGAATGGCATCTTCTTAAATACTGTCTCCTTACCAACTGTAAAAGTTTAAGAATTGGTCAATGAAAAAAGAAAAAAAGATCACCAATCTTAATATTGTGAGTTGTGTACAGTACAGTGGATTTTGGGTGTGCTGGCATTCTCAAACTTATGATGTTCATCCCCAGAAAGTGGTGAATTTAGGAGAGAGGGTCAAGAAAGTTTTAGAAATGATGAAAGACATCATGGGATGATTAAAAAGGTAGAGAAGATGGAGCAGAAAAAAATGTCAACTCTGCAAACGGGAGGAATGGAACGAGGAAGCTAAAATGTGTATGAAGGAAGTAAAGAGAGGGATGTATAGTACGAAAGTGTAGGCGTGTTGAGATGAAGCAGAATTAATGTGCTGAGACAGAACTACAGAGAGAGCTGGCACAACCATACAAAGAAAGTGACAAGAGAAAGAAGGATTTTTCACACCAAATGCCTTGTAGAAATGGTCACAACCTCAACCTATACACTCACCTAAAGGATTATTAGGAGCACCTGTTCAATTTCTCATTAATGCAATTATCTAATCAACCAATCACATGGCAGTTGCTTCAATGCATTTAGGGGTGTGGTCCTGGTCAAGACAATCTCCTGAACTCCAAACTGAATGTCAGAATGGGAAAGAAAGGTGATTTAAGCAATTTTGAGCGTGGCATGGTTGTTGGTGCCAGACGGGCCGGTCTAAGTATTTCACAATCTGCTCAGTTACTGGGATTTTCACGCACAACCATTTCTAGAGTTTACAAAGAATGGTGTGAAAAGGGAAAAACATCCAGTATGCGGCAGTCCTGTGGGCGAAAATGCCTTGTTGATGCTAGAGGTCAGAGGAGAATGGGCCGACTGATTCAAGCTGATAGAAGAGCAACTTTGACTGAAATAACCACTCGTTACAACCGAGGTATGCAGCAAAGCATTTGTGAAGCCACAACACGCACAACCTTGAGGCGGATGGGCTACAACAGCAGAAGACCCCACCGGGTACCACTCATCTCCACTACAAATAGGAAAAAGAGGCTACAATTTGCACAAGCTCACCAAAATTGGACAGTTGAAGACTAGAAAAATGTTGCCTGGTCTGATGAGTCTCGATTTCTGTTGAGACATTCAGATGGTAGAGTCAGAATTTGGCGTAAACAGAATGAGAACATGGATCCATCATGCCTTGTTACCACTGTGCAGGCTGGTGGTGGTGGTGTAATGGTGTGGGGGATGTTTTCTTGGCACACTTTAGGCCCCTTAGTGCCAATTGGGCATTGTTTAAATGCCACGGCCTACCTGAGCATTGTTTCTGACCATGTCCATCCCTTTATGACCACCATGTACCCATCCTCTGATGGCTACTTCCAGCAGGATAATGCACCATGTCACAAAGCTCGAATCATTTCAAATTGGTTTCTTGAACATGACAATGAGTTCACTGTACTAAAATGGCCCCCACAGTCACCAGATCTCAACCCAATAGAGCATCTTTGGGATGTGGTGGAACGGGAGCTTCATGCCCTGGATGTGCATCCCACAAATCTCCATCAACTGCAAGATGCTATCCTATCAATATGGGCCAACATTTCTAAAGAATGCTTTCAGCACCTTGTTGAATCAATGCCACGTAGAATTAAGGCAGTTCTGAAGGCGAAAGGGGGTCAAACACAGTATTAGTATGGTGTTCCTAATAATCCTTTAGGTGAGTGTATATTCTAAAGCACATATCTAGATTTTACCTGGCAACCCAACACAGTACTGTAATAAAGTAACAAAGAGTCCTTTATGTTATGCTACAAATAATTTATCATTTTCAATATTCTAAATTTCTCTTGAATATTGAAGAGTTCACTGAACAAAAAATGGTTGCCAATTTTTGAGTTATGACTACTACTTTACTACTACTACTGCTACTACTACTACTTTATGATAACTACTACTTTAGTTCTATAGGGAGTTTTCTGTGCAGTATAGTGCAGCATATTTTAATTTCCTTCTCTATCAGCTTTATACTGTATGAATAAAATGCAAGTCAGAGTTTAATTCACTCACCCAGTGTCTCTCTGTTTCTCCTTAGGTGGTGTGAAGAATTGTTGCAGAAACAGATCGGGCCCACCTCACCATGCCTTTGTCTTTCAGTTCACCCCGCCTTTTTCCCGTCTCCTTCATTCCCTTGATCCTCCCCATCCTTCTCCTGTCTTTCTCCATCCCTTCTCAAGCTGACTCCCAAGATATTGCCCAATCTTCCTCCAACTGTTCCCAGAGTGAAGTGTGTGCAGATGGGGTCCTTTTACCAGTGTGGAATCCTCTAAATCCTTCAGTTGGTGACAAAGTGGCTCGTGCAATTGTGTACCTAGTGGCACTAGTCTACATGTTCTTGGGTATGTCGATAATTGCCGACCGCTTCATGACTGCCATCGAAGTTATAACTTCTCAAGAAAAGGAGATCACTACAAAGAGACCCAATGGTGAAACGGTCACCACAACAGTTCGCATATGGAATGAGACCGTCTCCAATCTGACCCTCATGGCTCTGGGTTCATCAGCCCCTGAGATTTTGCTTTCGGTCATTGAGGTATGTGGGCATAATTTTGAGGCTGGTTCTCTTGGTCCCAGCACCATTGTGGGCAGCGCTGCCTTCAACATGTTTGTGATCATTGGCATCTGTGTCTACGTGGTACCTGAAGGTGAAAGGCGGAAGGTCAAACATCTTCGTGTGTTTTTTGTGACTGCGGCGTGGAGCATGTTTGCCTACATCTGGCTCTATCTTATCATCTCTGTGTTCTCGCCTGGTGAGGTGGAAGTGTGGGAAGCTGTGTTGACGTTCCTCTTCTTCCCTCTCTGCGTGGTCCAGGCCTGGATCGCTGATCGGCGATTGCTCTTTTACAAGTATGCTCGCAAACGCTACCGAACCGACAAGGGCCGTGGAATTATTGTGTCCGAGGGCGGGGAGGAGGTTGGGAAGGAGGCAGGATTCACAAAGATGGACATGCTTGAAATTGATGGAATCACAACACATCTTGACGGAGCGCTGGTAGGGGAAAGTGGGCTTGGAGGACGTGATCAAGAGGACGAGGCCAGGAGAGAAATGGCCAGAACTCTAAAGGAACTGAAGCAAAGACATCCTGACAAGGACATGGAGCAGCTCATAGAGATGGCCAACTATCAGGTAAAAAAAAAAAGAACAAAATGTAATTGTTTAATAATTTATAATATTTACATCAACTTTATTTTATAAAATGATAATTGTATAGTTATTAATGTATTATTATAAATATTATTGTTTTTTAATTTCTCTTGAATATTCAGAACAATATTCAAATTCACTGCACACACACATACAAAGTTTAAAACAGACCTATGGGCTTTTTTTTAGTTGCAGCCTACTATTTGGAACCACTGATCTAGGGAGTTTCTGTGCAGCATGATGCAGCATATTTTAATTTTCTACTCAGAAAAATAGATAAATTCCTAGTCTTCAAAAGAAAATGATAATTTACAGACGTGCTTTAAGATGTTACAAAACAACATGAAATTACGATCCTAATCAAATTATTGTGTGAATATTCCAGAATTTGCCCAGGATTTGTGAAAATGTTCATTAATCTCTATTTAACTCTAAATAGATCTAGGGAAGTTCTATTCTTTGCAGGCCAGTTCATTTTAAACTGCTGTGTTTTTTGTTGTTGTTTGTTTTACAATATTAAAGTACTCTCCCAGTTTAGTATGCAGAGACAATTGTAAGTAAGCCATTCATAGATTTCCCAAAAACTATAAAGACTCATTTGTGCTATTTTAAACATTGTTTTATTTATTTATATATGTACATGGACTGTAACAATACTTTTTTAAATGTCATGTAATTGCTTTAGTTCAACTGAAATCACACCTGACTTTTTTTTTTTTTTGCAAAGTCATAACAGATCTGGATAATACGGTTGTAGCATGTGTATGCACATTAGTCGACGGTCAATTGAAGACTGTAGTTTAACCTAATGGCTTATCATTGGTGTAAGTTTGGTGGCGACACCACCTGTTTGTCCAAACAATGCAAGACTAGGGAATTGTTTAGTAAACCTGTTCAAAAACAGTGATTTTATATTTTAAAATTCCATTTAGTGCTGATTCTGGTGCAGAATTTACGTGTTGCAAATTTAAAATGGATGTTTAACACCTTGAGAAATCAGCCTGCAACTAAACTGCAGGTTAAAAATAACTTTCTCAAACTTACCTTTGCAGGTTCTGGTACAGCAGCAGAAGAGCAGAGCTTTCTACCGCATTCAGGCGACAAGGATGATGATCGGTGCTGGAAACATTCTGAAGAAACACGCAGCAGATCAGGCACGTAAAGTGGTTAGCAGTGGGGAACCTCGAGAGCAGGAGGACGACCCTTATGTTACAAGAATAGACTTTGAACCTGCCCTCTACCAGTGCTTTGAAAACTGTGGGTCCTTAAAACTTACTGTGCAAAGGCATGGAGGAGATGCTGGGTGTACTGTTAAGGTGAGTTTAAAGTGAAATACTCTTTAGTTTATTCATTTTACTAGGGAATAGGATACTTCTAAACGTATTCTCTGACTATTAAATGATGAAAATTATGGAACAGAATTTTTCGCTTGTTTATTTAATGAGAACAAAGGAGGATCTTTGAACTTTTAAAATGTTTATTCATGCAAAACTCCAGGTGGATTATCGCACAGAAGATGGCACAGCCAATGCTGGTTCTGACTATGAATTTGCTGAGGGCACACTTGTCTTCAAACCTGGCGAGAACCTTAAAGAGCTAACCGTCGGCATTATTGACGATGACATCTTTGAGGAAGATGAATACTTCTATGTCCGCCTTAGCAATCCCCGTATAGTTGGGTGGGCTGATGGACATCCTATTGCTTTGGAGACTGGTGCACCTGCCCCTAGCGCAGCCCTTGGTGAGGCCCACACGGCGACCGTGACGATCTACGATGACGACCACGCAGGAATTTTTACATTTGAGAGCGAATCGGTGCGAGTTAGCGAAAGTATCGGCATCATGCAGGTGAAGGTCCAGAGGACATCAGGAGCACGTGGTCTGGTGGCGGTACCATACCATACAGTGGATGGGACAGCTTGCGGAGGGGAGGACTATGAGGGAGTGTCTGGAAAACTGGAGTTCCAGAACGACGAGACAATGTAAGTGGTTTCTGTCAGCTAATGTGCTTGTGGGTGTGAGAATGTGTGTGTCTGTGTTAGTGTCTTTATTTAGCTCTTTCTGTCAGGACATTGTACCACATGAGTGACCCTTCACAGTGAAAATGATTTTAGGCACAAAAAATATGTGAAATATATTTATATTGTAAGGCCGCCCAATCGTCCCAATGGAGGCATACGATTGGTGGTTGAAGGTTTCTTGCGCGTTCTGTCTTTTCAGCAGGGCAAAGGGATTTAAGTCTAATTTATCTTTATCTGACTCCATTTTCTTATGACCTCGAATTTAGGTTTGAATGCCAATTGGTTATTTGGTCCTTTATATTTAATAGTTTACACATTTAATTATTCAGTTTAACCTTTTGTTGAAATTATACCCGTTCATTATCTTCTAGAGATCGTTAATAATTCCAGAGTAAGTCAGAATAAATCAGTGTAACAATTTATTATTAGTCAGGTAAATGTATCATGCCAATTACATAATCAATTCAAAGATAATCCATACATAACATCAAATGCTCTGAAGTATAGAATAAAATATGGATACCTGACTTCTGAGAATTACATAACGCTGAGCATCTAAGAGACACTCAGCGTTACGGGCTGACCGATGTAAAGGTTCGAGCCCCGACCTCTTTGCAACATCTCCTTAAATACCAGACCAAGACGGAAACCTCTTTCAAATGGAAACGTGTTAACAATGGGAATTTACATTTAATCACTGTCCCATAGACCTGTATTGACAAAAGACCAAATGGCTAAAGCCACACCCAACGTAATGAGCAAAATATCTAACTAAACAGATGCAGGTGAAAGGAGAGGCATGTAAATTTAAAGTAATTCATAGATGATTCACTCAGCGTGACGTCGTCTCGGATGGGGATGCTAAATGCATGGTTGGTTTCAGATGCTAATGTCCTTTATTTTCTCAGAGATGGCATATGCAAGCTTTTTCCAATCTTACAATATATAAAAAAAATTATTTACAGGTGCTGGTCATATGATTAGAAAATCATCAAAAAGTTTATTTATTTCATTAATTCCATTCAAAAAGTGAAACTTGTATATTATATTCATTCATTACACACAGACTGATATATTTCAAATGTTTATGTCTTTTAATTTTGATGATTATAACTGACAACTAAGGAAAATCCCAAATTCAGTATCTCAGAAAATTAGAATATTACTTAAGACCAATACAAAGAAAGGATTTTTAGAAATCTTGGCCAACTGAAAAGTATGAACATGAAAAGTATGAGCATGTACAGCACTCAATACTTAGTTGGGGCTCCTTTTGCCTGAATTACTGCAGCAATGCGGCGTGGCATGGAGTCGATCAGTCTGTGGCACTGCTCAGGTGTTATGAGAGCCCAGGTTGCTCTGATAGTGGCCTTCAGCTCTTCTGCATTGTTGGGTCTGGCATATCGCATCTTCCTCTTCACAATACCCCATAGATTTTCTATGGGGTTAAGGTCAGGCGAGTTTGCTGGCCAATTAAGAACAGGGATACCATGGTCCTTAAACTAGGTACTGGTTGCTTTGGCACTGTGTGCAGGTGCCAAGTCCTGCTGGAAAATGAAATCTGCATCTCCATAAAGTTGGTCAGCAGCAGGAAGCATGAGGTGCTCTAAAACTTTCTGGTATACGGCTGCGTTGACCTTGGACCTCAGAAAACACAGTGGACCAACACCAGCAGATGACATGGCACCCCAAACCATCACTGACTGTGGAAACTTTACACTGGACCTCAAGCAACGTGGCTTGTGTGCCTCTCCTCTCTTCCTCCAGACTCTGGGACCCTGATTCCGACACCGTCGTTTTCATTTTTATAGTAATACAATCATTTAGTTCAGTTAGAGAACCGACACTACAATTAAAAACTGAACGTGTCTGACTAATACAGCATGAGCCGAACAAGAGTCGCAGCCAAACGCAGCAGCTGTGAAGTAAACCGGTGAAGTTGTACTAATTGTGCTGGTACGCAAGAAAAGTGAGGGTACACTACGGATTAAAATATAGAAATAAAATATACTGCATACAGGCCCACTTCTAGAACTGGCTATAGCGCATATAGCCTAGTATATGACTAAATAAGTCAATTCTCTATTTTAAGAATTGTGACCATATAGGTTTGGCAGTTTGACATGCCTCAAGCTTATTGCACAAAATAGTAGGTAAATTGCAGTGTTGGGTAAGTAAAAAAGTAATTAATTACTAGCTTATTACATCTTCTATAGTGTAATTAGATTACTGTACTAATTACTCTCTCTAAAAAGTATTGCATAACTTTTTTTTACTTTCTGAATCCCATATCAACCTCAACCAGTTGAACTATACAAGGATAGACGCACTTTTGATTCTTTCAAATGAACAATATACAGTACAATAGCATAAATTGTTTTATATACAGTTGTTTTATAGTCTATACAGTATTTAATGCAATTACATCAGAAGTAGCTGTAATTAAATTAATCCCTTTAAAAGTAATCCCTTACTTTACTAAATTAGATTACTTAGTAATTAATTACACCCACCACTGGTGAAAGGGAAATTGAAGTGTTCAGGTGGTGTTCATATGTTGTCCTTGTGAGGTGACCTGTTTCTGTGGGTCAATTTAACCTTAAGGTAATGCTGGTGAATGACTTGCTGTGGATTATGGTTGGCTTCATATTGAGAAAGCTTGCGATTTAATGTGTGATGCAGTTTCAACTGTGCCTGTGCATAACATTTGTGTCATTCAAGCCACAGGTAACGGCGATAGTCGCTGGCTGATCATAATATAATGCTGGTATTACATTAAATTTAACCATATTAATCTTTCACTATTAATAAAAGGCTACAGCTGTTGGTCTTTTGTTGATCTATCAGTAAAAAAAGCTTCATAAAAGCTTTCTTATGTCTAATGCTTCATGTCCCGGTCTATAGTTAATCTGACATCATCTATTACACTAAGATTAGAAATGCTTTGGGATGTTTTATGAGATCCGTTATGAACATACACTGGTTTATTCTTGGTCTCTGGAGCCTAACATAAATACAACTGTGATAGTTCCTCGGTCCCAGAAACGAAGGTTTTTTTTATTTATTTATAAGACAGACAGATAGACAGACAGATAGATAGATAGACAGACAGACAGACAGACAGGTAGACAGACAGATAGATGGATAGATGGATAGATGGATGGATGGATAGATAGATACAGAAAACAGAATGTGTAGGTTTGGGGGCACAAGTTGAATTATTTTTTTAAATAAACCTTTGAAAAGCCTTAGGGGGTTATGGCGGTTAGCCCTGGTCTGAATTTAAAGAGATCAGACAGAGGACAAGGTGAATGGCTTGTATAATTTTTGTTACAGTTGGTCTCTGCTGATTTATTATCCAATAAGCCTTCACAACAGGGGCACACGGCAAGTAGACCTACAGCAAAATGAAACTGAAAACACTGCCACAAAATGAAATACACACACACACACACACACACACACACACACACACACTCACACATCATGGGGTCTGTAATGGACAGAGGATGGCTGGAGACAGAAATATTGTGTAGATACACATCTCTGCTTCACTGGCACCTGTCTCACTCTCTCTCCCTCCTTTCAGTCCACAATCCTCCCTCTTCTCCTTTTCAATTCAAGTCACTCTTACTCTCATTCCCGCTGGAAAAAACAGGTCATACCAGCTTAACCCTCATGTTCTGTTGAGATTGATTTGTGTAAAAATAATGATAGTAATTTAAAAAATAACCTCTTATTTTCCCTTTAATAAGTTCAATAAGTTCATCTGACCTATCAAAACCCAATAGACGGACATTATTGAAACTGTATCTCTATTTAACCATAAAGAAGGCATATGTTTTTTTGAGAAATGTCACTTGTTGTCATGGGAGCATAATTTGACCCAAGCAAAAACACGTCCTAGAAAATTTTTATGAAGAAATCAAAATAGGACGTATCGGTGCATGACATACTGCATGTACGTCATTCAGAGAATTATATGATATGAACTATATATGAATTATATTTATTGTATTATGTAATGGCCATACTGTATCTGGGGTCTCTGAATAAAGACCCTGAATATAAATAATGTAACATTCTTAAAGGAAAATGGCGTTATAAAGTTATAACCAAGTCTCATAAAGAAAAATCATGTGCATGAACCTAAAACTTCATTCCAAACCCATAAGTTTTGATGAATATATTTTATTGAAACCTGAGAGATTTCTGTCCCTCCATTGAAATGTTCATAAGTTAAAGTCTTATAGGTTTCATTTTTGAGTGAATTAACCCGTTAAGAATGTTTTACAAGAATGTCCTAACAATCCCAAGCAAGATTGTCTACCATGTTGCAACCAAGTCCACCAGCTTGTAGTCATGCTGATTGACCATCTATTGACCAACTAGAAACCATTTATCTCTCCTTGTCCTTTCTCTTTATTGTCCCATATTTCTCCACATTTTTGTGAACAAATGAACTCTTTGAAAGCCATTTCAGTACTGTTATTCAATCTAAACAAAATTTCTCAGTTCTGTCTCCCAGCCTTTCATTCATCCATCATCACACGCTTAATTAATAATCTTTGTTTTATTTACAACTTCAAAGAGATTCGAGTAAAATAAATTTTCAGTCTTTCTACTTCAAAATTCACGTTTACTTCATTCACGCCATTACTTTGTATTTTTTTGTAAAATTTGCTAGCAATAGCAAGTGAATATACTGAGTGAATATTGTTTCAAAGTAAATCCTAGACCAGTATTTTTCAGTGTAATATAAAATATGTGTAAGTGTCTGTGTGTGTGTAGGACAGTGTGAGAGAGAGGTGGGTAGGTTAATATTTTTCTGGCCCCAGTGGAGTTCTGCAGCGCCCTGAGCTTGACATAGACATAGAGACCAGTAGACGGGTGAAGAGGTGGCAACACACTATAAATGAAATACAGAGAAGACGCTGATGAGATGAAGACAGGCAAGGAGGTCTGGAGGATTAGTTTGTATGTGTCTGAATGTGTCTTCATGCTACGATATATATCGAGGACTGTGCCTTGATGTCATTCCATCGCTTTCACACTGATTTATTGCTCATATTTCATGAAGGATTTATGAGGTGCTGAGAAGTGCTTTCACATACGCGTGCTCTCATATGAACGGTCTCGCCATCCTGTCTCTTTATATTCCTATCATTTTTACGCTCAATCTGTCTTTCTAATAAGATTTTCCTTTGCTTTGTTTGCACAGATTCCATATTTCAGGCAGAAAATTTAATTCAGTCCTTTCAATTCTCAATTTCAAATCTTTTGTTTTCTTCGCTGACTTTTTCTAATTCAACCTCCTATATTTCTTGTCATACCAAATATTCTTTTGCCTCTCTCTCATGACATGGGATTCTGCATTAGGCCTTTTCCTAGGGTGACCCAGAATACTGTGAACACTAGATATGTGTTCCAAGTGGACCACCGCATGAAATCGCTCATCTTAGAGTTTGTGTGCAAAGTAAAAGTAGATCACTTCTCGGATTCATGCGTTTCTGTACAGGCAGAGTTAGACATTTAAAAACATTTACACTTTTGTTTACACTTTCTGCCAATACATTAAACTACAGAAACTCAATACACAGAAAGTAAAATAGATATTATTTATTAAGAGACAAAACAATACATTTAAAGGAATAGTTCACTCTAAATGAAAATTCTGTCATATTTACTGTACATGCAATGATGTCATGCCTTTTTGCAGTGGCGACCAGGGGCTTTCAAGCTCCAAAAATGAAAATAAATAAATGAATAAATAAACGGCAGTAGTCAAAGAAGTTAAGTCAAGTCCATATAACATGTGCACTATATTCCAAGTAGTTTAAAGTCATACAGTAGCTTTGTGTGAAGAAAATAATATTTAAGATGACGGCAACACTTGTAAAGACAACAGATGACACCTTTGTATGCAAGTGATCATTGTGTCTGCTGAATACATGATGTTTACTAACACATAACTTATATTATCTTATAGCTGTACTGTATATATTACTGCTATGGACTATATGGACATTACTTTGACAAACTCATCTCTTGACTGATATAACAGAATACTTCCGGATTGTAACTTTGAAACATATTTTCTGTGAAACTGCTGTGAAACATGTATTGAAAAAGTCTTTCCAATGTACCTCTCAAATCATTTTTTGTATATGCATACGTTTTTTAAAATGCATACGTTTGAAACACATTTATGAGACACATTCTGCACCACTGATATCAAGATTAGCTTCACAAGCTTAGCTTAGTCTGAACATGATTTGTATGAATATAAGCAAACACAAACGAAATTTGAGAGTTGCGGCTAAGCAGATTTTCAGTGAATAATAACTTACATTTTGGTTTGTGAATACCAATCTTTTGCATTATTTCAGAAGACTTAAAGGGGACATATCATCAAAATCTGACCTTTTCCATGTTTAAGGCTTATAATCGGGTCCCGGTGCATCTACCAACCCAGAATATGTGAAAAAGGACAATCCAGTAACTTTGTTTTGGTAAGCCTTTCTCTGCAAGCATGTGAAAAAGCGATGTCTTGTTAGTATTTGGCAGAGAATCCGATTGAGGCAGGAACTGTGTGGAGAGGGGGCGGCACGCAGCAGCTCATTTGCATTTAAAGGCACATGCACAAAAACAGCCTGTTCTTGACTGTAGTCAGAAATGGGAATTTACAAAATGGATTTATTAAATGATCTGTGAGGAATTTTAAGTTGAAACTTCACGGACACTTTCTGGGGACACCTGAGACTTAAATTACATCTTGTAAAAATGGGCATAATAGGTCCCCTTTAAAAATAGCCAGTCATATGGACTGCTTTTGTACTTTCATGGTGCTTTTTGTAATTTTTAGAGCTTGACAGCCTAGTCTGTCATACAGGTTTGGAATGATGATGGCGAGTAAATGATGACAGAATTTTACTTTTTGGGGGAATTATCCCTTTAATCTCAGATTTCATGTGAACATGCACTGATTGTTTTAACTCTGTATCTTTAAACAATCTGCAGTTCCCAACATCTGCTCTCAGATCTCTTTGTAGTTTCTTTTATTATTTGCTCTAATCCTCCTGTGATGTTTTAGAATGCTCTGGGTTTTAAATGAATGCAGCCTTGGGCTTGCCAGGGCAACCTCTGATCGTAACTGTGAGTAAATATAACAAAGAAAGACAGAAGAGAAAACAGTCTCAACTCACTCTCAATGTCTGTCTCTCAGTGTCGTGTCAGGTATATCTGAGTCTCTGAGTCTGTGTGTGCATGTGTATGTGAAAGAGAGATCAAATGCAAACTTTAAGTGCTTAATGGAAAGTCATCATTGAAAATATAACACTAATTGTTATAAACAAAACATTGGCATGCATAGAGTGACATGCATAGGCTAGATGCACACTAAATGTTAGTTGTATAATTGTCAACATGGCATTTCTGCTTCTTAATATGTGTGTGTGCATTCAACTTTTATGCTGCACCAGAGCCTTATCATCAGTGTACCTGCCATGTCACTAATTTTACCATGGGTGTATCCTGCCCTAACCTCATTCTACCACCGGCTATCTAAATGTAAAACCACATTACTGAAAAATACAGAGGTCTGCTGCGTTTCCTCCAGTTGTGCTCTGAAGATAGTTGGGATTTAGATGCAGAAGCTGTAATTGCCTTAACCTGAAAGAAAATTGTGTTCCTAGTTTGTAATTTAGGAACCTTGCAAGAGGGCTGCATAGCATAATAATATGTGAGCATGAGTGTGTGTGTGATTGATATAGCCAGAGAAAGAGTAAAAAAAATGTGTCATAAGCCTCTTGAATTTTGCAGAGTAATTCCTCTTCACTTCAAGGTGCTATGTAAGATAACCTGCATACTGCAGATAAAGCCACATTGCCCTTATGTGCATCTATAATCTTTAAAGGGATAGTTCACTCAAAAATAAAAATTAACCCTACAAAAGCCTACTGTATCATATTTGATAATCAAATATTTGATTGAAACCACCATGATCAAAACTTTGCATTATATGTCTTCTGTCGTCTGATTGATAGTTTATACTTCTTTTTTTATATATATATACTTTTAATATAATTCTAAAATTATCCCCCTTTCATGTGTCGTCGTGTCCATGTGTCTTTTTGCTGTGAAATATTTTCATATTATATAGTGAATGTAAGAATAACTTTTTTTATTGTTAGTAATATTTCAAGATGACCTACTGGACTGAAACAATTTGGATGTTTTTTTTTAGGAACATTTGTTTATTGCATTTTATGGAAGTAGTCTGCTATACTGATATAAAAATATGATTGATTTACATACAAGCCATCAACATTTTTTGCTCAGTTTGGGCCTCTAAATAAAATGTAGGTGTTTTTTTTTTTTCTCCTCGATATGAGCTCTATATTATCATAAATCAACGTGTTTTAAACATTAAACAGTAAGCAAACTAAACTTTTTCTTGAAAATTTTCTGTCAACTATTTTCGAGCAAAGTGTTAATAACATACATAGTTATGTACAGCTATAGTGTATGTCATCATAGCAATGAGGGGAAACTTTATCAGATACTGTCGCAGTGCGATGCTTGCTAGATTTAGCTTTAAGCATGCGTGTCAGATATTGTTATCTACTGATTTGTTCTGGGCCATTTCGCAGGGATCCCCCCGGCATGCCAGGGCCTTAGACGACTGGCTGCTACACCTATAGCTGCCCCGGCCTGCATATATCCACATACACATCAGCACACTTATTACACTTTAATTAGAGGGCAGATGTCTAGGGCAGAGGGAGACTGCAGACCTGTTGTCCAAGTCATGATTAGAGCCTTCACAGCTGCCTCAGTGCTCTCTCTGGCCCCTGGAAACTCAGTGGAGGGCAAAGGCCTTCTCCCCAACTCAGCATCTCTTATTATGCATGACCCGCACACTTGCCAGTAAAGTCCTCTGCTTTATTAGGTTTATGAGTAGAAATGGCATACAATACACTGAAACTTTGATTGGGCTCTTTTGAAATGAATCTAAATTAAAGTGCATAGTGATTTGATAAATTGTGATGGAACCAAGACATCCACGGCCCGTTGCCATAGCGGTGAGTCTTGTGCCAATTTGTTCAAATAAATACAAAAACAAATTTGGTTTATGTTGAGACGGAAACAGAAAATGCATTTAGATATATAGGCCAATAATGTTGAGTATGCTTTGAATATGAAAAGAAATGCATCCAGTTGAGAGAGGTCTTTCTTCCTCTCACTCTTTGTCTTTCATCACTGTTTAGTCTAAATTAAACACAAAGGGCCCTATTTTAACGATCTGAGCACATGGTCTGAAGCGCATTGTGCAGGTGCACTTAGGGCGTGTCCGAATCCACTTTTGCTAGTTTAACAACGGTAAAAACGGTCGGCGCGCCAAGCGCATGGTCCAAAAGGGTTGTACCTAGTCTCTTAATGAGTCATGGGTGTGTTTTGGGCGTAACGTACAATAAACCAATCAGAGTCTCATCTCCCATTCCCTTTAAAAGCCAGTTTCACTTGCACCATGGCGGATTCCCTATTTATATGGCGGAATTTGCGAGCAGAAAGACTGAACGCTTCTCCAGAGAGGAATGCTTTTACTTTAAATATTTAAATGTGTGCTGCTGCGCATCCCTGTGTGCATTATAAGCAGAGTGCACGCACGTTGTGCACCTGCCTATAGGCGCATATTAGTAACACGCCCTTTAAATAACAAAAAAATACTGCGTTTTCAGTTGCCTCAAAACAGCAACGCGCCTGAACACACCTCATTTTCAGACCAGCACGCCCATGGGCGAACAGATGGGCGCAGGGTGCATTTGCTATTTAAACAAATGATGGCTGAAACTAGCAAAGAACAGGCGTTGCGCCTGCCGTTGCATTGCGCCGGGTGTATGATAGGGCCCAAAGACACACAGACTGATCATACAATGAAAAAGTCAATAGGTTTTTAAAAGATATGAATTTTATTCAGAAAGGACAAATTGGTCAAAAGTTGGTTAACAGTAAAGACTTTTATAATGTTTTATTAATCAAACAATTCTAATGAAAATGTATCAGTTTTGCATAAATATTAAGTAGCACAATTGTGTTCAACATTATTAAATATTCAGAAATGTAACTTGAGCACTAGATCAGCACCCTTTTCACAGACTATGATGATGTGTTTCCACAGTTATTCATGTACATTTATACCACTATACTTTGTGGTATATTATCTTGCCATTAAATAACAGAAAACTAGTTAATGCTGCTGCATGCGTGTTAAGGCCAATTCACGCCACACCAATAGACGCCGACCAACGCAGACAATCACTAGATTACAGTACGTCACTTCTCAGACATTCCATGACCCGACAAATGAAGATTGAACATGTTCAATCTGCGTTTCCATCGGCATAATTGAGACCAAACAACTGCAACAGATGCTGACAAAGGGTAACAATGTGTCTGTTGCAGTCTGTCAGCATCTGCCGGTGCAATGTGAATTGGGCTTTACTAATACAACAGCTGAGAGTGATGGCAAATTTTACATCTTTTTCTTTTCAGTCCAATGTAATCAATCTCTTGATTTATTTTTTTCTCTTTTATTAAGTCAGAAATGCTATTATGGATGTTTTTCTTTTGCTATTGGAAAAAAATGGGGGACAAAAATTATATTTGTTGTAGTTTCCGATTACCACTATAGAAGTATACTGTCACGATTATGTTTGTGTTTGCCTTAGTTCCTGTTCCCGTTGATTTAGTTCCATATTGATTTAGTTTACCTGTTTCTCATTTAGTTTCCTTCTCCTCTAGCCTAGCATATATATATATATATATATATATATATATATATATATATATATACACTCACCTAAAGGATTATTAGGAACACCATACTCATACTGTGTTTGACCCCCTTTCGCCTTCAGAACTGCTTTAATTCTACGTGGCATTGATTCAACAAGGTGCTGAAAGCATTCTTTAGAAATTTTGGCCCATATTGATAGGATAGCATCTTGCAGTTGATGGAGATTTGTGGGATGCACATCCAGGGCACGAAGCTCCCGTTCCACCACATCCCAAAGATGCTCTATTGGGTTGAGATCTGGTGACTGTGGGGGCCATTTTAGTACAGTGAACTCATTGTCATGTTCAAGAAACCAATTTGAAATGATTGGAGCTTTGTGACATGGTGCATTATCCTGCTGGAAGTAGCCATCAGAGGATGGGTACATGGTGGTCATAAAGGGATGGACATGGTCAGAAACAATGCTCAGGTAGGCCGTGGCATTTAAACGATGCCCAATTGGCACTAAGGGGCCTAAAGTGTGCCAAGAAAACATCCCCCACACCATTACACCACCACCACCAGCCTGCACAGTGGTAACAAGGCATGATGGATCCATGTTCTCATTCTGTTTACGCCAAATTCTGACTCTACCATCTGAAAGTCTCAACAGAAATCGACACTCATCACACCAGGCAACCTTTTTTGCCAGTCTTCAACTGTCCAATTTTGGTGAGCTCGTGCAAATTGTAGCCTCTTTTTCCTATTTGTAGTGGAGATGAGTGGTACCCGGTGGGGTCTTCTGCTGTTGTAGCCCATCCGCCTCAAGGTTGTGCGTGTTGTGGCTTCACAAATGCTTTGCTGCATACCTCGGTTGTAACGAGTGGTTATTTCAGTCAAAGTTGCTCTTCTATCAGCTTGAATCAGTCGGCCCATTCTCCTCTGACCTCTAGCATCAACAAGGCATTTTTCGCCCACAGGACTGCCGCATACTGGATGTTTTTCCCTTTTCACACCATTCTTTGTAAACTCTAGAAATGGTTGTGCGTGAAAATCCCAGTAACTGAGCAGATTGTGAAGTACTCAGACCGGCCCGTCTGGCACCAACAACCATGCCACGCTCAAAATTGCTTAAATCACCTTTCTTTCCCATTCTGACATTCAGTTTGGAGTTCAGGAGATTGTCTTGACCAGGACCACACCCCTAAATGCATTGAAGCAACTGCCATGTGATTGGTTGATTAGATAATTGCATTAATGAGAAATTGAACAGGTGTTCCTAATAATCCTTTAGGTGAGTGTGTGTATATATATATAATATATATAATATATATATTCCTGTGTTTCAGTTTCTCATTGTCGTTCTTGTTTATGTTTGCATGGTATGGTTAGCTTTTTTCTTGTTTTGGAAAGGACCATGAGCAGGGACGCCGGAACGCAAGCGTGCTATTTGTCGGCGCACTACCTACAAGGCTATCGGCTCTGACAGGTTTAACCTTATTAAAATATATTACACTCCTGTGTTATTAAACACCATCTTAATCTCTGCTTCCCTGTCTCTCTGTAATTACAAGTGGGATCAGACTTGTGGTGGTCAATCTAAAGCTCGGTCAGTGATCTATAGCAAATACTTTTCTCTTTTCTCTTTATTTGTCGGCTTTCTTTTTCTGCTCATTCCCTGTCTGCTCATTCACACACTGAAATTCTATCGACATTCTTGTACTTCGAGATAAAACAAAAAGCTACACTTTTTACCAAATGTTCAGTTATCAAGGGAAGATTTCATTCTTTGCTTAAAACAAAGCTTTTAGCACTGTGTGTATATCACACCCACTTAAGATGCAGCCAATAAGGCGACATTACAGTGGCTTTCCAGAATGCAGAGCATTAATGTGTCAGGGTTTGGTGAGGGATGAGGCGAGGACTGCAGATAAATGGGCTTTTTATTTAATAAAAAATAAAACAAGTACCCCAAGGAGGATGACTTGACTGGACTGGACTGGACTCTAGTGATGTTCGGTTCTTGAACGAATCGTTCTTTTGAGCCGGTTCTTAGCAAGTAATCGGTCGAGCCGGTTCACTAATCGGACTGAATCGAACTTAAGTTCCGGTTTGACGCAAGATGCAAAAGCCAAAGTAGCACGTCCAACTAAAAAAGAACGGAATGAGCTGGTTCAACCAGCTGTCGAAGTTTGCCGAGGATTACAGAGGATTCTGATGATTCAGTTGGCGATGCAAGCCTGAGGCACGTACTGGAAATATGCTCATTATGACTACTGTTATTAAATAACATTTTATTAAAACCTGCAAAAACCTTTCTGTCGAGAGATTTAAATAAAATTTACTCTAGTTTATATGCAGATTATATTTTAAATTGTTAAATGAAATGTATAAGTTTATAAGACTGGTTTATTATTTCTATATAGGCTGCCTACTTTAGACATAACATATCCTAGTTTATGCATGTCTGTAATGTGTGCTGCATTTGCGAAACCTTTAGGAATCTTATCCAAGATGTAGGCTACTCAATACGGGTCAATCGTAGGCTATCCGACATAAAGGATCCGTGAATGAAACGGTTTTATCAAATAGGTCTTCATTTTATTAAAAAAAATTTTACTATGGTTTTGTGCATGCAGATTATTTTAAATCAATGAGTTTATAAGGACAATAAAGGAGTTGATAAGTTTGGTTTACTTGTTCTATATACTTTAGACATAAAGAACATATCCATGTTTGTTGATCAGTGCCTGTAATGTGTGCTGTAGTTGCGCAACTTTCAGCCGATAAATGCATTAACTGTGAACACAAACTCCATTAACTTAAGTGACTGAAAGGCAATAATCAGCAAAATGCACTCACGCAAATAACTTTATTTGATTGTTTCAATATGCATTGACACAGATTACTTTATTTGAATGTATCCTTGATATAACATGACACTGAGAAATGCATAAAAAAGCATAAAAGAAATGCATAGTGAAATCATTGCATGATGATGTCAGGAACCTATGAATCGGCTTTTTGAACCGGTTCATTAAGCCAAACTGTCCGAAAAGAACCGGTTCACGGAAATGAATCAGACTTTGCATCATGACTGGACTGGAACATGCAATGGTAAACATACAACGACGATCTGGCACAGGACTGCAAACACAAGGAGAATAAATAGGGAACAAGCAAGGCAGGTAACGAGGGAGGACAGGTGTGGCAAATGAACCAATCATCAGGAAACAAGATGGGCAGGTTTAGACAATAGACAGTCCAGACAGTTAGAGTCAAAACATGACAAAAACACGAGCACATGGCCAGCAAACACAATCATGTGTTCCATGTGCTCAAACAAAACAAGAGCTAATAAGAACACTCATAAGCCACGTGTTTACACAAAACATGATATGAAAGCCTGCAGCCAGTAAAAAAACACAAGCTGCGTGCTACATAGCACAAAACAAAACATGAAAGCATGCTCATTCTGTGCACTCACAACAGAAGACAAACACACGGTGCATGAATGTCCAAATCCTCACACAGAACCAAAACCAAACTAGACCGAAGTGCCAGGATCCAATTACCACACTCCGTACACAAGACTACTTACATGGACAGAGGAGTGCATGGCCCAAGCGAGCTCGGAACCACACGCTCAGCAAGACAAGACGATAGCAGTGTCAGAGCTCTGTCACCAACCCAAGAATAAACCGACCAAAGTGACAGAACCCTGACATAATGTTCCTTCAACACCTCTGGTTGTTGATCTTGGATTGTTTGGTTCTTAAAAAAAGCTCATCCTGGACTTGCTGTCATAGCACCAGGTCTGTAAGCTTAAACCTGCTCGGGAGCAGGCTTATTTCATGTAAACAGGATTAGATTGCATCTTTTTAAGAGGCATTGATACTTAAAATCTGTCCCAGCCACTGCTACTTTATTACAAGAGTTCCTTACCGAACCAGGGGCAATAATCATTTTAAATAATAATAATATAAAAATGTATTTAAAAATAATATTATAATGTTGTTTAGTCTATAATACTATAGACAGTCAGTTTTACTGATTGAGAGATTTATTTGTGATGGAATAATTACTTTATAATTTTATTGGAGTTACACACTTACACACATGCTGTACAGTTACTCTGAGCCGTGCATTAATTTGAGTGGTGACATATTATGGGAGTGGCTTGATGCAGCGGCGGAGATGCAGATAACTTGATCTTGACCCTTAAGAAACTTTAATACTGTCACGTAACAAATCTGCTTCAAATATAAAATTGAATTAATTGCTAATTACAACATTGAAATAAAAATGTAAAGGCTGTACAAATACTAGAAATCGTGAATCTAAATAATTGGGAATCATGTGACCTCGTTGCTATGGATAATGTCATCACGCTTACTAATTATGCACACAGTGATTGGCTGATAGAGGGGTCTCTGTCAGTCATTTAATCATAGAAATATTGTAGAACAAGGTATCATATTTCCATATTCAACTAAAGGTTTTAAAATAAAAAAGTTGCCATATTCAAATAAAGGTTTTAAAATGTAGGCTAAGTGTCACTAATTAAACTAGTATATGTTCAGCTAATTGTCAGCCTCTTTACATGTCTGCATTTCGAGTGATTGTTTATAAAACATAATTTGTCACTTGAATTCTGCAAAGTTGGGGAGGAGCACTATCTAATCAGCTTGAGAGGAGGCATACGTTCACCTAGTTACCTCAACAGTAACCCTGTCACCCCGACTCCTCACTCTCGGCCCAGCCAGGGATACGGGGATACTCTGGGTTTGGGCTAAATTCCGAGCTTGTAGCCCTTGATCCCCTCAGACAGCACGGCAAATTTTTAAAATTTTTAAAATTTTAAATTTAAAAAAATTTTTTTTTTTTTTACTCTTTTACTCTATCCGATCATTTGTAAATGTGAACTTGTGAAAAAACTGCCACAGGTAATCAGACATTTGTTTATTTATTTATTTATTTATAAAAGAGTTTTACCGTAGATTAAAATCTATAAATCAAAATATGTATTGCATTTATGAAGAAAAGGTTCAGCACCCAAGGCTATTGCTATTGCCTCAGTGGTGTTCAGTGTTTTTGGGCGAATTGCTGGCAACAACCATTAGGATTGTTTGTGATTTGGTCTTATTGACTTAGGAGTCCTCTTGACTACTCCTAACTTTTCACAGATTTAAGAGCTGGTTTTAACGCTAAATTGCTTCGTGAAATAGGAGTCCTAAAATTAGGACTGACACGCCCATTATTTCTAAGAGTTTCTCCTAAATCGGCAAGTTAAGAGCTACTTTTAGCCTTAAGATGTTTTGTGAATAAAGCCCCAGATATTTTAATTAAATCCGCAAATTCATTTGAAGAACCAAATTAACCAGAGATCAGTTATCATGATTAGAAGATCTGGCATCTGTAAAATAATGTATTAAGCGAGGTACAAAGAACTGACCCCCGATCTCATCTCTTTGGAACCTACGCTCCGTTTAACTTTGCTCTGCTTGAGTTTAGATGATGTTAGTCTTAGTTAGTTTTCCCCCATTTACTGTTTGTCATCTAAATCCTACACTCCTAAATTGGAAGTGGCTTAATTAGCACTGCAGAGACAAGTAGTTGAGGCGTTCCCTGACGATTAACTTGAAGTGACAGTGTGTGCTTGTGTGTGCTGTTCTATGTTTAAGGGAGATGTCAGACCAAAGTAGACATGGGAAGAGGTGCAACAATGAGAGAGAACACAGAGTGAGATAACATAAAGTGAAAGAAAAGAATACACTCTCTGCTGAATTGAAGTTATTTATTAGTAAGTACCAGTCAAACTGTTTAAGGAAGAGATGTTGAATAAATATTTTGAGGTGATTTGGAGGAAGATTGGAATGCAGAGATACAGTCTATGAAAGACAGACTATAATCTATATCTGTTATTTGTGTCCCACCGACTTACATTTACTAAAGACAAACCAACAGTCTATTCATGCATCATTGCTTGTTCTATGTAGGGTCGCAGGGATGCTGGAGCCTATCCCATTGTCTTTGGCCGTAGGCTGGGAAACACCCTGGACTGGCCCAAACCAATGGTGTTTACATTATTATCTTCCCAAAATGGACAATTCGACATGCATGCAGCCACATTAGCACAAGGGGCATATAAGTGTGTGAATGCAGCCACCTGTCAGTCAAACAATGTGTGTGGATCGAATTGAGCCAGGACTTGGTTATACAAATACTGTAGAAAGTTTGTTATAGAAGTACCAGTACTTTTGAATTGAGTACTGAAAATTAGCCAGGCACGCCACACCATATTTGACATCACGCAACACCAAATGCCATTGGTTGTCATGTCTTAGACTTAAGATAAAACAGAAAAAGAAAAACACATAGAGACATGCAGGAAAACAGCTGCTAGTGCCAAACTTTGGCTCCATGAGCTGCCATCTTTCTAAAATATGTTGACAGACTGGCAGCAGCTGGCATGTCATCTCATAAACCTCATCCAGTCACACAGTCACCTTCAACTTCTGAAAAGTGCCAATGGTCCTCTGTGGCACATGGTGGGTAATGAGCTTTAATGTTCAAAGTAAGCTAAAAAGGTAATGCTGGCAGGAAAGAAGAGGATAAAGACTGATGTGAGGATGTTAAAACATACATGAGAGGAAAAAAAACCCAGGATATGATAGATGCCAAACGAGCTAGTGGAAAGCAATTTTTTAATGAAAAAGGAGAAGTTTGCTGCTATTGAGGCCAGTTCATCTTTTTCTCATTGTTTCTCTTGCTCTGGGTTTGGAATAAGCTAAATTTTTCAATTTCCACATAGACTGAGATGTCGAAAGAGTCACACCGTCTGTCACTATGTTTATGTGTGTGAGAAAGAAAGAGTTGTGATTATGTGGTTATCGAACCTGTTAAAGCTTTCGAAGGTTTGATTAGATGGGAAGATCTGAGAAAAGAACAAAAGATAAGGAGAGAATAAGAGAGAATTTCTGTTGTTATGTAGAGCTGGCAAAAGGGTCTTCATGTATGATGAAAGTGCACCAGTGTAACATTAAATGTATCCTTAGTTATGTTGTTCGACCAAGGTCAGAATAAATGAGAAGATGTGAGAAATAAAATATCACACTGTAAAAATATCCTGTTAACAAAACAAAATCTGCCTGCTGTGGTTTGCAAAAAATAAATAATTTTGCACTGTAAAAACAATCTGTGACATTGTTTCAGGTATTTCAGGATGGCATATTGGTGCCTGTAGTTTTGTTTTCTTCTCCATGATAAGATTTAATCCATGAGTTCATTATAAATGGCATGTCTATAAAACATGGTCAATACAATACAATAGAAAAACACCTTCATGTAACACTAAAATAAATAAATAACATAAAATGTAACACAAAACACCCTAATGTTACTGATTACAAAAAGAAGAAACACAAATATGTATATATAATATAACCATGTGTCATGTAGAGGGACTTAACCTTTTTTCTGTTTTTCACAGGAAATTCAGATACAACGTAAAATAATAATTCATAGTTTTTAGTTGCAAAAAAAACAAACAAATTTGACAGTATTTTACAATTATTCATAATGTGATGTTAAAACAATTTCTCCCAACATTTTTCCCCAATATCAGATTTTTTTGATGCTGCCCTGCTGCACCCCATTACGTGGAGCTCTGTTTGTTGTTAGGATGTCAAAAGTTTAAAAAGTAACATTTTTAGGCTGGAATGCCTCAGCGGTCTAACAGTGCTACATTTAGACTCTATTGTTTAATCGTTGTCACCGAAGAATTGTAGCGCACGTTCTCAAATCTCCAAACCAATGGGAAAAAACTGCTGTAAATAAAACAGTGAGGCAAAGAGAGAATGGTATACTGTTTCTCAAGGGCCAGAGTTGAATACTATTTTACATAATCTCCATAAAGAAATGTTTTTGTGAAGCATTGTGTGAACAGGGTGGTCATGAGAAAGTCTAGAAACACAGAAGCACAGGTCAGATCCATGAGTCATATACAGGATCATTTTTAAGAAAGAAGTGTTTTACATTATATTCACACAATGTGATAAAACTGTGAAGAGACATTTGACAAAAAAAATACTGATACTCCATTGATCTTTGCCAGCCATGGCTTATTTCTGTATCTTATCTGCTGTATCTTATCTTCTCTGTATCTTTTCTGTGTTATATCACTCCTCTCATCCCAGCACTCAAAGATGTGGGGTTTCTTTACTGTCTTCTTTCTTTCCTCATTCAAGGATCAAACAGTGTACAGGTGCTGGTCATATAATTAGAACATCATCAAAAAGTTGATTTATTTCACTAATTCCATTTAAAAAGTGAAACTTGTATATTATATTCATTCATTACACACAGACTGATATATTTCAAATGTTTATTTCTTTTAATTTTGATGATTATAACTGACAACTAAGGAAAATCCCAAATTCAGTATCTCAGAAAATTAGAATATTGTGAAAAGGTTCAATATTGAAGACACCTGGTGCCAAACTCTAATCAGCTAATTAACTCAAAACACCTGCAAAGGCCTTTAAATGGTCTCTGTCTAGTTCTGTAGGCTACACAATCATGGGGAAGACTGCTGACTTGACAGTTGTCCAAAAGACGACCATTGACACCTTGCACAAGGAGGGCAAGACACAAAAGGTCATTGCAAAAGAGGCTGGCTGTTCACAGAGCTCTGTGTCCAAGCACATTAATAGAGAGGCGAAGGGAAGGAAAAAATGTGGTAGAAAAAAGTGTACAAGCAATAGGGATAACCGCAGCCTGGAGAGGATTGTGAAACAAAACCCATTCAAAAATGTGGGGAGATTCACAAAGAGTGGACTGCAGCTGGAGTCAGTGCTTCAAGAACCACTACGCACAGACGTATGCAAGACATGGGTTTCAGCTGTCGCATTCCTTGTGTCAAGCTACTCTTGAACAACAGACAGCATCAGAAGCGTCTCGCCTGGGCTAAAGACAAAAAGGACTGGACTGCTGCTGAGTGGTCTAAAGTTATGTTCTCTGATGAAAGTAAGTTTTGCATTTCCTTTGGATATCAGGGTCCCAGAGTCTGGAGAAAGAGAGGAGAGGAAGTTTTAGAGCACCTCATGCTTTCTGCTGCTGACCAAGTTTATGGAGATGCAGATTTAATTTTCCAACAGGACTTGGCACCTGCACACAGTGCCAAAGCAACCAGTACCTGGTTTAAGGACCATGGTATCCCTGTTCTTAATTGGCCAGCAAACTCGCCTGACCTTAATTTTTCTATGGGGTATTGTGAAGAGGAAGATGCGATATGCCAAACCCAACAATGCAGAAGAGCTGAAGGCCACTATCAGAGCAACCTGGGCTCTCATAACACCTGAGCAGTGCCACAGACTGATCGACTCCATGCCACGCCGCATTGCTGCAGTAATTCAGGCGAAAGGAGCCCCAACTAAGTATCGAGTGCTGTAGATGCTCATACTTTTCATGTTCATACTTTTCAGTTGGCCAAGATTTCTAAAAATCCTTTCTTTGTATTGGTCTTAAGTAATATTCTAATTTTCTGAGATACTGAATTTGGGATTTTCCTTAGTTGTCAGTTATAATCATCAAAATTAAAAGAAATAAACATTTGAAATATATCAGTCTGTGTGTAATGAATGAATATAATATACAAGTTTCACTTTTTGAATGGAATTAGTGAAATAAATAAACTTTTTGATGATATTCTAATTATATGACCAGCACCTGTATATGTCATCCCACCGTTCAAAGGTGGCAATAGCATGCTGGCGGCCATTAGAGGTGGCAAAGGAAATGTTTGGTGTCCATCTTGCCATTCAGCCTGCCACTCATCAATGCCCATGAGGACAGATAACTTGTGAGCCTGTGGAGTTTATTTACTGCCTTCTTTCTTTCCTTTGACCTGCTTTCCAGCTTGTCATCAAAGAACAGCATATACATCAGTTTTCCAGCACTGTCTGTTGTCTCTTTCAGGGATAACATCCATGCAAGCTTTTCATTCACATCTCATGTACTTTAATTTATAGCAGCCAAATATGAGAATATTAGTCTATAAAATAAGACAAATAATATAACTTTTGTTTGTGTGTAATTTCAAAATGTAAGTCATAGTCACCCAAATTTGACCACTGGAACACAACAACATCCAGCATTCGCGTGCGTATGCTGGAAGTGAATGGACCGAAAAGTGTAGTGTGACCCACACACCCAAAGTGCGGACACAGAAAGCTGCCCTTAAGCGTACAATTGCTGAATTGAGATCTTTTTTGCAGATTATTGTGCTTGAATGAGGGTTTAGGAATTTTTAAATGGCTGATTTATAACTCTCTGGAAAACACAAATGAAGCCCTAGATATCTGTTACCATAGGACGTTTTACCAGTGCTATAGTTTTCTTACCTGATTTATGAATGTACATAGAGTATTTGTTTAGCTTTTGATGGTCACGTCGACACTGACTGATGTCCCTGCAGATAGAGCCATGTTTCAAAGCATTCTGGCATGGCTATTGGTTGAAGATGAAAAATATATTTGGACATCTTTTCCCAGCAATGCAGATGTTTTACTCTATATTAGTCTAAAACATTAGTGGAACAGTCCATAGCTACAGTTTCATGAAGTCTAAAGTGTAGGTGTGTGCAATTTGTGGCCTGTTCTCACTGCAGGGTTAGTATAGGTAAAAGGCTGAAACCTGCATGAACAATTATCATTTATACAAGCGCCAGACTGCTCCAGAGAAACTGTCCCTGTAATAAGTGCACTTGTATGTTGCTTAGAATCATTAGTAAATTGGAGTATTTTAGTGACTAGTTCTGAGTGTTATCTCTTCGTCTAAGGACTTATCATTTATAACTCTTTGTTTAGAAATGGATGAGACTGTGTGGGTGTATCATTGTAGTAATTTGTCTAATAATCCAATTTCCTCCACGCCCTCTAATAAATCATCTGCTAATCGTCATCAGTATATTTGCTGTTGCTGTCTTCATCCTCCTCTATGTTGAGCTTAGAATTATTTAGACAAAGACAAAGGAGTCTATCTCCAGAAAACAGATCAAGAAAAACAGTGTGTGAGGGCAAATATAGAGAGTACAAACTAGTGTCTGTACAGCAATTTATATAATGCTCTCTGTTCGGCCCACTGCCAGACATAATATGCTCCTATCTTGATCCCTGTCTGTTGCATGCCTAATTCCAGAAGACTTATCCACCCTTGTTAAAGGGCTATACAATCTCATCTATCCTTTGCTAGACACTTCTAGAAGCAACACTTATGTAGAATCTGAAAATTCTCTCGTTTCAAATCTGTTTAGATCTCTACACTAAAAACTAAAATCACGTGTTTTAAATGCTACATTTAGGTAACACAGCATTAAAATGTAGCACAGGGGTTCTCAACTCTGGCCCTCGAGATCCACTTTCCTGCAGAGTTTAGTTCCAACCCTGCCCATACTTACCTGCCTGTAACTTTCTAGCAAATCCACTTTAAGGCAAGCCTCCAAGGTTAGCAAAAAAAGGCTTAACACTGCGGTGCGCAGGGAAGGAGACCAGAGGCAGTTTTTTTTTATGTATGTCAGTGGAGGAGAGGCTTAACTACATTGAATAAACTGCTTTTAGGGGTAAACAACTGATGATTTAAGGAACTGTCAGCCTATCAGCTAATCTTCAACACTGTAAAATGCTGTTTTATAAATTAAGTCACAGACAATGTTGCAACAGGAAGGATTCAGTTTACAGCACTTCTCATTCATATGGTATCCGCAAACAGTGATTGACCGTCGTACAATTTTGACAGAAATTCAATGATGTCAAGGCTGTAATGTGATTGGTTATCAAGGCTCACGTGATCCAAGTTGGCCATTATGCTTTCTCCAATGGTAGACCCATGGACCCTCATATTTCCCAAAAACAAGACCATCTCTGGCCGTTTCTCAATATGCGCACAAGTGATCTTGTGTCCATGTGTTCTCGTTCTACGACATTATCAACCGTTGGAGTTCAATTCTAATACTCAAAAATGAAAGTACAGAGGATGCATGAAAGTACCCGGATGTGTACGAGGATGCATCGAGTACAGACTTGAGAGTTGAACCATTAGAAATCCCAAAGATGCTGCAGGCGGTCAACATACGGAAGCCTGCAAGCTTTAAACTTTGTTCTCTCTTAAGCTCGCAAATAAGTGATGGCTCATGAAAGTAAACATTTGTCTGTTTGTTTTGCTTAATTTTAATAACGTGATAAAGACCTGAAGAAAGCCCGCTGTATTTTTATTGAAATATTAAAAAGGATCTTAACATTGACAAAGCATAGGTAACATTAAACATACATACTCATTTGCTGTATTTATTGTGCATTGGTCGATACTTATAATATGCTGGGATTGAGCAGTTGAACATTGTTTCCACATTCCTGTAAGTTTGTAGATTTGATTCTCAGTGAATATCGATTTTGAAATGATAAAAGGTCTGCCATATGTACAGTACATGCCACTCAGAGAAATCTGAACAATTTATTTGTTCTTCTTTGGACTTATCTGAGCATCTAGCATGTGCAACTGTCGTAATGTTTTCCAAAGCACTTTTTGTGCAAGCAACAGGCTTCTGTTACCATTTAAAGCTACATAAATTTGCAGGTCTGGATTTTCTCTCTTTTTTTTAAATACAAAGAAGCAAAAATAGCATGAACAAATGCAGGACTGAGGATCATAATAGTATAGTAGTTTCACCATATAATAACACACATCAAACGCCATCCTCAGGCCTTATATGTACTTCTCCATGTCTACTACTGTACATAGTGATGTCCGATTCTTGAACCGTTCTTTTGAGATGGTTCTTAGGAAGTAACTGATTGAGCTGGTTTACTAATCAAACTGAAAATAACTTTAGTTCTGTGTTGATGATGCACAGGCGACGTAGCATGACCGACTCAAAAAGAGCTGATTGAGCCGGTTCAACCAATGTCGAAGATTGCAGAAGATTACAGAGGAGTCTGATGAGTGAGTTGACGATACTATCCAAGCCTGAGGGACGTACTGGAAATATTCTTATTATTAAATATAATTTTATTAAAACTTGCAAAAACCTTTCTGTCTAGAGATGCAAATAAATTTTACTATGGTTTATTGTGCATGCAGATTATACTTTTAAGCTAAATCAAGGTTTATTCTTTGTGTTTGTGCATCAATGTCTGTGATGTTTTCTGCAGGTGCGAAACCTTTAGGAAACTTATCAAAGATTTACAGTAAGCTATCAATATTGGTCAGTCGTATCCAACATGAAGGATCAGTGAATGAAACTGACCACAAAAACCATTAACTTAAGTGAATGAAAGGCAATAATCCGCAATATGTGTTTACACAAACAACGTTATTTGCATGTTTATGTTTGATACAAATGACACCTAGCCATTGATATAACATGACAATGAGCTGTTAGAAACGCAATGCCGTAGTGACATCATCGTGTGATGATGCAAGGAACCAATGAATCAGGGGTTTTTTTGTTTTTGTTTTTTTACCAGTTCATTGAAACAAACTGTCCGAAAGAACCGGTTTCTGGAAATTAATCAGACTTTACATCACTAGTACATACACATAATTTAACTTCATCTTGGCTTGTAGCAGACATACTGACAGAATCACGCCTTTGTCTTATAAGCTCAAATGCTAGTTCCTCAACATAAGCGCAATGTTCATAGACTGCACGTGCCAGCCATAAGCTGCTTGTCATTGTTCTTAAATTAGAAAGCTGTTATCCAGGGAGTGCCAGATAGACAAACACATGCATAACAGCAGAAAACATACTTTAATGCAATTTAAATTATGACTGAATACTACAGCCTAAATCTACACTGCTGACACCTTTTGATCAATAACTCCACCCAAGATGTGTCACCATTCATCATGAGGGAGGAGAGCACATGTGCTCCGAGCAGCTCTGCCCTGATTTCAGTGTCGTGTGTGTGTGTGTGTTTAGAGCGGGGAGCAGGTGGTGAAATTTGGAGAACATGACCGACTCATAAATGATGAATATCTCGGTCCCATTGCCCTGCCTGGATGCATCACAGCTATGATATATAAAGCTGCACGACCTCACGTCTCTCTCTCAAGCACACGTTGTGTTTTGCTGAACAAACAGATGCTTAAGATGGTGTGGGTGCGTCTAGGACAATGACCTAAACCCATCTGTGCTTAAAGGGGTATGCCGCAAAATGGGCTGTCAATAAAACTTGGCTGCCTATACAGTAGAAAGTTAAAAGAAAGAAAAATCGGTGCTACCCGACTAGAGAAAACAGAGAAAAACTTCCCTTTTGCCAAATAGGTAAGAAAACTTTCTTTAGTATGAGATACTTAGAAAACTAGTCATAATGGTGTCGACTTGTTCCCGGGTGCAAGAACTCAGAGTAAATGTTTAGCAGGAGCGAGTTATTTTCGGTCTCCAGTAAAGGATCCTTGAACACAGTGTTATAGGCTAAGTGGAGGGGGAAAACTGAAATAAACTGCTGCCCTGTCAGTTCCACCCAACCCCCGAAGCAAACCGTCGCATCCAGGTCAGAAAGCTGTTGCCATAATGTTCTATTTATTTTATTACCATAATTTTATTTACCATAATGCTGTTTATGGAGTAGACATAGTACAATACAATTTTCAGCGATAAACCTACCCTTACAATACTGTTTTGTCAATCCGACTGTACGTGGGCGGGGATACAAACATGCAGAAGTATTATCTGTAGTTTTCACAAAAGCCCTGGATCTGTCAAAAGTTGGACTTTTGTTGACAAATATACAGTGAATTTCTCAGTAACATGGAGAATGAGTAAACATTCATTTACATATACTACAGACATTGTAACAATACAAAGCGGGTTGAAAATCAGTAAAGTTACACTTTAAGTACATTTATCAGCAAAGGGTTGCAATTAAAACAAATAAAATGCTGGATCTATTTGCAAGCAGTTGTTTTCATGAAATTACTTAATTACTCTTTTCAGGAATTTAGGAAACAGAACAACCTCTTTTTTTAAGACAAGATCTGACAAAGAACAACTGAAAATGAGCGCTATATATACAGCACGAGAACCGCAAGGGACTAAATGAGATTATTAACAAGACACACTGAGACACATGAGGGCAAATCAAAAACCATGGCAACAAAAGAGCATGAACCAAGAAAACACAGGAAACTAAACTGAGAACAGTGCAAAACTAACTCAAAGTCCAACTGATGCAAAACACAAACACAGATAAGACATGACAATATTAGATGATAGAATGAACATAATTTAAATAAGAATGACATTATTTATTATTTAATCTTAAAAAAATTGCAGTCTATTCTATTAAACAATATTTCAGATAAAACTTTTAGAATTGTATGCGAGTGACAGCCCTAAGTGGAAGTAATAATGAGAGGATGTGATCAAATCACTAGTCATCTCAATGCACACTCACCCCCTATGGTGGAAATGTAGATTGCATTACCATGTAATATTCATTGCAGAAGTGTTTTTGATTGGATGTTTATTTTGATTTGAGGCTTTATGGATTGCATGAAAATGACATGCATTTAATTGTATATCTGATGCCATTACCTCCATATTTGCGTGAGTATGTTGGAATACTTATCAATTTAATCTAAAGTGATGTTGCATTTGTCAAAATGTAATTATTATTTTGTCCATTTAATGGCACTTGAGAGGCTTTATTTGTCTTAATATGACCTTGGATGTCCTCTTTACATAGTACCATAGAAGTACCATAGTACAGATGGTAGTTAATTGCCTACCCTTTTATGAGGACTGTGAATTCACTCTACTGGAGTACCCCCAACTCTGCATATTTTGTAAATCAAACACACCTGCTTCAACTCATCAGCTTGTTATTTCAAGACCTGAAATGGTTATGTCAGATTAGAGTGACATCCAAAATGTGTACTGGGGGTACTCAAGGACCAGGCTTGGGAACCACTGATAGGCTTTTATTCACATATACAGTATAAATCAATTCAAAAGCAATACACGAGCACATCAAATATGGTAAATGAAAGCACTTGCTTGACACGCAAGAACCAATGAGGTTTGCACTCGCATGTCAGGCAAGCAACCTATTTTTACAATTTGAGTGTCTGCAAGAACCAATTAGGTTTGGTCAACGGTTGAGCTGCAGTTGACCACAGAAGAAATAAAATCATACAGATTTGGTATGACATGATGACAGCATTTCCATTTTTGGGTGATCTCTTTGATAGTGTAAATAGTTGTCGAAGAATGTTATTTAATATCATTGGGGTTAGCTGTGGCATAGCGTCTGGTTATGCATGTGGCTGTGGATTATCCCTTACTTACTATGTTAGTTCTGTTCTGGTTGTGAAAAGTTTTTAGATATAAGTATGCCAAGTTCAAAGTAGGTTGTTTAAATGTGTATGTGATTAAGTTAATTTACCTTTAAATTTATGACTTTACATCTTTTAAGTCTTTACATCTTTTAAAAAACGTGTTTATTTTATCCTCCTGGGTGCCACTGTCCTCGTCTGAGGACATTATATTTTAGTGAATTTCTCTGACACCATACATGTCACAGTTTTAACATGGAGTCTGGATGTCCTGTAAAGAGCACATTCAAGGCTTTTCAGAGATACCATTTGTTTTACCAGGACAACAGCTTCTCCTTGGTCTTTATAAATGACTGAATGATCAAATTTAGCGCTCTTATGGAAATATGATAATATAATAATTTTGTAATTATCATTTAAATTCAAATTATTTGTTATAAATCAACATATCAGGAAAATGTTATGGGGTTTCTAATCTAAATATGGCTTTCTGTTACAAAAAAGGGCATTGATTTCATACATGTCCTCAATAGAGGACACCGGGATTTAAAGCATGTTTATCAGGCATTTTAGGAGACACAACAAGTGAATAGGGAAATAAATTGCATATCAATGTTCCTATAAAATATTAGATATTATGAAAATGTTGCCAACTTTTACTCCCATTATTACACTTTTTTCATTACATGTTGCTCCAAGAACACATTAATATGTAAATTAGATAAATTAGTATATAGATACATTGCATTGAATGGGAAAACCCATGTATGGCCATTTTACCCACATATTGCATAAAGTAAAATGCTTTATCAGTTCATTCCATTATATCTTTCATAACATGGGTGAGAATCATCGTTAAACAAAGTTTGTTTAAAAAAAATCCTGATCCCGGTGTCCACTTATGAGGACATAGCATAACATATGAATAAAATATCATTTGTTTCTTATGCTCTAAACAATGTAATGACATGAAAAAAAATTCAAAAGACTTTGTTTTCCTGGGTCTTAGGAGGTTAAGACTGACCCATAAACCATGATTATTATCTTCATAAACAATAGTATATGCATGACTTCCCAAGGTACTCCAAAGAATACTAAGGTATGGCCACAAAAATCTGTTTTTGTAAATGGCTTCTTCAGACATTTTCACTGTATTTTTCTACTCTGCATTGGTGGGCAAACCTTTTCAGTCTGACTCTTTTTAGTTCATACAAAAGCTGCACCACATTTCCCTTCTTTTGCATCTGACTCTGACTGCTTCTGTCAAGCCAGTACTTCTCAGAGTGACTGCCATTGAAATTTATTTTTATTTCACATCTGTTGGGTACAACTATCTTTGTCTTCTTTATGGTCTCTATTTGTGGAATTTGTTGACTGTAACATAATGACTGAAATCATCCATGACTATTTTGTAGAGGGTTCTCTGGGCCAGACTATCACATCTGCCCCCAGCTTTGTCACCCTTAAAGGTGAAGTGTGTAATTTTTTCGATGTTAAAATACTATCTCCTAACCCAGCCTAATGTGCAGAGACAACTATAAATAAGCTATTCATAAGTTGATTTCCTGAAGAGTGGAAACATGGTGGGTCACTGCCACTTTCAAAACATTGCTGCATTTGAGTGGTTCAATATATCATCTTTTGGTTCAACCAGTGGGGCGATTTGGGGGGTCTTTGTCCAAACTTTCAGTCAAAAGAGCTGGTAAGAGCTGGTAAATGTGTTGGGTGAAACCTATTCAAAAACAGTGATTTATATTATTTTAATTTATGGCACAAATTACACACTGCAGTGTTAACTTGAATAAATTGTGGTCATCCATCCAAACCAACCTTAACCTTATGTACTGCCTTTATGCATCTTTTTTTTTCAATCTAAATTCTGTAAGTGATTAAATGTCTTTTTTATCATTTTTCATGCAGCTATATGTGTTTGGGCAAGAAGGAACTGTACTGCTGTACACTGCACAAATGAGTTCCTAAATAATGAAATGCTAATAATGCTAATAATAATAATAATAATAATAATGAAATTCAATCAGTCCTTTCCTCTGAGCATGTAACTATAAGTTGGTGTGTAGCATTTATCTTTATTAATACGCTTCCGTTCGTGTGTGAGTTGCATTAATTAAACTATGTACACAGTTCAATGTACTGAACATGTCGATCCTTGTCTCTTATTAATGATCAGCAACCACAACCTGCTAATCATCTGCTAATCATCATGATAAGCAAGAGCTACTGGAAGTAAAGTGTGGAATTTTTATTAGGCAGAATAGGCACTGATTATCGGTGTCTGTGTTTATGTTTGGTTCAAGTAAATCCTATGTTATGGAGACAAAATGTCTCCACAAAGATGGCAATATGCTAAATTCTTGTCTTTATGGTAATATTTTTTGTCGCCATGAGGAAAACGGCTTATAAATCAAACTAAAAGCCCGTTCACATCAAGGACGATAACTATAAAGATAACTATAAAGATGACTATATTAGCGTCTAACTAGTGGACGATATCGTTTTGTTTATTCTATAAGTGCGTGCTTGTCCGGCGCTTTAAATGCTCAAGCTCCTTACAGCAGGATGGATTCTGATTGGCTGTCAATGTTTTTTTGTTCATCAGCTGGATAAAATTGTTCTGAAAATTTTTCCAACAATATAATTTCTCTATATTGTCATCCTTATAGCTGTGGTGTGAACTCTGCTATTTATGGCAAGCCGTTTTGACTTTTAATAATTCACAGGATATGAATTCTTGATATCAACAATTCAATTTTTACTAGTTAAAATGCTAATTCTTGATATCAACAATTACATTTCAACTAGTAAAAACTCTAATTCTTGAAATCAGTATTTGTATTTTCACTAGTGAAATGTCACCATAGGCTGCCATTCAAATTCAATTGTTGATATCAGGAATTTAATTGCTACTAGTACAAATTTTCATTTTTGATATCAACAATTCAGTTGCCACTAGTCACATATATCATGAATGTGATTGTTACTAGTAAAAAAGGCATTTTAGATATCTGAAATTATATTGATATCAACAATTGAATTTGAATGGCAGCCTATGGTGACATTTCACTAGTGAAAATACAAATACTGATTTCAAGAATTAGAGTTTTTAATAGTTGAAATTGAATTGTTGATATCAAGAATTTATTAATTCAACAATTCATTCATTCCTGTCAATTAATAAAAGTCAAAACGGCTTGCCATAGCTATTCTTTAATATTGAGAACGATTTTTTAGAACTATATCTTTAGCGTTATCTTTATAGTTATCGTCCTTGGTGTTAACGGGCCTTAAGTGATGTTTTTTGGAAAAAATAAAATGCACATTTTCTGCGATGGGTAGGTTTAGTGGTAGATTTAGGGTTCGGGGATAGAATATACAGTTTGTACAGTATAAAAATCATTATATCAATGGAAAGTCCCCATAAGAGAGAGAGAGAGAGAGAGAGAGAGTGTGTGTGTGTGTGTGTGTGTAAACAATGACCTCAGTGCAGAATTGCCAATATTGGTACTGTGCGATTCTGGCTGTGATTCTGTAAGATATAATTTAATGCTTTCTTTAGAAATGAAAACACTCAAGAAAATGAAAGTGGAGAGTTTTAGGACCCACACTTAGAGAAGGAGCTCATTAATGCTTCAAAATTCAGTTGAAGTTGAGAAAAAACTTAACATACCTTTGTTGGTTCTGCCCGACCCTTGGCAAAATGATACTCTCTCGGGCGATTTTACTTTTGCATATGTTATTTCAGTGTCAAAAATTGTGTTGCGTGTACATTTTTTTATAGTCTGTTGTAAGGCTCTTTGATTGATAATTGCGATAAAGTTGTAACTTCGACACATCTATTAAAGAACCAATAAAAGAAAAGCAATTAAATACAGATTGAGAGAGAGAGATGTTATATTACAAATATTAATACTAGCTTGTCTGTATGACATGCAGACTTGGTGGTGGTTGAGGAGAACTATCCTTTAATCAATGTGTGATTAAAAGGATAGTTCACCCAAGAGTGAACATTCTATCATCATTTACTCAAGTTGTTTCAAACCTGTATGAATTTATTTTGTCTGCTGAACACAAAAGAAGATATTTTGAAGAATATGGGTAACCAAACAGTTGATGGGCCCTATTGACTTCCATTGTATTTGTTTGTTCACTAGTGTCATCTTGTGTCATTATCCAGCTCAATTCACTTCAAGTTTTCTTCTTATCATATAGCACAAAATTACATATTGTGGATCTGATAGTAATGGACTATCCACAATCCAACTTAAGCTGTGCTAATATAGTCAGTCACACCTTGAATATTTACATCAAGTTGTAATTCTGTTCAGCACAAACACACCTCATTTCTCTGCAAATTAGGCTTATGTGGATATATGTATTGTATGCCGTAATTTTACTTGTGCTATTAACGTGCCGAAAACAGGTGGTAAATGTATGTTCATTTCACTGGGCATGTTTACTTATTTTGATCATAGAAGCAGTAATTCATCAAAACATATAATCTCCATGTGTTCCTGTAGCTTAAACAGTGGTGCATGATGCTAGCAATGCCAAGGACATGGGTTTGATTCCCAGAGAATGCATGAACTCTTGTTCAGATGAGCAGTAGTTCTACCCTATACAAATATTCGCTAAAATAGTTTATTTTTCCACTTAGAAGCTTATTTTACGCACAGAATGTCATGCTAAATAAATAAAATTACTGGTAAAAAAAAACACCTTATGATCTATATTTTCATGTGAGGATCGATCCTTGTGATACAACATCAGTATTGAAATTATCGATATTTCAGGATTTATCCGCCCACCCCGATGAACTGGGTAAAATGTATACCTCAAACGCAATGTAAGATGATAACAGTATCGTTTCAAAACTATTTCAAAACCTTTTTCAAAGTTTGCGTTCTCTAGCCACCAAACACTTGCCATGCAAATGAACGGCCAGAACGCATTAAAGGTTTACATTTTAGTTAAAAATGTTGTCGTGTAAGTGGCCCCAAAGTAAATAACTAATGATTTGAAACAATCTATATTGTAAAAAGCGTTATATAAATGAAGGTGACTTGACTAAGTTGATTTGGATAAAAGCTTCTGCCAAATTTAAGGTGCTTGTGGTGGAGTGATGCTGTTAAGTCCCAGTAAAGTACACTAGATCAAGGAAATCTGCTGCATCCTACATAGCCTAGCACTCAGAATCCACCTGAAAGATGGCATAAAAAATTGTTTTTAGCACAGATTTTTTGGTCATGCTTGCACTGTTACCCGATTTGCATAAATCATTTAGTGAATTGGGTGTTAAAACAACACCGACAGCATGGGTAAATAAAACAGTGCTAACAACGGCATGATTCTCCTACTCTCTCTTACTTTCTGTCCTTCCTTTGTTTCTTCACCTATTCTCCATCTTCATCTCACTTCTTCTGTACTCTTTTACAATATTAAAGAGTAATGTGTGTGTGAGGGAGAAGCAGCAGGCAAACGCAATAAAACATAGCTGACAAGATCTTAATTGAGCCTCTGGATTCAGCTCAAAAAAAACAAAAAAATCCAATAAGAGAACAGCAAAGTGAGGGAAGGAGGAGGGAACAGGATGGAGGGCATGGGAAATGTACTAGTGGGAGGAGAGGTAGATGTGAATGAGAGATGGTCAGTGGGAACGCAAGAGTGAGTTGGTACAAAAGAGAGAAAGGTGAAGAGAGAAATTTCTCAGTCCTCTGAAGAGAAGCTTGGATCTCAGCTCATGAATAATCTAAGCTAAAGGTTGATCAGTCAAACTGACATTGCATTAATGGATTGAGAGAAACATGAGGAGAGGAAAAGTGTTGAAATTGCTGCACTGGGAAGGAAGATTAAATAGAAGAGGCACTTATAATCTGTAATACTTTTTGATTCAGAACATTTTCTTCTGAGTGTGTGCAGTGTGCTTATATACTTTAGGAATGTACATCTTTTTGTAGAGCAGAAAATCCCAACGTCAACCGAAGATTTTTTCATCCTCTTTAAAAAATGTATTCGCTCCCTTTGTCTCTGTCCTCTGTCTGTCTTTCTCTCTCTCTCTCTCTCTCTCTCTCTCTCTCTCTCTCTCTCTCTCTCTCTCTCTCTCTCTCTCTCTCTCTCTCTCTCTCTCTCTCTCTCTCTCTCTCTCTCTGTTCCTCACACAGAAGAAGATGAGGGCTATTGATTAAGCCTGCTTTAATTTTAATGTATCTGTCAGTTTTAATTGAACTAAGATGAATGAATTTGTAATGAAGTCAGTGGGTAGTGAAAGTGGGGAAACTGAGGTATTACAACCACAATAATAGTCTGTTCTTCTTGAGTTTGACACAGGGGCTTGTGACTTCTTGCTTATCCATATATACACAAAATACTGTTGAGACTCTAAAATGAATAAATATATAATATATAAATAAATAATATATCACTCTTCCACTCTCTCCTTTCTCTCTCAGATTTGATATCCCTTACTAAAAACAACTATGGTACTATAGTGGGTAGACATATTCTTTAATTTTACCAATACTATCTCCTGACAATTCTTCGCTAATTCGTACAAATTCGTATGACTCGTACATATTCGTACGATTTGTCTAAACCCCAGTGACCGGTAGGGATGGGGTAGGTAATTTGTACAAATTCATACTGTCATGGCAAAAATTAACTCTCAGTTGCATCACTGAATAAGAGACAAACCTTAGCCAATTGTCTTTATAAAGATTTATTTTCTTGCAAGAAAAGAGTCACAGTCATACAGCCATCCTGAATGTCTGCGGAGTGCTAACTGAAGACATAACAGAAGCCACAATCTCTTATACCCCTAATGTGTAAACAATCCTTCTCAGTAGTTTTCCACACATGGTAAAAGTAAGAAAGACAGCACACATAATTAGAATTAGTTCTGCCCGACACCTTTGGTACAGGAGAGCCCTCAAATAAGGTGTCCCGCGACCCCTAAGGTCACAAACCAGTTTCTGTGTCTGTTAAGTTTAGTGGTGTCTCCTGTGTGATCTCAAATATATGTCTTAATAATTAATCTTACTCTATGACTAAATTTTTCCACCACAATACGAATTGGGCAAACTCGTAAAATACGTACGAATTGCCGTGGGATCGGGTATTACTAAGAATGCTGTAATGTAGCGTTTTCCATAGCTTTTTGGGGACCTTTTTTTGCAAATGTATTGTGCACCAGGTAAATGGTCCACAGACGTTTCATAAATAAATTCAGTCCAGAAGTTTTTATTATATGCACAGTTTGAGTAGTTATCATAATATTATTATTATTATTATTTCCATAAACCTTGCATTAAATTGATCAAAAGTGACAATATAGACATTTATAAAGTTACAAAAGACTTTTGAACTTTCTATTCATCAATGAATCCTGTAAAAAAGTGGTTTCCACAAAAATTTTAGGCAGCACAACATTGATAATAAGAAGAAATGCTACTTAAGCACCAAATCAGCATATTTTTATGATTTCTGAAGGATCATGTGACACTGAAGACTGGAGATATTGCTGCTAAATTCAGCTTTGCCATCACAGGAATCAATTGCATTTTTAAATATATTACAATTAAAAAAAGTTTTATAAGTTAAGCTTCTGTTATAAAGATTTTAAAAATCTTACCAACCCCAAATATTCAAACAGCTATGTACTGTGTTATTTCAAAGTACTTCAAAAAATACCATGGCACGCAAGTATGAATATCATAGATTTCTTTGCAGGATATTGGCTGACCAGTTTTAGTGTACTTATATTGTGTAGTTCTTATTATAGCTCGAGGTTGTTGTTACTGCTGTAATATCTCTCTATGGGAGTATGATGTTCTCAATTTGTTTATTAATTATGAAGCAATTTTTCTCAATCCTGTACTTAAAGTTTCCACCCCAGTGGCATTTACATTGGCACTACAAAATGTCATTATTACTGTATGGAATGATGTATTTTGGGTGTGTGCTTGTTTACTGTATGTCAGGGCTATGCAAATAATTCTGTGAATTACAGATGAATGCATGAGTTCATTAAACTGAAATTCTTGTTGTTTGGAGCCAGTGTATGTGATTTAGAGTAATTAAAACAAAAATTATGTAAGTGTGTTTAAATCAATGTCTCCTGTGTCTATTTGTCTCTCTCTACAGGAAAACAATTGAGGTGAAGATCATAGATGATGAAGAGTATGAAAAGAACAAGAGCTTCAGCATTGAGTTAGGAGAGCCAGTGCTACTCGAGATTGGACAAAAGCATGGTAAATTGTGTAAATATGTGTGTGCACATATGTTCTTACATGTCTCAATGTTAGAGCTGAACTGAAAGGCCTTTAAAATTTCAATTAAATTTCTTAACTTGAATTGAAAGGTGCAGTGAGCGATTTCTGAGAAACGCTGTTGATATTTGAACTCCCCATAACAAACACGCCCCTAAAAGGATCAACACCACTATATTGATAGCTCCGCCCCCAAATTCACAAACACACTATGGCTGCATTCCACTCCAAATTTTTATGCCCTTCACTCGTTAACACGGCTGTGCATCATTGTTTTTATGTTGCATGAGTGGCCACTATTGGTGGAACTCGTACATAAGAATTAAAGGTGCTGTATGTACGTTTTTGACTGTACTTAAGCATAAAAATACCATAATATGTTTCCAAATATTTAGGAAACATACTGAGTTCACATACTCGTTTCTCCGAAAAACAATGCTACAGCCAGTTATTCTACTTTGAAATGTGCCGGAAAGTCTGATTTTGTTTTGGTATGTGCAATAATGCACGTTGCCAATTTACCCAATAGTATTTCGACACCACAGGTTGCCATTTGGCAGAAAACATAGCGTATTGCTGCCATGGATCGCAGATATTACCCGACCTAAAAAGTCGACCTGTGTAACTGTCCATATAAACTTCCCTTATCCACTTCATGCAGTGGAACACACTTCAAAATGGAGTGCTTAGGGAAGTTTGCGAGTGTGTGTCTAAAAGTGAAGTGTAATGCAGCCTATGTAACACAGGCACCTCCACCCTTATGACTGTAGGTTCACACTCCTATGTTGATAGCTCTGCCCCCAAATTCAAAAAGACGCTATACAACACAGGCCCCTCCCCCTTACTTCTGATTGGCCACAAGTATGTTTTGCTGCTCGGTCCAATCCACTTTTAAAAGCGTTTCTCAGAATTCGCTTATTGCACCTTTAAGTGAGGTAGCAAACCTGACACCAAATTGCAATTCGAATTTTAATAGGATTCAAATTGAATAAGATTCAAAGAACATTAAAAATGTTAAAAAAATTATTTCATCCATTAAAAAAAAGGAAAAATATGAATATGAGAATATGAGTATGAGTCTGATACTGAATATGAGTCTGATACTGCTCCATTGGACTGTGATTATGGGGCTTGTTTCAACCGAACAAGGAAAGAAAATGCCTCTGCACTCAATTGGATAGACCTACAACCAATCAGAGCAACGGAGTAAGTGAACGATGTTGAGCGACACATAGTAGTGGTAGGAAGTTTGGATCATTTTACGGACTCGGATCTTTGAGTCTTGTTGTGAACAAATATTTTTTGTAATTTAAGTAATTTTGTTCATTTCAGCAGAAGATAATTAAAATGTCACATGTTAAAATCTAGTACTTACGCAAACGTTGATCACATTTGGAATAAAAAATAAATTATAAGCTAATGCAGCCAAGGCCAAACTTTAAGAAAGAAATGGTTCATTAAATGCTTAGCTGGGTCTTCAGGCTATGGAGTCTGTTAACCTCACCTCCGAATCCAAGTCGTTCTTTTTTTTGTCACATTTAATCATGTCTGTTCCCTGGAAAGATTAGTACAGCTCTCCTGTCTTCGGGTTTGAGTCGTTAGTTCCATCATCAGTGTCTGATCTGGGCCGTGACAGCTCTATATGCAATGCATGCAGTCCAAAAAACAGAATTCATTAGTTCACCTCTCGAGTCTTCGGGTTTGAGTCATTCGTTCACCAACTCACAGCCCCATCGGCTGAATGCAGAAGATCCTGTACAGAACCGATGGCATGTAGCGGTCAACACAAAATGAACGAATCGCTTTCTGAGACAACTCGTTGTTCCAGAGTCATATTTAAGATTAGTTCAAAAAGAACTAATCGTTCATGAACGACACATCACTAACGCATAGTTGTCAACAGATCTCAACTGCACGCATGCTGGAAGAAGTAGAAGAAGAAGATGAGTGTAAACGATCTTTGCCGGTGTTGTAAAAATAATTTAAAGATACACAGAGTACTTACCAACACGATCATCATTTTTGAGATACATATAGTAAAGGTGAATGCATATACGAACAAGTTCTCCATTTAGGATTAGAACGAATTCAACCCAAGCGCTCTTTGGTGATGTGGATGATTACGTTAGTGTTGATCATCTGTCCATCATCGTATAAAGCCCGCCCTGACAATTTGATTGGTCTGAACAGCTCTGGTTCGAGCATAGTTGCTCCACAACGGATCAAGTCCAGACCGAACTTTCCGACCTCAAATGTTGTGTGCGGGGCTAAGTTCGGCTGGCATCCAGGCTAGGTTGTTTTTGTGTGTGGACAACATTTGTGTGTGTGGATCTTTAATTTACCATCCATTATTCTCACGATTTCACACTTTTGCTAATCGGATGGATAGTAATACGAGACTGCTTGCTAATTAGCCATTGGAGCACAGCAGAATGTCTCCTGCTTTGTTTACACCAGCAGCCGTGTTTTGTGCGACTTTCTGCTGCACATTCTCAGATAATAAAAAAAAAATAAAGCCTGCAAATGAGCAGTGCTGTCGAAGCTGCAAATAAAATTATTGTGGAGGTCATTTAATGAGGAGAACATGAACAAAGTGATGAAAGATGAAAGGTTACAGATAAAAGAAAGGAAAAAGGCTAAAATAAAAACAAAAGGGGATGAGGAGTGATTACATAATGCTCTTTTAAGCTTAAGGACGTGGTTTTTAATGGAGTGAAAATGATTTATTTCTCTCTCTCTCTCTTAGAATGCATCATTTCATATCTTTTGGCTTAGTAAATAATGTGTACTGTAGGAAATATGTTTACAGTAAAGTATTAGACACTGATACCTGCAGGTTGTGAAGTTTGTTACCTCAGGAAACAAATTGGCTGTCTCTAAATCACCTTGTGTTAGCAGTGTGACTGGAGGCTATCACTATTCTCTACATTATTTATACAGCCTTCTCCGGCAATGACCCTTCCATCTTAAACGCCTTATTTTACAATTCAATTAGCACAGTGACGCTCATAAGATTTATGAAATTTCCTGCTTGTCATTTTTAGAAATTGAGAAGTGTATCTTTCCATCAGCCATCAGTCACTGTTGTCCTCGCACTGATTATCTTCATGAGATTTAATATTTACATTCTACTAGCTGGAGAAATATAGAGGGAATATGTTTCTAATATAGCTACTGTTTTTCTTTCTCTACTTTGTCATGTTTGTGTATGTGTGTACTGTAGGGGACTCTAATGAAAATAAGCCAGAGATTGGGGCAGAGGAAGAGGAAGTAGCTAAAATGGGATGTCCTAGTCTGGGAGAACATACCAGATTGGAGGTGGTGATTGAAGAGTCCTATGAGTTTAAGGTACAACTGCCTCTAACACTCTTTAGTTGAGCAACAATGCAAAATGAGATACAAATAATAGTTATTTAGCAATGCATGTCAAGTCAACTTTATTTATATAGCTCTTTTTACAATGCAGATTGTCCACAGTGTTAAACAGGAAAATAATGAACAGAATTTGATTCAGCTGTACAGCCGCTCTGGAGAAAACGGTGATGTCATCAGCTCATTTCAATTGTCATATAGTGACAATGTGGGCAGATCAGTAATATAGTTGATATAGTTAATTTAGTTTAGTAATTTAAATTTATTTGGATATTTAGTTGAAAATGTAGTGTCCCCAACTGATTAATGTATAATATTTAAGCAGTAGGCCTACCACCACAGCTGTGCTAATATTCAGTATTATTGTGAGTGTGATATTGCTTTTATGTAACAGTTTAATATACAACAGTATAAAAATATATTTTTCTCCACCAACAAAATAGTTCCAAGTAAAGCCAAAACATCAAACAGGTCTGGAACAGTTCTTAATATGTGGCTGCAACTGTGTGTGTGTGTTTGTGTGTGTAGAATACGGTGGATAAGCTCATTAAGAAGACAAACCTGGCTCTGGTAGTCGGCAGCAGTAGCTGGAGAGAGCAGTTTGTTAGTGCTGTTACTGTGAGCGCAGGTAAGCTACTTCCTGTTTGATCATCCTTTACATTTTGTCACATGGGCATCATTGTATGGGCACCATATACCAAAATATTACGTTTTCCATACAAATATTACGCAGCAAAATAAGAAATGACAAGAAACGTTTTTTTAGCACCAAATCCGCATATTAGAATGATTTGTGAAGGATAATATGACACTGAAGACTGGAGTAATGATGCTGAAAATTCAGCTTTGCCAAAACAAGAATAATATTATATTTTAAAACATATTCAAATAGAAAACAGCAATTTAGAATTTTTGTGTGTGTGTGTGTATATATATATATATATATATATATATATATATATTTTTTTTTTTTTTTTTTTTTTTTTTTTTTTTTTGTATGTACCTTGAGATTCATTAATAATAATGGTAACACTTTACAATAATGTCTCATTAGTTAATGCATTAGTTAACATGAAATAACTGAGGAATATATTTTTATAGCATTTATTGCCCTTTGTTAATGTTAATTAAAAATATTCATATTCATGTTAGTTTCCAGTGCACTAACTAATGTTAACAGATAGATTGTCTTTACAATAAGGTTTCATTAGCTAATGTACTAACTAACATGAACTAACCATGAGGAGTACATTTGTTACTGTATTTGTTCATCTTTGTTAACGTTAGTTCATAAAAATCCAGCTGTTCATGGTTTGTTCATAGTTCACAGTGCATTAACTGATGTTAACAAGATTTTAATAAAGTATTAGTAAATGTTGAAATTAACATTAACAAAGATAAATAAATGCTTTATAAGTGCAGTTCATTTAGTTCATGTTAACTAATGTAGTTAATTAATGTTAACTAATGAACCTTATTGTGAAGTGTTACCATAATAATGTTAATAAAGTACTTTGCTCAAATAAAAAACAGCCATATATTCGCAAAAAAGATTATTTTCAAACCTCATTCTGACCCTCTGGCCGTTTACTGACAAATCTTAACCCTCTGGGGTTCTTCGGTCACTTTTGACCGAAGAACGGTGATTTCATTTCAATTGTCATATAGTGACAATGTCGGCAGATCAGTGATATAGTTGATATAGTTAATTTAGTTTAGTAATTAAATTTATTTGGATATTTAGTTTAAAATTTAGTGTCCCCAACTGAGCAAGCAAGAGGTGACAGTGGCAAGGAACCAAAACTCCATCAGGTGTCCTAATGGAAAAAAAATTAATCTTGGGAGAAACCAGGCTCAGTCGGGGTGCCAGTTCTCCTCTGGCCAATTAACAAACAGTGTATGATTATTATTCTGGCAACCTTATAGGTCAGAAGTAATATTAGATCGGAATATTCAAAAGATCGGAGGCATCACGCCGGAGACGGGTTTATTGATGACATGCCGATTAAACAATTATTAAATAGGAATATTCGAAAGATCGGAGTCATCACACCAGGGACGGAGCCATTGAGGATGCCATGTCGATGAGGCAATTTCAGAGGGGAGACTAATTGGCATGGTCTCTGCAGACACTTCAGGGATGAGTTGGTAATGTCTGGGCGCAGGTCCACCATCTGATCTGGATACGGCCCTGATCTGGCTGACTGCAGTAAACCTCGGGATAAACAGAGAGACTAACATTAGCGTAGATGCCATTCTTTTTATGATGTAACGAGTACATCAGGTGTTATGGGAAGTGTTCCCGGTTCCGGCTGACCTAGTTAATGCAGCCTAACAATCATTTAATTGATTTGAATAATATAAATTAAAAATATTTGATGTGTATGCCATAGTAAAGAGATCAGCACCCCCTCGCTATTGCACCTGAGTGTTTTGAAAACATTATCCATATAACAGTGTAATTTACATACAAACCATTATGAAATGATTTACATGTGGTTTGCAATGTAGCGGCTGTCAGATCTAATACAGTTGGCTGCTACTGTACATCTTTCAACAAAAAGTGTGCAAAGATTTACGAGGCACACATTTTCATACATCTTTAACTCTCTCATGCCCACTAACATATACTACTCATCTTTCTTTGACCTCTCAGGTGATGACAATGAGGAGGAGAGTGGTGAAGAGCGTCTTCCATCCTGCTTTGATTATATCATGCACTTTCTCACAGTCTTCTGGAAGGTTCTGTTTGCCTTCGTCCCACCTACAGAGTACTGGAATGGATGGGCATGCTTCATTGTGTCCATCATTCTGATTGGTGTGTTGACAGCAGTCACAGGAGATCTCGCTTCCCACTTTGGGTGCACTATTGGTCTGAAGGACTCAGTCACCGCCGTGGTCTTTGTTGCCTTGGGGACATCTGTCCCAGGTGAGTGTCCAAGTTACCAAGTCTCACAAAGAAATGGCATCTGAGGCATTCCTCAATCATTTCTTTTCTATCTTTACATGTAATAGAGAATTAATTAATTCAAGAATTAAATGAATCTATGAAATAAAGAACATGTGAATTGTGCTTCCACATTCAAAACAATCCTGCAGTATGCTAGGGTGTTGTGGGTAGTTGAATAAAACTAAAAAGCAAAATAGAAACACAAAATAAAAATGGGAAAAAGAACGTAATAAAATTACTAAAACGTAAACTAAAATGAAAGCTAAAAATATAATACTAAAAGCTAATTCAAAATATTAATAAATACTATAATATATTATAAATAATACTAAAATAACATCACAATGACACTCTCACGTCCGGAGAAAGCAGGCTGAGGCGTGGATCTAAGTGCAGGGGTTTAATAAAGAAACAACTATAAAAACGAAAGGAAACATGGCGAACAAGAAACAAAAGCTAACAGAAAACAGGGACCATCACATTCAACAACTGACAGAGAGCAAATCAAACACAAGGCCTATATATACACACGGGCAAACAAGCTTAACAAAAGTAACAAGGAAACAAGATACACCTGGGGAGACAAATCAACATGAAAAACTACAAAACTACAAACATGGCCAAAGGAACAGGAGACATGAATATTCACAGAAACGCTAAACACATAAACACTTCAAAATAAAAGTCTATACAAAATGGGTACAACACCGGGATCATTAAAGACACAGCTTGTTAATCTACATAAATGCCATGGCTGTATTGCAGTGTTTCCCAACCTTTATGTTGTCATGGCACAGCACTAAGCACTAAAATATAACAAAATTGCTTTAAGTGACATATTAAAACTGGATATACACTCACCTAAAGGATTATTAGGAACACCTGTTCAATTTCTCATTAATGCAATTATCTAATCAACCAATCACATGGCAGTTGCTTCAATGCATTTAGGGGTGTGGTCCTGGTCAAGACAATCTCCTGAACTCCAAACTGAATGTCAGAATGGAAAAGAAAGGTGATTTAAGCAATTTTGAGCGTGGCATGGTTGTTGGTGCCAGACGGGCCGGTCTGAGTATTTCACAATCTGCTCAGATTTTCACGCACAACCATTTCTAGAGTTTACAAAGAATGGTGTGAAAAGGGAAAAACATCCAGTATGCGGCAGTCCTGTGGGCGAAAATGCCTTGTTGATGCTAGAGGTCAGAGGAGAATGGGCCGACTGATTCAAACTGATAGAAGAGCAACTTTGACTGAAATAACCACTCGTTACAACCGAGGTATGCAGCAAAGCATTTGTGAAGCCACAACACGCACAACCTTGAGGCGGATGGGCTACAACAGCAGAAGACCCCACCGGGTACCACTCATCTCCACTACAAATAGGAAAAAGAGGCTACAATTTGCACAAGCTCACCAAAATTGGACAGTTGAAGACTGGAAAAATGTTGCCTGGTCTGATGAGTCTCGATTTCTGTTGAGACATTCAGATGGTAGAGTCAGAATTTGGCGTAAACAGAATGAGAACATGGATCCATCATGCCTTGTTACCACTGTGCAGGCTGGTGGTGGTGGTGTAATGGTGTGGGGGATGTTTTCTTGGCACACTTTAGGCCCCTTAGTGCCAATTGGGCATCGTTTAAATGCCACGGCCTACCTGAGCATTGTTTCTGACCATGTCCATCCCTTTATGACCACCATGTACCCATCCTCTGATGGCTACTTCCAGCAGGATAATGCACCATGTCACAAAGCTCCAATCATTTCAAATTGGTTTCTTGAACATGACAATGAGTTCACTGTACTAAAATGGCCCCCACAGTCACCAGATCTCAACCCAATAGAGCATCTTTGGGATGTGGTGGAACGGGAGCTTCGTGCCCTGGATGTGCATTCCACAAATCTCCATCAACTGCAAGATGCTATCCTATCAATATGGGCCAACATTTCTAAAGAATGCTTTCAGCACCTTGTTGAATCAATGCCACGTAGAATTAAGGCAGTTCTGAAGGCGAAAGGGGGTCAAACACAGTATTAGTATGGTGTTCCTAATAATCCTTTAGGTGAGTGTAATATTAAAAGTAGTGCTCACAATTAAGGTGAAACTTAATTAAACAAAAACAAAATAAGGTCATATAGGTAGCTATGATGTTGTTGGTGATAATAAAACAACAAATGTACATATCGTCACTGTCAGGCGGAAACCTTGTATTTTTTAAATAATTAAAAGTGTCGTCAAAGTTGGTATTGTGGCTTTATATATTGTCAGACACTTGCATATGACTTGTTTTTGACCAGCAAATGACAGAGATATGCGTTTTGTCTGGAACAGCCGCATCTGAGGCAGCTAGTGCGTCACATTACATTTTCATCAACTTACAGGTTATAAAGTGTGTTATAATATGTGCGCTCATTTGTTATTGTTGTGATATAAAAGATAAAGCACTATGCACAGGATATTTAAAGGTGGGGTTAGTGCTTTCTGGTAACCGATGTTTATAATTCAAATCACCAAAACAAACACACCCCTAACCCAAAAGGGTCTCGCCCCAAATTTGATAGCTCCGCCCCACACATACGTACACAACGCAGGCAACGACTATGGCGGAATCTGCTGTGCCAGCTGGCCGAGACTATGATGTCATCAGTAAGTGAAAGCAATGTGTTACTATGGTAATCCAGGTCGAATGTTCAATGAAAAAGTCATCCCTTGCATCCCAAAAACACAAACACAGTTCTCATGAACAACTCGATAGTATGAGCACGACAGCCCAACTAACGAATATATTACAATTATGACAAGATTAGAGGGTTATATCGATCACTAAAAGAGGAACCAAAGGAAACAAACATATATTAGGAGTTTATTATCTTACTTTTCGGACACACTGCGAGCTGACGCTTGAAACAGTGGTTTATAGGATGTGGAAATGAATGGGTCTTTATCATAGCTGAAGTGAACGACGATACGATTGCAAATGGGCAAACAAGCGAACATGACACACGAGCATATTCAAGCAAAAGCTAGCATATATTAGTTCTGTGAAACAAAACAAAACGAATGCCTATCGGGAAGAAATAAAGCAACCTCGCCACCCGATTGCAGGCCTCAACGCTCCTTGAGTTCTCTTTAGTGCTGGAAAGCGGATACTTCTTGCCTGATCGTAAGCCTTCTTTTGTTCCATAGACATTTTCCACGTGTTTTTTATCTGCCATCTGTTGTCGCTCGGCTAATGTCCGTCCTGTGTGTCATGTGCACTCTTCTCCCCATCATTAGTAGACATGCCCCTTACTGCTAATTGGCTACAAGTTTTTTGATACTCAGCCCGAGACACTTTTATAAAGCATTTTTGAAATAACACTTACCCCACCTTTAAAACAGTAGACCTATATTTGCTTCAACTAGGCAGGAAATACCAGACTAAGAATCTTCTCCGCTCTTTAAATGCAAAAAAATGTGCCTTTATAGACATAGTGTTTCTATGTCTATAGTGTTTTACCTTTGCATTGCAAACAAGCAGAGACAGTCCAAACTGTGCGCATCACTTCATATACGAGAGGTGGATGGAGTTATGTGGTTAAACCGACAGTTCACGAGTTCACCCTTGCATACACCAATCAGGCATAACATTATGACAGGTGAAGTGAATCACACTGATTATACATCACGGCACCTGTTAGTGGGTGGGATATATTAGGCAGCAAGTGAACATTATTTTGTCCTCAAAGTTGATGTGTTAGAAGCAGGAAAAATGGGCAAGCGTAAGGATTTGAGTGAGTTTGACAAGGGCCAAATTGTGATGGCTAGACGACTCGGTCAGAGCATCTTCAAAACTGCAGCTCTTATGGGTTGTGGTCAGTATCTTATCAAAAGTGGTCCAAGGAAGGAACAGTGGTCCACCGCCGAAAGCACCAACGTGAGCATCAGAACTGGACTACAGAGCAATGGAAGAAGGTGGCCTGGTCTGATGAATCACATTTTCTTTTACATTACGTGGATGGCCGGGTGCGTGTGCGTTGCTTACCTGGTGAACACATGGCACCAGGATGCACTCTGGGAAGAAGGCAAGCCGGCAGTGTGATGCTTTGGGCAATGTACTGCTAGGAAACCATGGGTCCTGCCATCCATGTGGATGCTACTTTTGACAGGTACCACCTACCTTAGCATTGTTGCAGACCATGTACACCCTTTCATGGAAACGGTATTCCCTGGTGGCGGTGGCCTCTTTCAGCAGGATAATGTGCCCTGCCACAAAGCAAAAATGGTTCAGGAATGGTTTGAGGAGCATAACAATGAATTTGAGGTGTTGACTTGGCCTCCAAATTCCCCAGATCTCAATCTAATCAAGCATCTGTGGGATGTGCTGAACAAACAAGTCCGATCCATGGAGGCCCCACCTCGCAACTTAAAGGACTTAAAGGATCTGCTGCTAACATCTTGGTGCCAGACACCACAGAACACCTTCAGGGGTCTAGTGGAGTCCATGCCTAGATGGGTCAGGGCTGTTTTGGCAGCAAAAGAGGGACCAATACAATATTAGGGAAGGTGGTCATAATTTTATGCTTGATCGGTCTGTAATAAAGTAAATAAAGTATGCATATTTGGACTGCTGTATGAGGGGAGGGCTCCAAGTTCTGAATTTGGCCAACCAAGAGTATTCCCCCCAGCCCTGGTTGGAATAGGAAATGTTTAAAAGTGAAGAGTTTGGGTGGTTGAGGGATACTGGAAAACTTGTGGGATAGAGGTATGTTGGCGATTATATAACCCCTCTTGTGCTAATTAGGTTAATTATCTGAACATGCTCCTCCCAAACATTTTTAATAAAACATCATTTTGAGGATCCAATGGAGTCAGCAGGTTTAGTCACAACCTTTTCAGCCTTTACATATTTGTAAAAACCCACATACAGACGTAAAGAATGACCAATAGCATTTCGTTTTTTTAAAAAATCAAACAAAAATGATGAAATGTAGAGATACAAGGTTTCTGCCAGACAGCGAGCGACGATATATTCTTATTTGTAGCATTTATTATATTTATTTTTTGGAATTTGATCATTTTCCATTGCACACCTGACAACCTGTCATGGTGATTAAACCTGTCTGACTAGTGGTTGGGAAACAATGACCTAGCAGACACTTTTTATCATCATACACCAGGTTTATGAATTTGGCCGTGTATGTTTTTAGCGTGGCCGTTTGCAGCTGGTGTATCAGTGCATATGTCTTTACTATGTGTGTCTATTTGTGTTTTCTTTGATTTCTTTCCAGTGCACTCACCTGAACCCGGTCTCTTTTTTTTTCTCTCTTCCTCCTTTTTCTTTCTCTTCCTTTTCCCTCAGTTCCTCTTTTGCTTTTGCCTTTTGCTTACCCTTTTCACTTTCCTTGACCTTTCTTTCTGATACTTCCCACTTCAACTTTCACTCAAATCCTGTTCTCTTTTTTATTCAATAACAAGATCTTGCAGTTCAAATTATAATTTGTATTAGTCTAAACAAAATGTATTTCTGTCTCTCCTTTGCGCAGACACTTTTGCAAGTAAGGTTGCTGCCATCCAAGACCAGTATGCTGATGCCTCTATTGGTAATGTGACGGGTAGCAACGCTGTCAATGTTTTCCTGGGCATCGGCGTGGCGTGGTCCATTGCTGCTGTATACTGGCGTACCAAAGGCAAACCTTTCCACGTTGAGCCTGGCTCTCTGGCCTTCTCCGTCACACTCTTCACTGCTATGGCTGTGGCGGCTGTCAGTGTGCTGTTGTATCGTCGGCGCCCCTCAGTGGCTGGCGGAGAGCTCGGCGGTCCACGGACTTGCAAGATATTGACATCCTTACTTTTCATTTCCCTCTGGCTGATCTACATCCTGTTGGCGTCACTGGAAGCGTACTGCCACATCCCTGGATTCTGAGGCAGCAAGGCCTCATATTATTTAAGTTTTGAGAGGAATATGAAAATGGCCACTGAAGGAGCTTTTTTTGTATTTATTAGATATTTATCTTAACTTTTATTAAGTCAGTTTTTGTAGTTTTCCATTTTCTTCCTTAAAGGGATAGTTCACCCAAAAATAAAAAAAAATCATCATTCACCGCTCCCCATAGAGTACAAAAAGTTTTTTTTTTCAAAAGAAATTTACATTTTGGAGCAATAGGAGCATTATGATTGTGTATGAAGGTACATCAATTATGACAGTTTTTTTTTTTTAGGATAAACTGTCCCTTTCAATTAGTTTGAATGCAGTATCTTACATATCATTCCTTGTTCCCTTGCCTTACACTTGTATCTGTCTCTCAGTGCTGTCTTAAATTTTTCCAAACCTGAACCAATAATTTCTTTTTTTTACTCCTGTTTGAGCCAATCCGAGCTTTCGGTTAATGAATGAAGGGGTTTATGCTTTTTTTGGACTCTTTTTTTATGTTATGTATCAGTATTACTCTCATGTAACTGTAATGATAATATTTTAAAACATTTAAATGAACAGAAAGATCAAACAAACTTTGAGTTATTAAGAGCAGAGTGAACAAACAGAATGGACTTACTATTGCTTGTGTAAGAAGAAAAGCATGTTTCAGGACTAAATAAGGATTGGACAGATGGTCTGAAAAGCATGTCGAGTTCATAACTAATTATACTGTATATCATGAATGAAGGCTGACATTATTGGGAAGTCAAAGGAATGAAACTCAAAAAAGTGTGGAAAATGGACTGGAATAATCCCAAAGAGGACGGAAGAGCAATTGGAAAACAATGACAGTGACTGTGCTGAATATCATTCAAAATAATTCTAATTTAAATATATATACATGTGTGTGTGTGTGTGTGAGAGAGAGAGCGAGAGAAAGAGAGCACCAAACCAAGAATAAACAGCTTAGCTGATGTTCTCTTTAAATAACAAACCACGTAATTGATGTAATTAGCTGTCAGTATCTATCTGTATTTGTCTTGTCCCATGATGGTCACACTCCTTGACATCAAATGCTCCATAGGAAATACTAGCCAGTTAACATGGTGACATTTGACATGGTGACAAATGCTCTTACTGACTGTGTACCACACTGTATCCCTTAGTTCACCCAAAAATTACAATTCTGAGCACTTACTCACCCTCATGTCATTCCAAACCCATATGAACCATGGTGCATAAACGGAGACGTTTAGCAGAATGTTAATGCTGCTCTTTTCTGTACAACATAAGCGGACAAATGTTTCAAACCCTTACATAAATATTTCAAATATAAATATAGTAAATGTAGTAAGTATACTAAAATCAATGCACTTATTAATATACTATAGTAGTATACTATTTCACTAAATTAGCCCCAATTTTTGTTTATAAAGTATTCTGTTAAATGTAGTAAACTTTGAGTACACAACTAGTTCACATCGAAATAATTGTTTTTTTTTTTTATTGCAACTACAATTGAACTCAAGTTATACAGTTAGTTTACTAGCTGTAAACTTCCAGCCCACTTTTTTTGTTTATTAAAAAGTGCACTTTAAAGTATATTCTGGGTCAGCTACTCATTTTAAAGAAATGTAATACTGCAGGTATACTTGTTTTCTTCAAGTGAACTTAGCATCATACTTATGTATACTTAAGAACTTAAGTATACCCAAGTATAATTTTATCTGATAAGTACATGAAAAGTATGTGACTGAAATAAGTATACTTTTTTTTTAAAATAGTATACTAATGGCACACTTGAATAACCTTTTTTTTAAGGGCAGGTGCTGTCAAGCTCCAAAAAAACGGCTAAAACGCACCATAAAAGCACTACAAAAGTAAATACAAATGAAACCATATGGTGGAAGGGATCATTTTCAGTCTGTTCCTCAGACAAAGCTTAGCTTTAGTTTGTCTTTGGAATATAGCACACAAGTCACACTGACTACTTTTATAGTGCTTTTTTTTAGGATTTCTGGATTAAAAATATGGGTTTAAAATGAAATGAGGGTGCATGAATAATGAATACACTAATTGCAACAAACGCAAGTACTTTTATTCATCAGTATTGGTTGTTTTATTGTGTCTGTCACAATGAATTTTTATTTGTCACTGTTTCAGTGTTCACTGTTTGTCCATCTGTTTCTGACTGCTGTGTAATTATTCTGTGAGACATTTAAGGAGATGGTGGGAGGCTCTGGCATGCTGAATGATGGAGAGCACAGGAAAAGAATGAATGAAACAGATTTAGCTGTAGCGTAGATATTTAGCTTTGTCAAGTAGCTTCTATCCTCAGTCTAGTACAGTATTCGGAGTGAGAGAATGTGCACCCAGAGTATTTTTAGTATTATCTTGTTGCTAGGCGACCCGCCCAGAGAGTCATTGTCTTGTCTGGGCCCAGTGACGAGTCCGTCCGTGTGTGTGTGGGTGTTTCTCTATATGTGTAACACCCACTCATTTAAGTCTATTTAAGGCTTAAATCAGTGAATAAACCAACTTAACTTATTATACTAACCTAAGTTTAGTGGGGGTTTCAACTGAACTAAAAATAACTAAATTTAGCTTTTTATGTGGTTGACGAAGAGATAATCATATTGATATGAGTTTTGATCGTGTCATTTATTTGATTGAATTGATGATCATTAACGATCATGTCAGCCCATGCTGTCACAAAGATCAGCTATCATCAGTAATGAATCCCACATCAGACTGACATACAGCAGAAGAGTGTGCACATAATCGCTTTATAGGATCACCGTTTTCTCTCTCTCTGCCAGGATACTCTTGAAGCACAATGAATTGAAGTGCAATCCCAAATGTCACACTGAAAAACAGCCATCGTAATTGGATTAAGCAGCCTGGCCAGAGAGAGAGAAAGAGAGAGATGTGGAATGTAAACACTTCCCCCAACTACACAATCACACACATACCTGATGAAATTGCATGTTAAGATTATTCTGTGTGTTTGTAGCATTTTAACACTGCAAGAGAGAGTGTGTATTTGTGTTGTGTCTGCTGGCCTCTTAATCAGTTTTGTGATGCAGTTGTTTCAGTGCATGTTTAAGTGTCAAAACAGGCTACTGATACACTATGATATTTAATACTATGATATTTGACCCTTAAAAACGTAGGAATGTCATTACATTAAATACAATATCAAACAGTCAAGTGCAAACAAATGATGCTAGAGCTTTTCATGTTCATGTTCCATAAACATTTTGAATGGTATATCTATTGTTTTATGAAGCAAAGCCAAGTCTTTTTGTTTCGTTTGAAAAGCACTATCATTCAAAGTAGGCATGAAATGAAAATTCAACATTTTTCTTATTATATTGTGAATAATTCATTCTGCCTTCATCTAATCAACAAGTGACGAATATAACCTAGGAAAGTTCCTGTCCTATACATTTTTCTTTTTCAATAAACCATTTCATTCAGATGTATGTCACAATACAGAAAAAAAGATGTCGCTACTTTCGTTATATCACCACTTTTGATATTTGTTATCTAATGCAATCACATTCGTACAGTGCCCTGAGTGTTAATTTTTTTTGCGGGGAAACTTAAAACACTAAAGCCGCAAATCATCAAGATACGCAGACAAGCGTATGGTTCCTGTTGCTTACCCATTCTAACTGCCCTTGTGTTACAGAAAAAGACACCAGGCAATGCTAAAATGTATATTTTGTGTTTATATTTCATGAATTTGTGTGTGATTAGACTTCTGTGCATAGCGCTCATGTGTACAGAAGATACACTAATATGATAAGCTAACCGTTCATATGAAGTGCCCTGAGGAAGCAGTCACCATGTCATCCTGTATCATTGTGTGTGTTGCCCTTGGCTGGACTTGTGTGAAGCATCTCTCTGATCTTTCTGTTTATTAGTCTTTTAATTATTCCTTCATTAATGGTTTGATTGATTTCATTGTTAATTTCTTAGTCTTTGTTTCTCATAATGAGTGAATCACCAAGTGCTTTTCTTTTCCTTTTAAATGGCAGATTTGAGTTGCATTCTTCCTATTTTATGTCTCTTGATTTGATGCATGAAACATTCTCTTGCCCTTGTTAAATGTTTTAGAAATTGTTGTCCTTAAATCTTTTTTAAAATGTCTTTTATTAAAAAATCTGAATTAAACACTACATATCGAATCACTTGTTATTATGGAGTGGATGATTTTTATTTGTGCATAAAACTTTATGCATTCACTTCAGCCAAAGAAAATTCTCAGTGATCAATATGAGAGTCATTGAATCATTTACTCAAACATTGTTTAATAACACTGATTTGAACTAAATGCCAATACTGTGTGTTGCTCTTCATTGGTGAAGAAAAATATACTAAGTAACTGGAAATAATTGATCTGATATTTTATATAAAAGCTATATCACACTCAATGTCACAATCAATTATGCTGTTGGTCTGAATATCGTGTCAAGTCAAGAAACCTTTATTTATATAGCGTTTTTTACAATACGTTTAGTCTATAGGAATGCATGTAGGCGCGTAGTCTCTCTTTACAAAGTGACATTGCCAACTTCTTGTCTGGCATGCGTAATACAGCGTTTGTAGATGTTTTTGCGGATCCGTGTAAACGGGAATCATTTTGATAACTTTGTCATCTGTACAGAGGTTTAGTACATCATTGTCATGTAAACATAGGGGTGAGCGGGACACAACCTAATGCAGGGTCAGTTGTAACACACATGGTTTATAACTTTCCACACATGCCAGCATGACGAAACTTGGTGTATTTACTAGTTGCCATATCAACACTATAGAGAAAAATATGTAAAAACCAGAATTTAAAAAAATGGGGGAAGTTGTAATTATCTGATTGGTCAGTTTGAATGTCTCACATTTGGGTTTTAGTCACATGGTCAAGGAAGGGATAAAAGAATATTGCAGCTGTTGCTCTGGGTCTGTTATGCTCTCTCTTTTCTTGGGGCCTGCTCTTTGGCTCTTCTCTTGATTCTCTGGCTCTTCTTTTCGCTGGGGCTTCTTTGCTCTGGCTCTTTCTCTCCGCTCATCTCTTCTCTTTTCTAAATCCTCTCTCTCCCTCTCTCTCTCTTTCTATCCCTTAGGTAACATTCTTGTCACATGTCTGTCTTGTCTTGTTAGCACATGTGGTGTTTTTGTTATTTTCTAGCCATGTTTTGGTCTTACATCATGTCTCTGGTCTATTGTCCTGACCCCACCCCTCTTGTTATCTCATTATTGATGATTTGCCCCACCTGTTCTCGCTCATCACCTGCCAGATTTGTCACCCTTTTTAATCCCCTCGTGTCTGCAGTACTGTGCTGGATCGTTGTCTTACATTTGATGTTCTCTGTTTGGATGTTTTGCTCCCTGTTATGTTTACTAATTTTGGTCTTTAAGTTTATTTCAAGTTTGTTTTCCCCCTTGTGGGTTTTTGGTTTGTGTTTGTTTTGTTTTGTTAGTTAATAAAGTCACGTCTTCTTGCACTTGAGTCCTCGCTCCCATTTTTTCCTCTCATTACGTCACAATTCTATTCATGCTGATTAATGGTATAAGTTTTTATCATCTCATACATCTATTTTGTAACTATTTTAAGTGTAACCATAACTGGATATTGTCATTAAACTATTTCATTTACAAATGATGTGCTAATTAGTTTTGAGTTAGTATTAACTTTGAAGTGCTACCTATTGCAATACAATATTGTCACACTATAGCAACGCTCTCCCACATATTTTGTTATTGTAACTGTACTTATTTCCGTCGTTGTATAAGTAGCAGTGGGTGACAATAGACAAGAAATTTACATCTTGCTGATAACGTTTCTTTAGTCATTCAGCAACCCTGCAGCCTGAACCACTGTAGGCAAACCACCCTTACAACTTTTATGAATTCTATTGAGAAACCATGAGAAAAAGGTGAATAATGACTGAGAGTCAATGTTCAGAAATGATTAATTATTATGTTTTGAACTATGCTGTACAGCTATGTTTTACAGTGTGTTTGTTGTCAAACTCAAAAATGTGTTTTTTTTTCATTATTAAAAAATTGCATTTTATTTGAAAAAGTGAATTGTATTTTATTGACAAAATATTTTAGTTTTTCTTGGACATTTATTTAATTGCATCAGACAAAATTTTAAGCTGTCATTTGGTCGTTACATTTTGCCCCTCACGTTACATCACATTTCCCTTCCATTCTTTCGGATTAAATCAAGAAAAAAGTATACACTATATTAATGAAACAAAACCACATAATTGTACTAGACGTGTGAAATTAGTGTAGGGAAAAATAAATACTCTGAACCACAAGTGGATTTACACAAACTGAGAAAGTCAAAAAGTGTTAGTTTGTGCCCTGCTATCCCCTACCCTTAGTTCATTTACTACCCTAATTTAGGTGTCACGATAAATACTGTTTCCCAGGTCAAGCCTCTATTCAGTTTCAAGTGAGAATACTATAAGCAGTTTATGAGCGTTATTCATTTATTGCACATCTTGCTTTTAAAAACTCACGTTGTCAGTCTTCTACAGTTTCCAAGCTCATGGTGTCCTGGACTCTAATATTTTAATGATTCCGAAAAATGAATCACTGTCTGGCCAACTAAGCTTTTAGAATAGAGATGATTGGAGGATTGTGCTTTTCAGTAGTATTACAGCACACTGTGAGTTTATATTAGCACTGTTTGTTAATTGAATGTCAATTGCTGATTAAGTGTTTAGACCCGGAAACAATGACACATGATGTCAGACTTAACAAACAGATACAGCCGAATAACAAACATGGTAATTTCCAGAATAACAGCATGATTGTTCACATGATATTGCTTAGATGAACTTGTTCAGTTGAGTTACAGAAAAGCAGACTGGATACATGTGAGCAAGAAGAGTGGGATGTACATATACATGTACATAAACTGAGTTGATGGATGTCAGGCCTGACATCCAGAAGCCGGCTCTATGCTCTGACTCGCTCTCATGGACCTGTCCACTGGAAAGAAATAAACGACAGAACGAGAGCAGAAAGAATGAGGTGGAAGCAGATGCTCACTAGGGAATAAAACTGAAAAAGAGAGAGAGGAGAGAAGCTTTGTGCTTGAAATACAAAGGCAGGAGATAAGAAAGAGAAAGAATGTGAACAGTTCAGAAAAAGAAAAATGAATGAATGGGAAATTACTTGGAAATCTAATTAAAGACTGACTGGCTGCTGAGCCACTGAGAGGCTGTGAGAAAACTTCAATGCACAGGTTATGTGCCTCAGATATAGAGTGAATTGGATTGTGCAATGCATTGTTACATACAGTGGGGTTCAAAAGTCTGATACCACAACTGGGGTTTAAAATCTAATTTAAACCTAATTTAAAAGATAAAAAAAGCATGACAAAACTAGTTTCCAATTATGTTCTACTAAGCATATCTGTTACGGAGTGTCTATTTACTCTAAGTGCAAATAGCCATATGTTCTTGCTTCCATTGGATCATTCTCAAATTATGCATCATAAGGTTTGACAGAAAACTTGTGGCGTTCATGCATTTTGAGTGTTGTGAGTAAAGCCAAAAAGAGACACAAAGACCATGTGCAATTACATGTTTCAGTTCACACATTGTTGAGCTGATATAATGAAGATTGTTGTATTTAATAAGAAACAAGCTAAATAGAAGCATTTGCACTGGTCTCCCACAGTGTCAACTAATAGAAATTAATGACTGACGCTTTCATGTATTTGCTTTATTTTAATGTCTGTTTTTTATGTTTTTATTTTTAGCCTAGTAATAACCTTCATAGCATCAACTAACATTCTGTACTAACATTCCAAGTAAATTGATATCCTAATATTTAATGAGATTGTGGAGGATTGTGTTTTTCAGTCACTTGAATGTTTAATGTTAAGCTGCAATCAGAAATGGAATTGTTCCAACCAGCATTTTTGCAACATCACTGTCCCATCACAAAAACAAGCCTTGCAAAGCAATCCCAACTGCAAATCAAAGGAAACTTTGAATTATTTTTTTTTACTGTCGCCATCTTCAAATAAAGGCTTTTGTGCTTAGAAGCTGTTGAATGGTCTTAAGAATTGCATTCAGCTCTAGGCGCTTTCATAAGCCTCACAGTTATTGTACGTTTTTTTAAACAGTTGCTCTAAAAAGGAGACAAATCCCCTCTTCCATCTCAAACTCTGTGGTAAAACTGTAGCAACTAATCAAAATGGGACAAATGTTATTCTAAAAATCATGTTTCACAGATGTCTTTCAAAAGAAATCATCAGGAGACAAGTGAGGAAGTATTAACTCTTTAAAGTAATGTCATATGACAACAGAATAGCAAACTGTACAGCAATGCTGAATGATATTCAACGTCAGGATGCTTTATGCATATAATGCCTTGGTGTGTAGATGAGGTATTTAAAAACAATAAACGCGCTGCTTTTGTTTCGACAATTTCCAAGTCTGAAACCCACACATTGGGTTTTCATATTTTATGGGAACTTTCATTTTTATACTGTACAAACTGTGCAAGCAGTTCGGACAAAGCACAGAGCTCATTCAGTAAATGCATAGTTTAACAGATGTTGTTTTAAGTCTGCATTTGAAAGTGGCTACTGTTGGAGCACATCTGATATGTTCTGGAAGCTGGTTCCAGCTGCGGCTGGCATAATAGCTAAAAGCAGACTCTCCTTGCTTTGAGTGAACCCTTGGTGTTTCTAGCTGATGTGATCCTAATTATCTGAGTGATCTGTTTGGTTTATATTCTATGAGCATATCTGCAATGTATTGAGGTCCTAGACCATTTAGTGATTTATATACCATTAATACTACTTTAAAATCGATCCTAAATGTAACTGGAAGCCAGTGTAAAGACCTGAGGACTGGTGTGATATGGTCATATTTTCTGGTTCTGCAGCGTTCTATATGAGCTGCAGCTGTCTAATGGTCTTTTTGGGAAGGCCAGTGAGTCCATTACAATAGTCCACCCTGCTGGTGATGAAAGCAAGTCTTGTCTGGAAACAAAGCATCTAATTCTTGCAATATTTTTGAGATGATAGTAAGCTGATTTAGTTATTGCTTTTAAATGACTACTGAAACTCAGGTCTGACTCCAAAATCACACCAAGATTCCTGACTTGATTTTTAGCTGTTTGACCCCTAACGTCAAGGTATGCATTCACCTTGTGAACTTTCCAAATGCAATGACTTCAGTTTTTTCTTTGTTTAACTGAAGAAATTTTTGGCACATCCAACTGTTAACTTCAATGCATTTGCACAGGGAGTCTATGGGGCTGTAGTCGTTAGGCAATAGGGCTAAGTAGATCTGGGGGTCGTCTGCATAACTGTGGTAAGCAATTTGTTTCTTTCTCATTATTTGGCTCAGTGGGAGCATGTACAGGTTGAATAGGAGTGGCGCAAGAATGGATGTCCACTCAGACTTATGGTCACCTATACTCACATAATAAACTCTCCCTTCACTGTAAAAAATCCAACTCACAAAAATGTAGACTGATGATTATGTTTTAGTTAACTGAACAATTAAATGCAAAAAAGTTGGCTTAACTAGTGAAAAGAAGTTGGTTCAACAATCGTTGGACCAACCTAGTATTAATTGTAAATGTGATTTCTAAATGCAAGTTAACAAGCATACAAGTTGCAACAAGTTAACAATGCATTCTGGGTGCATCATGCAAAACTCATCCATTGCTCCCAGAATGCATTGTGGCATGAAGCATGTCACCATTGTTGAGATTCATAGGCTTATTCTTGATGTCTGTGGGAGTAAATCTCACAAGAGGTCAAAGTGCTTAGTGTACAATCTGTTTTAAACCTTAGGTAGCTATTCTGATTAAAACTGTGCTTGATTTTTTTCTAGAAGCACAATAATAAAAAAAAAATGTTAATAGTATATTGCTCATATTAAACTCAGTCATTACACAATGATTATATTCTTATCATGGAGCAGCTGACTGCATCTGATTGTGTCACGGTTCATCTATTCATCGTCTCTTTCTCTCTGTGTTTGTGTGGTTGTGTTGGAGGCGTGGTCACTGATTGCTGAGCTCATCGTCTCCACCTGCTGTACTCATTAACCAGCCTTCATATACTTGTCTCTCATCTGCACTTCTTGTCAGCTCGTTTCAGGCTGTTTCCTGGTGTTGTTCCGCTGTGTGTGTTTCCCCATGCTTCCTGAGTGTTCTTCTGTTCCGGTTCCTGGATGCCTGCGGATTCTGTGTTTGCCTGCTGCTTCCCAGCGTCACAGCCCTGCTTGAACTGACCTGCCTGTGCCGTTATCGACACCTGTGGCTGCCTGTTCTCCTCACCTGGGATCTTCCTGACGTTCTGCTGTTTGCTTCCTGTCTCATGTCACAGACAGTACCTGAATAAAGAGTTATTGAAATCGCTATTGGATCCTTCTGTCTCTCTTTCAGTTGATGTAACAGATTGTTTTCTCTTGCTTTTCTTGCCAAACATTAAAAAGTTGTCAAACTGCCCAACTAAAGAAAACACTGATCACCATTTTTTTTTAAATTCAACAAAAAAAAAACTATAAAAACTCAATCAGCTGAACAAAAGATCTTAAATTGGGAGAAACGTGACCTTACTCAGTTAATTGAGTTAAGTGAACTACTTTGTTTAAAAGTTGAGTACATTCAAAAAAGCTGTGCTGCAACTGCCTTACAATTTTAAGTTATGTCAAGTTTTCTTTTTTTACAGTGTTCAGCTGATTGAAAACTTTTTCAATGATCTTGCCTATGAAGGGAAGATTTGAGATTGGTCTATAGTTGTTCAATATGGTCTTATCCAGATTGCTCTTTTTCAGGAGGGGCCTAATAATTTCTGAAATTGTGGACGAGTCTGTCTGACCTCAGCACAGCACAAGGATATACTGATCGCCTTTTTGATATTATTGATCTTCTCAGAAAAAAAAGGAAGCAAACTAATTGCATTTGCTTTCGGAGAGCAATTCACTGGGAATGTGACTTGGGGTTTTTTGTCTCTCAGTAGCAAAAAGAGTGTGGATGTTGTTTGTTTATAATATTTGAGAAGAAGGTCTGTCTAGCTGTGCTTAGTTCCACATTGAAATCATGAAGGCTGTCTTTATAGATGTTATAATGGACTACAAGTTTTGTCTTCCACCACATGCGCTCAGCTTTCCTGCATTTTCTTTTCATACTTTGAACTGCTGTTGTGTTTCTCCAAGGTGCTTTAGGTCTGCCATTCTTTTTCCTGACTTTCTCAGGAGCAATATCATCAATTACATTCTTGACTTTTGAGTTAAAGAATTCAAGAAGAAAATCAACAGTCTGTGGATATGCTTGGTGTCAGAGATATGGCCTTCATAAATAGTACACTAGTGTTCTCATTTGAGCATCTCTTTTTGACAGAGACAGATCTAACTGTAATGGCAGGAGAAATCAAAATATCAAAGAAAATACAGAAATGATCAGACAGTGCTACATCCTTAATAACAATCAATGAAATGTTTAGACCCTTACTGATAAGTAAATCTAGAGTGTGTCTACGATTGTGTGTGGGTCTATGTCAAGTCAAGTCAAGTCACCTTTATTTATATAGCTCTTTTTACAATGCCGATTGTTTCAAACAGCTTTGTTACACAGGAAAATAATGCAACAGAATTTGATTCGGCTGTACAGCCGCTCTGGAGAAAACAGTGATGTCATCTAGCTCATTTCAATTATCATATAGTGACAATGTGGTCAGATCAGTAATTTAGTTCAGTAAAGATCAGTAAAGATCGGAGTCATCACGCCGGAGACGGGTTTATTGAGGATGTCGTGTTGATGAGGCAATTTCAGTGGGAGTCTAGTTGACACAGTCTCTGCAGACACTTCAGGGATGCGTTGGTCATGACTGCAGTAAACCTCGGGATAAACAGAGAGACTAACATTAGCATAGATGCTATTCTTTTTATGATGTAACAAGTACATCAGGTGTTGTGGGAAGTGTTCCCGGTTCCGGCTGACCTAGTTAATGCAGCTTAAGACAATCATTTAACTGATTTGAATAATATAAATTAAAAATGTTCTATGCGTATGCCATAGTAAAGAGATGTGTTTTTAGTCTAGATTTAAACTGACAGAGTGTGTCTGCTTCCCGAACAATGCTAGGAAGATGCTGTTTCAGAGTTTAGGTGCTAAATAGGAAAAGGATCGACCGCCTGCAGTTGATTTTGATATTCTAGGTATTATCAACTGGCCAGAGTTTTGAGACCGCAATAGATGTGATGGAGTATAATGCGTTAAGAGCTCGCTCAAGTACTGGGGAGCTAAACCATTTAGTGCTTTGTAAGTAATAAGCAAGATTTTAAAATGTATGTGATGTTTAATAGGGAGCCAGTGTAGTGTTGACAGAACCGGGCTAATATGGTCATACTTCCTGGTTCTAGTAAGAACTTGAGCTGCTGCATTTTGGACCAGCTGCAATTTATTTATTAAGCGAGCAGGGCAACCACCCAGTAGAGCATTACAATAATCTAGCCTTGAAGTCATGAACGCATGAACTAACTGTTCAGCATTTTACGAAAGCATGTGCCGTAATTTAGATATATTTTTAAGATGGTAGAATGCAGTTTTACAGATGCTAGAAACGTGGCTTTCAAATGAAAGATTGGTATCAAAGAGCACACCCAGGTTCCTAAATGACGACGACGACTTGACAGAGCAGCCATCAAGTGTTAGACAGTATTCTAGGTTATTACTTGTGGAGTTTTTTTGTCCAACAATTAAAAATTCTGTTTTTTCTGAATTAAGTTGCATGAAATTACTAGTCATCTAATTTTTTATATCAGCTATGCATTCCGTTAATCTTGTGAATTGGTAAGTTTCATCAGGGCGTGAAGAAATATAGAGCAGAGTATCGTCAGCATAACAATGAAAACTAACGCCATGCTTCCTAATGATATCTCTATGTACATGCTGAGTCAGATCAAAAGTGTTAAGAACAGTCATGAGATCTTTTACTGTACTGAATTCAGCATTGTCAATGTGATTGTTAAAATCCCCAGCAATAGTAAAACAGCCAAACTCAGAAGAGATTGCTGATAACAGTTATGTAAATTCCTCAACAAAGGCTGGAGAGTATTTCGAAGGCCTGTAAATAATGATAAGTAGAATGCGTGGCGCAACTTTTAACACAATACCCAGATATTCGAAAGATAGGTAATCTCCAAATGACACTAGCCATGTTTCATTTAGAAATGTGAGCGGATGTTTAAAAGTACTAACTTAACTGTCTTACTTTTTGTCCCTATGGTAATATTAGTTTGACATGTAACAAGCAGCAGATTAGATAGGTTTGCCATATGGCTTGAGAAGGCCTTAGATTTTCTATCACGTAATAGAACAGAAATAGAGAAAGCAACAGGCACACTGGGTTCCTGCTTGTTCTGTAAAGATTTGATAAAGTTACTGTTATCATAGCAGGGACCTGACACACATCATTGAGAGCTGATATCAGCTGTTTTTGGTTCACCTACAACAGATGTAGGAGAGTGTGGGCCCTGGCATTGTGACCAAAGAAATCTCACAGGAGGAAGGGGGAGGACAAGCTGGGCCCATCGGCTTTGGTGGTCGCCACTTTTTGGTTGATATCTGGGGGCTCACAGCGATAGAGTGTGATAGTCTGGTTCCAGCATACACCAGTTCCTCAATTTTTTCGGAGAAGCTCAGAAGCGGGGATGCTGGAGAGAAGAATAACATGTCTGGTGAAGAGGGCTGTTGCTCTGGTGTTACTGGAGGCTGTAATATGTTGTCCTGGCTTCCCTGGGTGTTTTCCAGAAAGTCGTCCCTGGGTGCTGAATCTTGGAGCAGTTCTAGTCCGTCACAGTCTGTCTGTGGTGAACTCTGTGGGCAGGGCTGAGCTGGGAATGTGTCCGTGATCAGTGGTTGTTGTGGCTGTGTGGTGTTATCATTGTTCTTATGGGATGTGTCAACCGCTTGTCCATTCAGATGCTGAAGTTTTTTTTTAAGTTAATTAAAATCCCTCTTAAGGAGTTCTGACTGCTCTTTCTGAATATCATTCTTCCCTACATGAATGATTAGTCAATTTGCAGTCTTCTGTTTCATCAGAATGTTCTTAAGTTCCCTGTTTATGTCAGAAACGGTTGCTTGTGGAAGGCAGCACGTAGTTGTATCCCTGCTACTAATGTTTCTGATTATGGAGTCACCCACTATCAGAGTCCTAGGCTCGGCTGTGCTCTGAGCTGAGTGCTGCTGTCTGCTCGACCTTGAGCACCAGTTAGCATAAGTGTTAGCTGCTGACTGATTTGATCTGTGTCCGATCACATTTGGGGATTCCTCACCCATATTCATTAAAACTTCAAATTTGTTCTCAAGATGTATAAGTGGTGGTATGGGGGTAGAGTATGCTACTGCGGCAATCTGTGATACTTGTGGCAATCTGATGTCTCGAGTGCCTTTAGGTCTCGCTCCGTTTGTGCCATCGATTAGTGTGTTGATCAATTACAACTTGTTTCTCTACACTCAGTATGGCCTGTTGCGAAGCACTAGATTCATGGGTATCATTGGCTGTATGCTGAGGGCGTCCATGACGAAGCAATGTTGTGTGTTCCGTTTGGTTTGGTAGTCCCGCAAGTAGCTTTGCTTCAAGAGCTGCAATCCTTTGTAAAAGTCTGTGGCAGTTTGTGCAGCAAGTAGATTCTTGAACTAGAAGAGGCATTTTTTTTCTTATCCTTTTGAATGTAGGCAGCTGTGTTTTCCCTTCTCTGGAATGTAAGCTGGTGGCTGCTGTCGGTGGGAGGCTGGTCGGATAAAAATTCCCCTTTTTTTGTAGTTTTCCAGTCACAAAAGTTTCTAGTTTTAGTGTTGTTGTCAAGCTTTATCTCTTTGAGCACTGTGCTGATTTGCTGTAGTTAAAATTAGGGGATAAAATATAAAAAGCGCGGAGCAGTATCATTTAGTATGATTTTTATGCTCTGTTCCTCAGGGGGACCAACACAAACACACACACTCCAAAACAAACAAACATGATATAATGTGGTGCTATCATTAACTTAAACTAGTTTATTGAAATAAAGCTGAAATAAAAATAAAACACTAGATAAAAAATGTAAATTTAAACGAAAATAAAAAATATTCAAGGTTAAATTCAAGTACTAAATTGACTAAAATAATAGCTAAACAGAAATAAAAATAATAAAAAAGCACATACGCTAATTCAAAATATTAATAAATACTATTATAGTTCATAAATATTACTAAACACTGGATTTTTTTTTTCTTCTCTACACATTCTTTGAAATAAAAAAGAACTAACTTTTCATAATTGAGGATGTCTCGCACACCATCATGTCACGTAAACTGTCCTTTACAAAGCTATTTCACAATCTAAAAACTTGTTCTCATCCTATAAAAGTAGAACTGAAAAAGGGAAGCACAAGCAAGACATGTTTGACAATGTTCTGTATTTATTGAATGTACAGTTATATTATTTATCGAGGCAATAAAAATTACATCCAGAGTAATAATTTTCCCCTTAAACAAGGCAGACCAGTACATTATCTACATACAGTGTTAACAAAAGAGTGTTTCAGTAGAAGCTGAGAAAGAGACAGACACAGAGAGACAGAAACTATGGGATATGTATAACTATGGGCTACTTGGTTAAAGCTGTAACTGAGGCCGAGCAGAATTTAGCCCTTGGTTAAGCAGGTTTTGTCCCTTAAAAGTCTGACTGCAGTCCTCACAGATTTCAATACACAAAGTATCACTCAGTTTGGGCCCACAAGTGTGATGGACCAGCCTGGCTCATCCCCTGAGGACATATGATTATAGACTGAAATTAGCATGCTTGCTTTGAAAAAACAAACCATATACCAACAATTAACTCAATTTACAGGACATGATTTGAAAAGCATTTACAAAATAAAAGGTGCTAAAATTAAAATAAAATAAAAACAGAAGAACGACCTGAATTTTGTCCCATTTTAAGACACTAAAAAGTGGGGCTTTAAATCCCATGATTTAAAAAAAAAAAAAGGAATTGTTGGGTTTTTAAAATTATAAAGTAGTGCTATTCAACCATTACTAAACATAAAAACCATAACACGTTATTACACAGGCAATCATAAAGTGTCTACAATTTAAAAAAATAATACAATTACAGGCCATAGAGTATTTAGGTGCTTCTCATTAAAAGACTTGTACCTCATTTTAACCAAAACAATAAAATGACAGTCAGGCACTAAAAGACAGCTAAATGGTGCTTAGGATGACTGTAGAACGTGTGCGTGTTGTTGGGACATTGGATCAGCCTAAGACAAGCAAAAAGACAGACATCGCTCACGACTTGTCCTCTAGTCAGTAGTAGAATTTATTTACCTCTAAAATGGAATGAATTGCATGTAGATCGATATAAACTCACATGTGGTTTCGAATGAAATACACACACTAATATTTCCTGGTAGTATGTACAACACTAATGGTCCCTCTCCAAAGATAATGAGACGTGGAGAGAGGAAATGTTTACATGCAAGTACCATTTATCCCTGCTTATACGGGTATATAAAGCTATTGACTGAACATGCGAACACATTAAATGGGCTAAGTCATATAAACAAACCCTCAAAGCTCGCTTCTCATAGTGAAAGATGGGGTTTTCCATCTCACTTCAGCCCTTTTGCCTTCTGGCCTTCTAAACTCTACTGTGCAGTGTCCATTCTCGCAGCCAGCACTTACCTCACACATGCAAACTGACACACACACACACACACATACACACTTTAGGAAATATTTTCATCAATGCATGGAGAAGAAACATAACGTGCATGTTGCATATTATGTTACTTACTCTGCAAATGTAATTGTTTGATAGTCATAAGTGCTGTAATCATTGTCTTTTTTTCAAAGTGCTTCGATCGAGATCATAAAAGCACACTGTCATGCTCTGGTATTATAGTGTGATTAATGCACGCTAGCACTGAATGTATGTATGTCAACTCCAACAGTCTTAATTTTAAGCCTCTGAGCCCTGAGAGACACAGAGAGTGAAAGGAAGGTGGGGAAAAGATGCAAATGGACTTAGAACCAGAAAACTGACCCAATTTATAATAGTAAACAGGAAGAGTAAGGTGACAGAAGACCAGATTACAATACGAGAAAGCTAAATCCAACCGTCATGTATTCTAATGGATTAAAAAAAAGCCCTGGATTGCGGAGCTAAACTGTAAGAGTCTTGCTTCAATCTCACATTAAAATAACTCGTATGCTGTTTTTTCTTTAATATTATGCAACATGTTATGACTCGGAATAGACCTTGATAAAGCCAGACGAGGGATTTGCACACAGCATCCCTGAGAAGGGATCCAAAGTGGAACCGCACCCAAACCGTGAGCGGATTTATCTGCGGTTGGACAAAAATACAAGGGGTGGCCCATGAAGTTTCCTGGACATCACTGGATTTCAGACAGTGTTAGATTTGGGATCACTGCCAATTACAATGAGTCGGGATTAGATTAAGCCAACCGACAGAAAGTCGGATATGGGGGAGGTACGGGAGAGAGAGAGCGAGTGGGATTATTTTAGAATTAATTATCTGGCTGAAAGAGTTCAAGCGAAGTACTGTATATGTAGATGTGAGGCACTTCAACATTTAAGTGTCATAGGACACAATAAGTGAGAGCACACAATATACACTCAGAAAGAAATTGTAGATTTAGAGGTACAACAGCTTGCCACTGAGGTGGTACCCTCAAATGGACAAATTTGTACATTATTTAACGCTAAAAGATTCATTGTAATACTTTAACGGTAAATATTACTACTCTAAGGTACTAATATACATCTTTTAGGGAAAGATAAGATACAAAGTTGTCCCTTTGTGACAAGCTGTTGTTCTCTTATTAGTATAATTTTTGATTTTTTCTGACAGTGAATTGTATGATCCGATAAACATTCACATGACAGGATGTTTCGGCTGCAGTGGTGAAATGAAATGAATGAAATTAAATCTTTGTTTCTGGGGGGTGGGTAAGCAATAGTCCATCTGTGCATTATTATGTAAACACGTACCACCAGATTAAGCATTAGCCTAGCGTTAGCATCACAGCCTCAGAATTCTTTACTGCCAAATTTACACTGCCACCTTCAGGACGACTCCTGGAACTACACATAAAGCTGCAAAGTGCACAATATACAACAGAAATAAATAGAGAAGTCCCTCTGCTTTCCACAGGTTTCTTACGTACGGGCATTAGTATGTACGAGAGCCCACATCATTAAAGCTATATAAAATCCACAATTTATTAAAACAGAACTTTGGTTTAAAAAAAAAAAAAAAATGTCAGATTTGATTCAGACAGACAGTGGCAAAGTGTATGCAGGTTTAAAAAAAAAAAAAAATCCTCAAAAAAAATGCATATATTTTTTGTAATACACTGTGGACAGAAATGGATTGGAGAGAGTGATAGAAAAAACAAATAAAACAAACTTTAGTATCACTAATACACTCCTGTCGAACCCGTCTCTGATTTGACGGGAGTGTTTGAGGTTGAGGAGGATTCCAGCAGTGAGATATTGCCCATGTTGCTCCAGCTGTGGTTGGGGGAGAAGTAAGGGGGCGTGCTGCAGTTGGAGGAGTGGCCAGAGCTGGGGCTGTCATTGGCCTGACCTGTCAGGGTGTCTTTACGAGGGCCTTTGCTCTCAAACTCCTGAAGGAAGTGAGAGACCTCCTCTGGCAAGAGCTTCTGCTCTGCCTCGCACTCACGGGTCAGACGGGCCTGATTCTGCAAAGATGTGAGGATTTAGAATGCCATTCCACATAAAGTAAGAAGAAGAAAGTATTCAAGCTCATTACCTTATTATGAGATAACAAAAAGGTTGGGTGATATGACCGACTAGAGTTTTTATATCACAATAACAATGTATATCACATTTATTTTTACTGGGGTAAAAAGGTTGTTACTATATCAACATTTTGATAACACATTTCACAGTTCTCTACAGAAATGAAATAATCAAATGTGAAAATATAAAACACTGCATTAATTATATATATATATATATAATTCACCTGATGGACTGGCTGTTCAGCTTAGTGGCTGTTTCAGCTATTTTATAATATATATATATATATATATATATATATATATATATATATATATATATATATATATATATATATATATATATATATTCTTCTTAAAGTTACTTAGTCAAGAGCAGTGCTTGATAAAATTAAGGACACTGACAGCAAAAAGTATATTAGGTTGCTGTCACTTTAAGACCGAAAGCTCGGATCCAATATATTGATGCATATTTGATTTCCCCCCCGCTGTTTAAGACATAATCGACTATGTTTACCCGAATACTTGCCATTATAGTTGGATAGTTCACCCAAAAATGTAAATATAATAAAAGCCTAAATTAAATCTGATCATCAATGCAAAGGGATTGTATCTCTTCACAAGACTTGGGATCCATATTATGATGCCTTTGTGACTGCTTTGGTTACCAGTACTTTTAATGGAGGGACACCTCTGAGGTTTCATTAAAAATATCTTAAAGGCACAGTATGTAAGATTCGCCACTAGAGGTCACTTATTCATAGCAATGCGTAGCTTGATGAGGCCGTGAATGAGCGTGGAATCATGGGAGTTGTCGTCTTCACCTCCAAGCTAATGTATTAAAGTTTTATTAACGTTACTGTAGTATGAAGCAGGGTGGGGTTGAGAGCCTGTGGAGTATTTTACGTTGCGGTTTTATTATGCTTATATGCCGCAGTCAGATGCTTCCACTCAATCCCTCAATTCAGCACTTACAAACTATTACAGGCGTCTCTCTGCACATACACTTTGGATGTGTGTGCGTTCAGAAAACCGTGTCAAACTGCGTGCAAATACGGAATTGAGTTCTCTTTCTTGTCTTATTATACTTGAACAGTTTAAAATCAAGGCAAGGAAATGTATAGCGTTATAGGTTTATCATGACTGGTATATCCTCTACCCTTACTTGAAATAGTGTAAGCTTTCAGAACCTGAAATTACCATTTATTTTTTCTTAAGGACAGTGACTGACATTATATCTCTTATAACTATGGTATTTTGGCAAAAGCTATAGTTACTATGGGACATATCTGTAAGGGATACTTTCTAAAGTTTGCCTTAAACAGTAGGATTCGATCAGTAAAAGATAAAGAGGGACTAGCATGTCAGGACTGAAGGCAGAAAAGATCTGTGCATGGACTTACCAGAGGAACCTCCTCCTCTATCTTCTGAAGGATGTCCTTGTGAAGGGCTTTTAACTTCTCTTGACGCTTCCCCTGAGACACTTCCAGCTACACAAAGAGAGAGAGGGAATTAGGGGACTTTATGAGGAAGATTGACCTTAATTGTTTGTACTCGAGTATGTTTTATATGGCTCTGTAACACTTTGTCCTAACAAGGTGTTGAGCAATAACAGCGTCAAGCCAGTTAAAAGTGATGAGACATTCTGTTGAGTGCCTGTTTATTAGACAGCTTTCTTGAGTAGGACCAGTCAGGTTTTTACTATCGGTGGAGCTACCCATCAATGAAACACAAACAGAAACATCCAGTATCTATGGCTCTGATGGCTATGGTTTTATTGTCTTGTGCTGTATTAAGGCTGACACACACACCAAGCTGATGATCAGCATACATCGGCCATCGTTGAGTGACTGTCTGCCTAGTTTTTGAACCAGTGCTCAAGAAGGGAAATTAAAGTGACAAAAGCAAGCAACCGCTACTGTGTTTTACAGTTCATACCACAGTCGTAGCTCTTCCGGTTAACCTTTTGAATGATGCACCTGCTGGAATGGAGAAATTTTTCCAATTATGCAGGCATAGAATGTACATGGTAGCTGGCTGCTGGCTGTAGTCTTTGTAGTGGCTCCTGTCTGATCGATTGCTCCCGTCTACTTCTGTTTGTCCTGCTGTGCTCACGTGTGGTTTGCTTGCTTTTAATTTCTATTTGATATCATTCCCTGTTGTTTAAACTGCTAAATATAACTTACCCATCACCATATATTGTCTAATATTGCCTAACACTTTAAATTTGACATCGCTAGCTTTTAATCTAAATCACTATCACGTGTTAGCATTTCACTAGCCTGTTAGCTAGCCATCTCTGCATCCAGGTCTCCTGTCTCCTGTTTTCTGAGTTCATTAAACAACTGTGGTGAGTTGGATTAATGAACAAACACGTCCATCAAACAACTGTGGTGAGTTGGTTTAATCAACAAACACGGTAAAAGCCATGTCATCTTCTCCTGTTATTGTTACTTGCACTGCCTGTTCCATGTTTAGCATATCCTTCCCTGTCAGCGAACAGGGCCTCACATGTGATGAATGCAGGGAGATAGTCAGGCTGACAGAGAAGATTTCAGAATTAGAGACACGCATCCAGACTTTATCTGAGAATAGTGAGAATGTAACAGCTTTAGACACTGCTTTGGATGCGACTAGCTTAGTGAACTCTGTAAACTGTTCGGTTCCGGCTGTAGAGCCCTTGTAGAGCCCTCCCCACTCAGTGACGCACCCACTGAGAATCCTGTTGAAAGTGCCCTAGTTATTGGCGATTCTATTACACGGAACGTGAAAATAGAGACACCAGCCACCATAGTCACATGTTTACCGGGAGCCAGAGCGCCTGACATCAAAGCAAATTTAAAGGTGCTGGCTAATGCTAATCGTAAATTCTCTAAAATTATTATTCACGTCGGCACTAATGATGTATGACTTCACCAGTCGGAGATCACGACTGGTGATTGATAATAGATTGATTGATAATATTAGGAAAAAAATTATAACCATGCAGCCATCTACTACAATATCACATCATCTAAATCATCTAAATCAACAACATGTATGCTCGACCCTATACCGACTAGGCTATTAAAAGAGATGCTTCTAGAGGTCATAGATCCTCTTCTTAATATCATTAATTCATCCTTGTCATTAGGATATGTACCGAAAACTTTTAAGTTGGCTATTATTAAACCACTTATTAAAAAAACGCAACTTGATCCTACAGAATGAGTCAATTACAGGCCAATCTCAAATCTACCCTTTATCTACCCTTCTATCCAAAAATACTAAAAAAAAGGCAGTGTACGCTCCTTTTTTAGAAAGAAATGGTATCTGTGAGGATTTCCAGTCAGGATTTAGACCGTATCATAGTACTGAGACTACTCTCATCAGAGTTACAAATGATTTACTCTTATCATCTGATCGTGGTTGTATCTCTCTATTAGTGTTACTCGATCTTAGCGCTGCATTCGATACTATCAACCACATCATTCTTTTGAATAGACTCGAAAATTATGTTGGCATCAGTGGAATTACTTTGGCATGGTTTAAAACATACTTATCTGACCGTTATCAGTTAGTAGCAGTAAATGAAGAGATGTCACACTGATCACAAGTTCAGTATGGAGTACCTCAAGGCTCAGTGCTAGGACCGTTGCTTTTCACCCTGTACATGCTACCACTGGGAGATATCATTAGGAAGCATGGCGTTAGTTTTCATTGTTATGCTGACGATACTCAGCTGTATATTTCTTCACGCCCTGGCGAAATTTACCAATTCACAAGATTAACGGAATGCATAGCTGATATAAAAAATTGGATGACTAGTAATTTCCTGCAACTGAATTTTTAATTATTGGACAAAAAAACTCCACAAGTAATAACCTAGAATACTGTCTAACACTTGATGGCTGCTCTGTGAAGTCCTCGTTGTCAGTTAGGAACCTGGGTGTGCTCTTTGATACCAATCTTTCATTTGAAAGCCACGTTTCTAGCATCTGTAAAACTGCATTCTACCATCTTAAAAATATATCTAAATTACGGCACATGCCTTAAATGCAAAATGCTGAACAGTTAGTTGAGCGATCTCAAGGCTAGATTATTATAATGCTCTACTGGGTGGTTGCCCTGCTTGCTTAATAAATAAACTGCAGTTGGTCCAAAACGCAGCAGCTCGAGTTCTTACTAGAACCAGGAAGTATGACCATATTAGCCCAGTTCTGTCAACACTACACTGGCTCCCTATTAAACATTGTATACATTTTAAAATCTTGCTAATTACTTACAAAGCACTAAAGCGCTACATAAATAAAGGTGACTTGACTTGACTAGTGTATAGGCCTTTATCACACTTCAGTGTTCGAAAAGCGGAAGCTTCAAATAGGAGTGTAAAGAAAACTTCCACTGCAGCCTGTATCAATGGCTGTGCCCCTAGCATGGGATTGTAAAATTCAGCACTGATACTTCTTCTAAAGACTCCAACCTCAGTTTACAATCATCAATTGAAAACTGAGAAACAAAGAAAAAAAGGTGTCATAATATTCTGACGCATATTTCATGATTTAAAGGAGAGCATGCAAGCCATACTGTATGTGTATGCGCAATACGTCAGAGTCTGATCACCTTATTTTATTGCAGAACTGCAAGAATACAATACAAACAACATATCACATTAAAGAGCATTAGATTTAGACAAATATTAAAATATAAATTACGACTAAAGTTTATTTTAGGGAGATTAAATTAAAGGTTTGGGGGAAATTTATATTAAACAATAAGGTTTGCATTTTTTCATGCACTTACTTTATGATGCAATCATTAATAATTTGATCAAATTGAAGTTGTTTAAATAAAGGAATATTTCCAGCCCATAGACGATTATTCAAAAATATTTGGTTTGATCATCGCAAACGAGTCATATTCTCCGTGTTTGAATGCAATGATTGGATAGCATTTACACTGTAGACAATAATGGGTGGTAATACAATGCAAAAATAAAATAATATTAAAAATAAAGATTAAATCAGTCTGATTAAATTATCTGGCAGTAACTTGAGCTGCGTGCTGCTCGTTAATCTCATGGCTAGCATCGATGTCAATCGCATCTCTCAGATAATGTTACTACAAAACAACACAGCCCTGAAGTGCCTGCAGAGATTGTATCAGCTAGACTCTCCCCTGTGAAGGCCTCATCAACACAGCAGCCAGTGGCACTGATCCTCAACAAACCCGTTTCAATACTGGCGTGATGAAACCGACCTTCATCCAGATGGAACTGGATTAAATATTTTGAATGTTCCGATCCCAATCTGACTTCTAAGCTGTAATGCTGCCTGAATCATAATCATACACTGTTCGTTCATTGGCCAAAGGAGAACTGGCCCGCCGACTGAGCTTGGTTTCTCCCAAGGATTTCGTTCTCCATTCTGTCACCTGATGGAGTTTGGGTTCCTTGCCACTCTGGCTTGCTAGAGTCACAGCACAAATGCAGCAGGAGTCAGATTTCATTCATCACGAGAGCAAACAGCTGACAGACAAGATGATCGCGGAAGATTTGGTTTCAAAGCGAAATGCGCCAATTTAAGTGAGTTTGTCATCGTACCGTTTTGTTGTTGTGTTTTTCATTACAAATAATAGGCTAATGAACCCACAATTCAAGCAACCCGCCCCCGAATTGTTACTAATTCTAAACCGAAACTAAAATGACCACGGCCGCAGGGGCATTCATTCATGGCCGCATTGTCATTCATTCACGGCCTCACAGTCATTCACGGTGCGTGTCCAGACTGGCGCGTTTTAAGTTTATACCTATGGAAGTTTAACTTTCATAGGAATTCATTGAAAACACTCGCTTTGCTCCGCACCGCTCCGTTATGAATGCCCGAGCAGCCGTGCGCATTTTACATTCTGTGAGTGAGATCCCACCTCCTATGGGCGGGATGAAAACATGCGGAACATGAGGGAGGGAAGCACGGTCATTCGAATATACTACCGGGTTTCTACTGATACAAAGCTTAATGCTAATCGGTGAACTAACCCTTTAAGCTGGACAATGACACTATTTTCTTTTAGAGTGGCTGTACAGCCAAAACAAACTATATAAAAAGTGCTATATAAATAAAGGTGACGACTTAAAATAAAAGATGACATACATAGGTATCATGCAAGTCTAAATAAACAGTTTTAAATATTGACGTTTATTGTTAAGTTAAACTAAATTAGTTTAATTTACTTCTCAAATCTGCCGTCCGTCCATTGACAATGATGCAGGCAGAAATTCCTTTACGCTACTAATTGGAGCAGGATGTGACTGTGATAAAGGCCTATTCAAACGCAATTTTTTGGCTCAGACGCAGGCGACGTGGGGTGACACCACAGCTGGCTTTTGTTGCCCATTTGATGTCAGTTTGGTGTGTCTGGGCCTTTATGCTCTCAGTACAGGCCAAAAAAAATTCTTAAAAAATCTGACAATGGAAACTTAAGTGGCACCTAATTAGGACAAGGTGTAAAGTCTTCCTTAAATATCAGATCGTATAAAAGAGCCATTTACACAAAATAATCCACATAATGCTAAATCCAGACACTTCCAGAACTCACCTGACGGATTAAGTTGACCGATTCATTGATGTGTTTTCTATTGATCTCGTTCAGCTCCCTGCTAAGTGAGAGAATGACAGAAGAAGGTTACTTTCCTTGTACAATTGTTATGGGGTGAGTTGAGGTGCTGAGTGCAATGCTGAACTCTCCAGATCTTAACAGCTCGAACAACCTCAGCAGCACATTAAAAAAATGCTCTCCTTTATCTTTGTGTCAATATGTTCACCAGAGAAATAGGTTGCTTTTAAAAGACATCTCTAGGCATTTCAGAACATTTCTAGACTAAGCTACAGGTCAAATTGTTTCTAAAAGAATTTAGAAAAACATTAAAGGGATGTAATTGCATTTTGTCCGTATAATAAAAGTCAGTACTGTCCAAAAAAACAGCAGAACCGATTGACTTTCATATATGGAAAAAAATACATGATGACAGAATTTTCAATTTTAGGTGAGACAAGGAGACAAAGTTCATCCAAAAATAAAAATTCTGCCATTATTTATTCACCCTCATATTGATCCAGACCTGTGTGGTTTTCTTTCTTCTGTGAAACATAATTTAAAAGTCTTTATCCAGTAGAAGTTAATGGTAATCAAAACTGTTTAGTTACCAACATTCTTCAAAATATCTTGTGTTGTGTTCTGCAGAAGAAAGAAAGTCGTACAGGTTTGGAATGACATGAGGGTGAGTAATGACAGTAATGATTTTCATTTTTGGGTGAGCTAACCATTTAACCCCATGACTGCTACAGGCACTGTCCTTGAGATGAGAAAAAAACATTACTAACGTCTCAGCCTTTTCCTTTTCTGCTTTCTTGGCCTCGATGATGCTGTTTTGCCTCTTCCTGTCCAGAATCTTCTGTAACTCTTTCTTCTCTCTGCAAGTAGAAATGTGACATTTCAGCATTTGTTCACACACACAAATGCACCTCAAAACACAACTAAACATTTCTTACTTGTCACACACATCCTTAAGTTTTTTGATCTGGGCTGCTTGGCAATCCTGGGCGATTTCCCTCAGTTTCTGATTGGCCTGAGACAGAAGCACAGAGTCACAAAGAATCAGCATTTATAGCATTGTGTGTAGTGCCTCTCAGAACAGCTGTGATCGTGATGTCTTTGGGCTATAGTTATGCGTGTCATACCTCTTTGAGGTGGCATTGTTTAGCCTCTTTCTCTAGCGGATGTTGTGCCTGTCTGAGCGCAAGAAGCTCCTGCATCTGCTCCTCTCTAAACTGCTCTGTCTGTTTCTGTAGCTCCAGATCCAGCTCGTTCAATTCTCTCTGCACGGGCTCCTCTGACCCACTGCACACATACAAACAGCAAACAACCATTTATAATGATAATAATAACAAAAAGAATAGGATAGTAGGATTTTGTAAAGAAATGTTCTACTATAAAGTGAAGAAATATTTCAGATTTCAGATGGGTCACTAATCAAATAAGCAAATTTGTGACACTGAGCATGTGAAAACCGCACAAAAGGTCAGATGTTCTCTGAAAGGTCAGAGTGTTTGACTACTTATTACTAAATGCTTACATACTGGTGTGGTTCCCTGCTTTAAACAATGTTAAATACCCATCAGAGGGCCAAAGCCCATTCCTATGCTTTATTCTCTGCTTAACATAATGTTCCTCCTCAGAACTGCACATTCAGTCTGCTTTATCATACTGAACTCCTGACCTTTATATGATCATAATATAAAATACAGCAAACAGTTTCACACAAGCACAATAACCACCTGGTCAACATCAATTAAGGTCAAAAGGTCAATGTCGACTTTAATTGCCCTCACTTTTTCTTCAGACTGGAACGCAGACGCTTCTCCATCTGACTCCGTTTCCTCTGGAGGTCAGAGTTCAGCTGATTACAGCGTGTCCTTTGTTCCTTACTGAGAGCCCACATCTGAAACACACATACACACATTCTTTTTTTAAAGTTAAACTTTGGTCTTTCTGCCTTTATTTGCATAGGACAGTCGAAAAGAGACAACTGGAGGGGAGAGAAGGGAATGGGACTCTGTTGCAGCATTTATCAGAACGCTACAACTCTCTAAGTTCACCATTCTTATGCCACAGCACTTCTGAAAGCTTGATTCTGATTGGCTGATAGATGTTTAAAGGTGTTGATTAATTTTCTATAACAGCACGTTCATTAAAGCGATTCCAGGTCTTGACTGCCATCTTTCCAGCAAATTATCAAAACTTCAAAAAAGCCATAAAAACTACTAGAAATGACAAACAAATGAGATTTTCACCAAAGTAGTTTTTAATCATGTGACTGTTCAAACTAGCTCCTTACTTAAATAAAACATCAATAAAAGCATCTAAAAACTAAACAATGCTCTTGCCTCGCAACTGAAAATTAAAGTTAACTTCGCTATTTACTGAGAGCTGCGGCAGACTCAAGTCACGCTCTCGGACTATAACATTGTTACACTGTAACTGCTTAGAAACAGACCCAGTTCTAAAGTGAGGTTTTCAAATTAGTAACAGAGGTGTGGGGTTGTTTCAATGAGAAGAAAGCAGTTTTACATGCAACAGTTTTACAATTGAAAAAATTTCTTCAGATAAACATGTGTACATGTTTTGCTAACATGTTTTAGCACATTGTTGAAACATATTAGCAATGTGCTAAAACATGCTAGCAACTTGCTAAACACCCTTTCTAACCAGGCTTTCTCAACCCAACATCAAAGTTGATCTTGAAGAACTTTTTCATCTAGTTAAAAATTATTACACACCCATGGTTGAATGTGACAATGTTGGTACATTCCTTACATAAAACATAATTGAAGCACTTTTTACCTTTTTCAGATGTTTTTTGCTCAACTCCTTGAGTTCCTTGCACTGCTTCTTCAACAGCTTCTGGTAGGAGTTGTGCTGTTTGAGCTCATCAATAGACTGAGGTTCGATTACTGCAAAACACAAACAGACACACAGCTTGACCATGATATACAACACCTCTCAGTGCTCTGCAAGAGGCAAGTGACTGATGAAGATGAGCGTATGATGTTTAAATGATGGGGAGTGGATCTCACCTTTAAGAATATTGTTGACTAGATCTTCTTTTGGGCCTAAAATATATTATACATGAACATACAGGTCACTTAAATGGACATAACATGCATATTCATGAATAGACATCAATACAAAACTGACATGACTAACATTATGGCCAAAATGCAGACAGGTAGAGAGAGACAGAATGATTGAGAAGAAGACAGCAGGAAAAGATTTAGAGTTAGACCGAACCTGATGGAGGACAGTTCATGACCTCTGTGACAACAGAAGGAAGTGTTGGAGATGGCAGAGGGAAGATAGGGTCAGCAGAGGTCACGCAGCCAGACTTGTCTCCTTCTTCTGGTTTCGCAGGTCCACCCTACATACAAACACACACATGTTGGGTTTCCATGTTTTATGGAGACTTTCTATAGTCATAATGAGTTTTATACTGTACAAACTTATATTATATCCCGTAACCCTAAACCTACCCACATCACAAAAACTTTCTGCATTTTTACATTTTCAAAAAACATAATTTAATGTGATTTATAAGCTTGTTTTCCTCATGGGGACAAAAATTATTGGTATTATTGGTATTACTATCCTTGTAGGGACAGGAATACCTGGACCACACACACACACATATTCACAATATGCATTCACTTAATGGCTTAAATATCTGCATGATGTTAGTTCATGGGAGGGTGAGCTAATGGTAAAAGGAAAATCCATCATTTATGCTCACCTTTCTCTTTTGTTTTTATTTCTTCCATGGAAGTCAAAGGGAGTAACAAAGGGAGCTCTTTTTCATGTACAGTAGTTAAACCATTAAAAACATCAGATCATAAAAGCAAATCAATCAACTGATTAATTGAAAATGATGAGTCAAAAGAATGATGTGCTCATGAATAAGACATTGCTACTTACTTCAGAAGACTTGTAGTACAGACACTAGCCATATGATATTTTTAGGGTGAATTTTTTTTTATTGGTTTTGAAGCTTGCAACCTCTGTTCTCACCTCACTCACTTTCATTCATTATAATAAATATATATTTTTTAAAAAGTGGTCGGCAACCTTGTGGCACACAGGAGGATGTTTTGTCAGATCTGCGCGTTAGCGCAGGTTAAAATAGTATTTATAGTACCCAACTTAAAACAAGCTGAGTGACTACAAGGAATGATTACCCTAAAAATGTACGTCCATATGCAAGTTCGAGGAACTTTATTTAAATTAATCACGTACACCTCTTTAGCTATTAACACATGCCAGTGATTATCCCTCCGCTTGCAAATGTTGGCAAGTGTGCCATAGTTTGCTCTAGAGTAAAGAAAATCAGGTGAGCAAATGCTGATTTTTTTACATTTTGGGGTGGGCTGCAAGTCCGGAAGGGAGATCAGAAGAAAGAACTGGTTGGTTACAGAGATTCAAATTTGACTGCAGGCACTACTAGTATTTCTACTAGTAATTTATATAGTGTCAGTCACATTAGATTTGCTAAATGGCACCTGACTAAGAAAGTCAATGCTGATACAAAAACAAGCGTGACTGACCTCAGTGGGATCCTCCATAAGTGCTAATAGCTGCCTTTCTCTCTGGGCCAGCAGAGAGAGATGTTTGATGGGGTTTGTCAGAGCCTCTGCATACTCTTCACACACACAAAAAAGAGGAAGACAGAGGGAAAACATCAGAGTAAGGTAGACACCTATCAGAGCTTGTAACCAAAAGACTGTAAATCCCACCCTTTAAATTACCATCATACATTTAATTCAAATGACTACTTGCATAAAAAAAAGATTTCTGTACACACTGCAGCTAAATACACTAGTCACTTTTATGCACATAATTGAACTGAACTACTAGCTTTGAACAACTTAATGCAGTAATGTGCATTAATTTAAGATTAACATGAATTAACAAAACACTGCATCTGTGTCATATAATGAACCTCTGTCTATCGGTTTTGGCAGATTTAATACACACACACACACACACACACACATACAAATACTTCACCAGTTGCAAATATTAATTCGGTGTAGCAACATATTTCTTTCTGCCATTCTACCTTGGTGCTCGTTGGGGATGTAATCCTGTGCTTCAGTGTACACGAGTAGGGATGAAAGCATGAGTGGCTGGTTCAGCTCATTCTTCAGACTGATGTAGTGATATCCTAACAGACACACACACACACACACACACATCAAATGCGAGCTAGCAGATCAGAACAGAAAGTCTGTTCGAACACTGCCATGTATTTAACACAAACCTGGGCGCAAAGCCGATACTGGCAAGATACGATGACCAATAAACTTCCCATTTTCCTCATACACTGCTACTCGAAGAGATGCCAGGGTGGGTAATACCACCTAGAAAAAGATTAACAGCAAATTAATTTCATTTAATAAAAATGTGTAGATAATTACAGTTCAAGTATAGTATGAGACAACTTCACAGTTTTGTGCATGACAGAATTGACATGATTGGATGAACTATTCCTTTCATTTGTTACCTTGTTGAACACAAAGGTTTCATCATCCCAGACTGGGTCCAGAGAGTTGTTGTTAGAAGTTTTCGTTCGATATTTTCTTTTGGTGTCTGCAGGAAGTCCAAACATGTCTACCTCCACGTAAACACCGACCTTCTTATCATTCAGAAACTGACCTGAGACGATCTGTGTATGCGAGTGAAAGGTGAGAAGTGATCTGATTGTACATATTACATTTGAAATAAATAAAAACACTTACTATAACGATAATTTTAAACATAACGATACATGTGAACACAATACCTTGATTTTAATTGTGTTGGCTACAATGCCATCCACAATGTCCATAGTAAAGGGGTCAAAGTGCTTGTCAGTGCGTCTCATAAACTCCGGCTTCAGCAGATAACCACAGTGACCGTTATATTCAAACACTCCCATGTTCAACTGCATAGGCAAATCTGAGAAACAGAAGCTTATTTTAAGATTTAAAGGCACCTAAAATATACTGTACTTAAATGTAGAACAACAGATAAAAAAAGAAGGAAGAAGGCAATAACAGAGTGCCATCTGCATGTCTGACCAAGAGTTTGAAAGTTTAGCGCCACCATCTGGCAGCCCACGTTCCAGAAGAGCTGCGGCATATAGTTACTGGAATCCACACGTGTCCCTTTGGGGTAGATGCGACTTAGCTGCTTTTTATTGTATCTGAATAAAACATTTTTGCTCAGGAAGAACAACATTATTTGAATATGACAGCACAAACATGACACATCAAACATATGTAACCGACACCATTGCTGAGTCCTGATTCGCATACTAATGGCATTAGAATTAGTGTGTCCCAAATCACAGTATGCCAAAGGTACTCAGATAGTCTGCTATTTTTTGGTGGAAATTTGTGCACACTATATAATGGCTAATATTGCCCTCAACACATTACGCTTTGAAAGAGGATTCAGATCAGAACTACAAACACAAATAAAAAGAGTAAGAAAACACGTTTAGAAAAGGTGATTGAGTAATTAATCAATATCTAATCAATATCCGAGGCTAGTAAAGGATACTCAACAAACTCGCTGGGAGAACTCTTCAATGTGTCCATGCCTTTGGTCTCCACAAAAGATGACATCTCAAAATACTTATTCCTCTCTAAAGAGAGAGAGAGAGAGAGAGAGAGAGAGAGATCATTAAAAAGTAAATGATTCTGTCCTGGCTTCTGATTGGTCAACACAGTTTTGCCGTTCCAGCCATGCTAGAATACATAGTATAGTAACAGCTATGATGTGAAAGGTATCATTACTCACTGGCTGCCGCCTCAAAGGATTTGAATTTGACTGGTTCTATGTAGTTGACCAACGTGGACATCTCCTCTGTAGCGTTCACCTCACTGTATGCAGTACCCTGGAACAGAGAGACACGTCAAAGATGTGCACAGAAAGAGACCGGGTGCAGAAACGTGAACAAGTTACCTCATCAGTGTTGTTATGTTTCTTTGGATCTGGAATGGGTTCCTCTTCCTCCTCTTCGTCACTCTCTCCATCTCCCCGGTCTATAAGGTAATATTAAAAAAATAATACACACACACACACACACACACACACACACACACACAGAAAACACAGAACATTTAATATACACTATAAATGCATTGAACATGAACTTCCATACTGGTGCCTAAGTGACTTCGGTCTTCATCCTGATTGGTTGAAACCACATGTCAACTAGGCACAAACCCACCAATAGACTTGCGGATATCAAGGTCTTTGGCCATCCTCTCTGCAAGCTTCTCGCCCCCATTGGACATGTTTTGGCCCACCTCCCCATCAGACAACGGACAATCTAAACACAAATCTCATGATGAATGGGTTTGAACATGAAATGAAATTGGTAAATGAAAAATGGATCATGTGTATATTTAAGTGCTCATGAATGGACCACAATGGTTTTGGAACCACAACAACAGTTAAAATGTAACAACACATTTGCACTGCAATTGAGTTGCAATGTAGCTAATGAAAGTGTCCAAATGTTTGCAAAGATATAAATGTCATCATTTAGAGGTAAGAAAGAAAGTAAGACGAGTTTGGAATGACATGAGGGTGAGTAAATGATGACAGATAGTTTATGAGCTAACTCTCTAATCAAGAATATATGAGAGAGATGTGCAATAAAATGTCCCACGAGAATAAGTGATGACTTAAAAAATGATCTCATAATGAAATAAATGTTATACTTTGTCATAGAAGATCAGATGAGAAACGGTTGTGGATGACTGTATTATACAACTGTGTATATAGGAATTGAAAATACACTCAAAGAAGTTTACAGTAAAAGTTCTTATTGTTTATTTTGTATCAGTGAGTGAGCTTGCCGTCAGGCTGATTCATATTAATACATCATGGATTTGAAACTGATTTATCAAAAGAATTGGCTCATAAGTGTCATTTAGTCACAAATTGGACATCAGAGGACAAGCAGGACAACATAACACAACGATGCTGATGCAGGAAACACTGACGTGCACTCTAAAGGAGCCATTCACACAGAGCATGTTTTTGCATTTCACTGCTCTTCTTTTCCATAGTTTTTCTATGTAAACATGCACTGGGCCCATATGCAAAAAATAAATAAATTAACAGGCCCCAAACAACAAGTGCAACGAAGAGGAAATTAGGCAGGAAAATACCATACCAAAAACATTGCTTTCATCCGAGTAAGCCTAACACATAATCTCTGTAAAGTAACAGGCAGTAGTATTAGAAAAAAATAATAATTATTAAGCAAGTTAATAAACTGAATAAACCAATGAGTGCTGCATAAAACGCAACCTTGAGTGGTATACCACTACCCAAAATTTTTTTCGAAGTTAGGGACACACGGATCGCTGTGATCTCTGTCTGTATGTGTCGCATGTGCTTCAATAAAGCTGTATAGTAAAGAAGCGGATGACGTCACAGCTTTATGGATGCGGGCCCATATGTACATGCATACCCAGAAGCTACGCCACTGCTGTGCTTCCGTCTCCTGTCTTTTGCTGCATCTCATGCACTCTTAAAAAACAACACTCAAGTTAAAAGAAGTTCAACTTCTATCTTTTTCAAATGCAAAAACGAGTTCAGTGTAAATGGCCCCAAAGTGTCATGAAACCCCATCTTGATGCAAGTTGCTATACATATTTCAATTATTGTTGCAATTGTTCTGATGCATTTGCATCCAATTTCATCAATAACTTTTGTGCCAGAGCAGATGTTTTGGTGTGTGTGTGTGTGTGTGTTTAACCTACATTGTGAGGACCACATGTCCGCACATAGATAGTAAAATGTGAAAATGTTGACATTGTGGAGACATTTGGTCAGGCCCCATTAGGAAAACAGCTTATAAATCATACCAAGTAATGTTTTTTGAAAATGTAAAAATGCAGAACATTTTCTGTGATGGGTAGGGTTAGGGGATAGAATGTGTAGTTTGTACAGTATAAAAACCATTATGTCTATGGAAAATCTATGTAAAGATATAAAAACAAGTTTGTGTGTGTGTGTGTGTGTATATGTGTTTACACACCATTCAAAGGCGAGGACTGTTCGTCTGTCCCGTCCTTGCGTCTGATGCTCCCACCGATAGATGTCCTGTGCTGATGTTTCTTCTTGTTCTTGATCAAGATCTTCCCCATCAGCTCCTGGGGGCTTGGCAGTTGTTGACCAGGAACCAGCTGTAAAAACAACATGATTGTAAAACCTACGAATCTACTCACAAAATTAAAATATTATTGTTTACTATTCTTAGTTATTACACGGCCAATCAATCTGTGGTCAAATATTTTTGTAATGACCAAAACTGTATAATGAACTACTGTTGCAGCCAGCTGATTTCCTACACAGCTGTCCATGCTCTCTTTCTACTCACAATAATTCAATGATTTCAGATCAAATCAACATTTAACATTTATTTATTCTTTTATACGGTAAGTAACCGTGAAATAAGATGGAAACAAATGCTTTCAGGATAATACAAGACCCTTTCACTTTGCACTGGGGTCCTGATCACCCTGTCTAGGATTATTCTGTGATAATGACAAAACGACTGCACACCATCCTTAACTGGAGGAGTAAAGTTTAGCATAGCAATGCTGGCTTTAGAAAGCCAGGCCTGAAATTTAATATTTATAATATTTGACAGTTGGCTTTTGAAAAACTCACCGGATATTTCTCTAGTGGATCAATGAGCAGTGCGTCCCCGAACATAGAGCGACAGTACTCTGCCATTTTAGCCTGCTGCTTTGCTCTAAAAGACCAGATAATAATCAAGATAAATAATAAACAGTAAAAAAGACAAGCAATTATGCATTATCCACACACTCATGCCTTATACTTACGAGTCCACATGATTCTCAAAGGACAGGATGAGAGGATAGGGAGATGTCTTGAATGCACTTTCAGCAATAGCTTCAATCACCTCCTAAAAACACAAAGATTGAAACATTACACACAAGTCACCTTTATTTATATAGCGCTTTTTACAATACAGATTGTTTCAAAGCAGCTTTACAGTGATAACAGGAAAATAATGCATAATAATGTTTCGGACGTACATCTCTAGAAGAAAATACTGTCATAATCCAGATTAAGTTCAGTGTTGATTCAGTTCCTTTGTAAAAATCATTAGTTATTAATTTAGTTTGTTTATCTATACAGCAGCTCTGGAGAAAACACTGATGTCATCGTCCAGCTCAGCTCAGTTCAGTTCTCATACAATGGTGTCAATGCAGGCAGATCAGTAATATAGAGGAATATTTAGTGTCCTAAGCAACTAAGCAAGCCAGAAGCGACAGTGGCAAGGAACCCAAACTCCATCAGGTGACTGAATGGAGAAAAAAAACCTTGGGAGAAACCAGGCTCAGTCAGGGGGCCAGTTCTCCTCTAGCCAACAAACGAACAGTGCATGATTATGATTCAGGCAACATTACAGCAGATTGGATCTGTTTTGATGTCTCTCATTGCAGTTCAGTGTGTGTGCAGCATTTATGGGCAGCTTGCATTTGCAATTAGCAACATTTTGCAGGTAAAAAAAGTCAATTTCTTATTGTCAACATTGTGCTGATGCATGAAGCACAGCTCACCAGAAGCCACTTTCAAACGAGGCAGCTTTCTGCTAGTCAATGCAGAAAATCCATGTGACCAACTTGAACCTGTAATTTGCGGGTGGGACATGTCCCCACCACTTTTTGCCAAAGTTGAATTTGTCCCAACCACTTTTTTGAAAGACACTGAAAAATAGCATGCGCTAGGCAATGCAAAGAATATCCAATCCGTCGTTCTTCATAATTTATTTTACACATGTACCACAAAATACATTTGCGCTGATGAGACAGACCTGATATATAAACCTTGTCAAATATGTATTAGGTTTAAATATGTGCAATATACACTGCACATCCCGTCCCGTTAAATGCACTAGTATTGGTGCTTCTGTCTCTTTACCAAGCACAAAAAACACAAATGGTGTAGTATGATTACACACTAATATTAGTACAAATTAAACTTATATCTTTCTAGACACATAGAACTTTTTCTAGCACAGCCCTTAGGAAAGAAACATACAATTTATCTTGTTGCCATGTAAACTCCCAATGTAAATTCCCAGTCCCAAAGGGTTTCTACCGAAATGACTGACTTTCTGCGATGAAAATTCGCCAAACAACGCTAAATGTGACCGTATCATAAAAGTGATGTACACTGAGATGGTAAAATGGGAGATGGGGTCATAAACACACCTTGAATGGAATCTCAGTTGTCATGGTGAAACCGTGTGTGATGATTGGCTCTTCTTCAGGTGGGCGGCCCTTCCAGCAGTCCAGCTCTATACAGCGGCATCCTGTCAGCAACACCTGCCGGTACATCTCTACTGACGACAGGCCCGTCAACTGCCCCACTAAAGCGGGAAAGCACAGAAGGGTGTTAGTGCGCATTTATGACCATATTTGTGTCTTTTAGAGTGTGTGTGTGTGTGTGTGTGTTTGTATACCTGTGAGGTATGTGTTGTGTGAAGAGTTGATGAAATAGTGGGACAGGGGTTGGTTCATATCATCGATGATGTCCAACCTCTCTGGAGGAACCACAGAGTTCTCCTCCCCACCAAGATACTTTGTGAAGCCCATTAGGGAGATCTGGTCTGCTCACCCATGGACACATGAAACAAAGCACCATCAGTCTCACCATCACTATGTCTAAATGTGTGTGTGTGAGAGTGTGTGAGAGTGTGCTTTGTACCTCTTTCCAGCTGGCTGGCGTTGGTTTCATATCTCTCCATGAGCTGGCGGACCTGATCTCGCTTAAGCGGTGGGTAAAGAACCTCATTTAGTCGAGAATCTCTCTGTCTGCGATTTATAAAGTCCATCAACTGATCGAGAGACAGGAAGGGCTTCCCTTTAGAGCCACTGCACACACACAGTAAAGATCACTCTAAATTGTAATGTAGACATGCACTTTCTGTAAAGCTGCTTTGGAAATACAAATACATTTAAATTGAATCAAAGAATTACACATTGTGCAATGGATCTTTACATAGTTGTTAAGACATAAATTGCCTCCAAAAAGTATTTGGACAGACTTAATAATGTATAAATCTTACAGTACATCTCTGGGCCATTTTTACATGGTTATGTACAATTACAGGGTTGTTACTTTTTTAATATTTTGAATAGCATTTCTATGTTTTTTTATTTACAAACCTAACAAACTTTTTAGTGAAATGTTTTGCTTGAAAAATGTACTTGTGCCATCTTTCTTTAATATAAATGCCAATTAGTTGATATGTTATGTAATGGAATGGCATTCATACATTTTTAAATGTGGCCGAGTATCCAAATACTTTTTTGGGGCAACTGTATCTGTGTCATTGCTTTTGGACTCTGCTCACTCACAGCTCCACAAAGATACGCTCCACCTCTGGTCTGGGACTTAGTTTGTTGAGAAAGTTCTGGAACATTTCCCAGGTGAAGTCATCTGGCTTTATACCATGGTCCGCCTGAGAGAAAAATAAATGAATAAATACATACATCAATGCATAAACAACAAATAAAATATAATATATAAATAAAATAGAAATAGAAAGAAATGTCTCCATAGTGACTTTAGTGTCACAAATAAGGTGAGGTGGGTTTTAAAGGGGACATAGCCATGGAAAACAGGATTTATATTGAAAGATTGTTATGTACTATGTAGGCATACAATGTTCACAATGCAATGTAAACTTAAATGCAAAATGGGTTCTACAGCACTGACCCATATCCACATTAACCAGTGGACAGTACCTGACAGCACAGGGCAGATTAATTTGGCTAGAGCTGTAATCTGATCCATTTCAATTGCTTGGTCACGCGAGTAAACATTTCGTTTTTGGGTTCATATCGACACAGTAAATGACTAGAAAAAAAGAAAAAAGGCCCCTGGTGTACAATAAGGCACCTTTAAAGGGATAGTTCCTTTAGAAAATTGTGTCATTACTTACTCATCCTCAAGTTGTTCCAAACCTGTATGTGTTTCTTTTTTCTATTGAACGCAAATGAAGATATTTTAAAGAATGTTGGTATCTAGGCAGTTGATGGCACCTATTAACTTTCATTGTAGAAAAAAAAATACTATGGAAGTCAATGGGTGCCGTCAAATTTCTGGTTACCAACATTCTTTAAAAGATCTTATTTTGTGTTCAACAGAAGAAAGCAACTCATACAGGTTTGGAACAACTTGAGGGTGAGTAATGAAAACTTTTTTGGGTGAACGATCCCTTTAAGTCTCCATTCTGAAATGTAACCAGCAGAGGGCAGTGTAAGACAGTGAACAGAATGACATGTTGCCATGTGCTGATCTAAGACCAGGTCCTCTTTGTCTAAACTGAACCATAAAAGGATTGATCACAGATTACCATGCAGAAAAACAAATGATGTGGAACATGTGACAACAGAAGGAGACACTACAAGAGATTAGACTAAAGAGATGATCAAATCTTCTAAGAAAGTGTGGGTTATTTGAAAAAAGTGCATGATTATGGAAAGAACAAAAGAAAGAGAGAGAGAGAGAGATGGACACAAACACTTCTTATGAAAGCTCAGCAGACATAACTGAAAGGTTCAATGTGTAATAACCGGTGATTGGTGCATGACTGATTACCCTGTTATTGACCAGACCGCAGTGCTCCAGTGCAGTCTCCACACGTTTCTTATCCGAGAACATTTTCAGGATGCTGAGAGAAGCGAAAGAGAAATAAAAAGAGAAGAAGTGAAAGGAATAAAGAAAGATGAAGTGGCACATTAGCAACGAAAGCCCTGAAGAACTGGAAACATAACTGTGTGTTTGAGTAAGATAGCTTGTGTTTACTCACTTCTTCACTGGGATTTTCCCATCCTGATTTACCTGCAGCTTCAGCTTTGTGTAACTATGAAAAATGACACAAAAAAGGCAGACAGTGAGATACAGATGAATGATTATGATTATAATGATTATTTGCATTTAAATGTTCTTTGTCAATAACACTTTCAGCAACTACAGACTGTTACCAAAAAAAAAAAAAAAACCTGGCATTGCCTCCAAATGAGGAAAAGACTATGACAATAAGGGCTGTGGCATTTTATTTTAGAGGGTACGAAGCTAAACCCAAGTCCTGCTGAACCCAAGACCTTGTGAACGGATTTGGGGCCATCAAATTTAACAGAGATAGTTCACCCAAAATTGAACATTTTGTTATTTACACGCCCTTGTGTCTTTCCAAACCCGTATGACCTTCTTTTTTCCATGATTGGGTGAACTAACCTTTTATAACCATACGTGACCATCAATTACAAAATCAACCCTAAGGCAAACCCAAAGTTCTATGTGAACAACCGTCTTGAACTTTTGTCTGGTCCAGTCGAGCTTGGGTTGAGAGGATTAGAAGAAATATAATGTCACAATGTGACTTTATAAGTCACATAATAAAGTGCGAATGTGAGAAGTAAGCAGCCACAAAAGTCACAACTGTTATACGTCAAAATTGTGAGAAATAAAAGTCACAATTCTTAAAATAAATCTGCAACCGTGAGACAAAGTCATACTTGCAGACACAAGGTTGCAGTTTAAAGATATGAAGCCACATTAGTAAGTTATAAAGTAGCAGAGAAGGGAAAGGAAGTAGCATTTGCAAGATATAAAGTAACAATGTGAGACATAAATGTCACGTTTTGAGAAAGTCTCACAATTATGAGAAATAGCCCAATTATGAGTAATAAAGTTGCATTTTGAGATATAAAGTCACATTTAAAGATTTAGTCGCAATTGCGAGAAAGAGTCACAATTAGGAGAAATAACGTTGCATTATGAGATGTCACATCTTCGATAACAACAATTAAGAGAATTAATCACAAGCAACTGTGAAATATAAAGTTCAGTGAAGTCAAATGAGACTTTTGGTAAGGTCACCTTGCCTCAACAATTGTTTCAGACACACACGTTGGGTTTCCAAGTTTTATTGGGACCTTTCATAGACATAATGATTTTTATACTGTACAAACTGTATATTCTATTCCCTAACCCTAAACCTACCCATCACAGAAAACTTTCTACATCTTTACATTTTCAAAAAACATCACTTAGTATGATTTATAAGCTGCTTTCCTCATGGGGACCAAAAAATGTCACATTTTGTCCCCACAACATAGGGTTTACCAGCACATCACACACACACATACAGAGTACTCACGCTTTGAATAAGAAGGTGTTGCGGGACGCATTCTGGGACAGTATGTTTGTGGAAAGTTTAAACAGTTCATCAGTCCACACCTGGAAACCCAATCATAACAGAAAACAAACGTGTATAAATGAACTCATGCATTTATTAAGTAAATATGATAATCCTATAACTAAATCAAAATTTCATGTGTGCCAAAGTTTTGAAGAGACAGGAAAAGAAATATATAAATCTAGAGTCATCTGATATAATTCATTCAGAGCGCACACTTGCAAAGGTAGAAAGTGAAAAAGCAGTTCAGAGGGAGAGGGAGCGATAGCATGGACATGGTATCTAGGTGACAGGGACCGGTCGTCGTGGTTACCTTGCAATAGCCATCCTGCACAGCTTGGAAGTTGAGGAAGGAGATGTTGACCAGGTCGTTGCCGTAGACAACAGTTAGCAGCTTTGAGTCTGAGTTCCCTTCTCCTTTGCCCAAACCCAACGTATCACGTATACGTTGGTCCTACAAACACAGGCAAAGTTTACCACCCACACACACTCCTGACATATGAACCTTTCCAAACATAACCTTCATACTGACTTTTTCCAACACAGGCACTCTTAAAAACGTACCTTTGGCATCTTGGCATATCTCTCTGTCCTGGTGTCCCTGATTTGACTGATGTCCAGGATTTCCACTTCCTGTAAAATAAAGAGATGTGCAGAGAGATGGTGTGTTACAAATATACAAGCAAATAATAAATATTCTTGTTTATTCTTGGTTCTCAACCACAAGGTCAGGACCCACTAGTGGGCCTCAGCAAACTACCTAAGGGGTGTCAAAATGACTTAATTTAAAATAAGACAAGACAAGCATTAAACGTCAGTAAAGTAAAAAAAACAAAAAAACAATAATTCAGCCATATATACATATATACACACACACTTTTTAGTTAAGCCAAGCTTTAAAAAATGTTGTCAGATAGAAATTGTCATTTATTTTCAACACATCCTTAATCCTTTACCAGTAAATCACAAACAACTGGGAAAACTGGGGCCTTTGAATATCACTGGACAGTGTGGTCCTTGAGAGTCAAAAATGTTGAGAACCACTGTTGTAGATAAAGAAAACAAACAAGTAGTTTGCACTTTATTTGCACTTTTTTCCCGAAGAAAATGGGAGCAGTGCTTGCTTGTGCAAAACTCACCACCACGTTTCTAGGGTGTTATGGCTGGTTGCTAAGTTGCTACAGCTGCTAAGGTGGTCCGAGTCGTTTTTAGAAGGCTATATGGTTGCTATGTGGTCACACAAGCTGTGTCTCATTTTGAAGGCTCCGTCCTCCGGAGGTCGCATTTGAATGCTGCATACGTCACTGAGGCGGTATCATTTAAGAAAAGTAACCGTTAGATTGCAAAGAAAGAATTTACAGTATTTTACACCTCTCAAGGAATAACAGTCAATGTTATTACGGTTACTTTTCTTATATAACACATTTTTGATGACGTATGCAGCCTTCAAATGCCACCTCCGGAAGACACAGACTTCGAAATGAGATGCAGCTACAGTATCTACACCGTAGCGAATGGCGCGATGTGACGTGACAAAGACAATAGAACCCATTATAATCAGTCTGTCTACACTAGATGTGGCGCGGCACGACATTACAAATGCCTGAGAGATACCTCTTGCTTAAAAGTAACCTTGCTTACAGATCCACCACAAGCTCAACACCCGCATACTTCGACATACATTCGCTCCTACGTGTCTACACCCCCACCAGAAGCCTTCACTCAGCTACGCAGCGACGACTCGTGATACCATCACAGAGAGGCATGAAATCCCTGTCCAGAACACTTTTCGTTCACTGTTCATTGCTGGTGGACGGATTTCCCCACCTCCATCCGGAATGCAGAATCGCTGACAACATTCAAAAGACAGCTGAAAACTCATCTCTTCTATGAGCACTTAACCTCATCATAAAAAAAATATATATATATAAAAAATTTTAAAAATAAAACCTACACTTTCCTCTATTCCCTCCCTTTTCTAGCTTATGCTACTCTAGGCAATGTCCAAAACTTAGTATTTCAGGCACTTTTTGTGATTTTTCGCCTCTTCATGACGGATCGCTTCCTGTATTCCTCAGTTGTAAGCCGCTTTGGATAAAAGCGTCTCCTAATGAATAAATGTAAATGTGCCTCTCCTGAGAAAAATATTGATGACTCATCCTGCACTGCATTGAATTTCTGTCCAATTAGATGGAATAAGAATGCCCCTCCCCCCAATAACACCTGTCACCGACTGGGAAGTAGCAAATCATGGCTCACAGCTGTGATTTTTACAACTTAAAAAAGGAAGAGCAGTTAATATGTCCAGTCTGTTTCAGTAAAATATGTCAGCACAGTAAAAAGAAAACTGCGCTCTTCAAGTGATTTCATGGGATCTTTAAGAGCAATCTGGAATGAAATAACACTGAACAGAGGTCTAGAGAATCCCTGACACACCACATACACATAAGCACTGACAAAGTAAAGGATCCTGTCACTGAAGCGGTGAAGCAGTCATAAGTTTAGAGTGAACTTTAACTTTATGACAGATTCACTCAACACTTCAGGATTCACATCTCAGACAAACATCTCTCACTTCTTCTGCTTCAAATGTTCGTGGGCTCGTAAAGAGAATAGCTGAGTAAATGAGCTGGACCAGTGGTTGGAGGACTGTGCTTGTAAACTTCAACAATAAACAAAGCAGATCTGGACTGTAAATACTTGCTCTATAGCCGAGGGCTCTCTCCCTTTCCCTCTCGTTCTTTATCATCATCTTTCGCTTTCCTGTACTCTTGTCCCCATCCCACCATGGAGAGCAACAGTGTGGATGAAGTTGCTGAGTTGAACGTTCCCCAGAGTATGTGCGAGGGTCATGGGTTACTGGTTGAAGTCTGCTAAGGACTGGTTCCAGTCCAAACAGGCCGAGCAGGATGGACCCGTACACACACACACACACACACACACACCCTTGTATATTTTCCTTGCAGCTATTGACTCATCATGTAATACTGGCTCTCTGTGATACTGGGACAATTTATTTATATTTTGATGATTCATTTTATGATACTGGGACTATACAGTGATGTCACTCAGTCCAGCACATTTACTGTTCAAGTATTTATTTAGAATTTAGAAATGAAATAAAAGCACAAGATTCAATTAAATAATAAAATTAAATACATTTATGTTAAAACCCAATTTATATGAGATGTGGACATAACAGAAAATAAAAGCTGGAAAGCTTTTAGCTCCCCTTCTGTGGCTGTAACTGTAAATATAAACAAGTAATCTAAGATTTTTACTTTAGAGTTTTTGCATATTAAAAAAAATAAAATCAAAAGCTCACATTAACATGACATAAACAATGAATAAAACCAATTAATATCCCAATAGAGAAATGCACAAAGCTATATTTACCACAACTGTAAATTAATGTAACCTTGATGGTAACAGGTTGCATTCGACTAACCGCTACATGCTCAGACTTGTGAAATATCTTCCTGAAAATTGAGCAAGCATGTGAGCACAAGGGTGTATGCAAGTGTGTGGCTGTTCCTAGTATACATACATTCCCCTCATTCCTGGCGAGCGAAGACTGTTGACCCAAAGTTTAATATTTAGCCCACACTGTCACTGTAGTATTATTATGTCATTTATAAAGTTCAGTGAGAGAAACACAATACATTCACCGAATACACTTATAGACACAAACATTCTTGTACTTATGGCAGTGACTTCACTCCAGATCAAACATCCATTCTCTCTATTTATTACCCAGCATTCTCACGGACACAGAGGCTATGTTCACACTGCAAGCCTTAGCGCTCAATTCCGAGAAAAAAAATTACAGGCAGCACACGGAAGTCTGAAAGTAAAGAGGACATTAAAGTAAGCGATTACGCATTTATTCATAGAGTGATCTGCCGCGGAAGCCAGCGAATTTATGCTCAGGCAATAAAAACAAGGATGCGAAAAAAGAGAGCAGAGTTTTTAAACATTTATGATACAGGCCCTCATGTTTTGCTTGTATATAGAGCTGTCATGTAACTGTAATACTTATAAGTTCTGACACATCACTGTCCTTCCACTGACTACCTTTTAAAATGGTCTTGATAACTTTGGGTATATAAGTGACATATATTTGAAGAAGTGATTCCCATTGAGCACAGAATTGTGACAATTGTTGCTCTAAAGTGACGTAAAAGTCACATGAATTCTGATAAGACTAATAAAACTGTTCCGACTGAGGTCACATTGCAAAACATCTGACCTGGCACAAATTGGAATTAAAAATATCAGATTCTATGTGGTTTGTGCTGTTCACACCATCATGACAAAAATAGATCACATATGAGCAAAAAAATTGGATTTGGGCCACATTTACCTGCAGTCTGAACGTAGCCAGAGTAATTCTCCTGCTCTGTTCTGGATTACAGCATTTACCTTACACTGCCACACAGCTGACTTTGGTCTTGACTTGTTAACTTACATCAGCTTGACAGCAGTTGACAGTGTCAATTTATATGAACCAGAAACACACACAAATGCCCCCCATGTTTACTAGTTAATTGTCTATGTATGTACACCTACAGTTCATTAGACAGTGCACTGAAATACTCGATTCCGAATGGTCAATCGCAGCATGTAACTATTCAAATACATCAAATATTTCTGAATAACGAGTCACGACTGTTGCCCAGGGTAACACTGTGTAACTGACAGCTCATCTAGGAAACATGCATTTCCTACATAGCTGTTCGGACTCTTAATGGTCTCTACAAGAAAAACAATAAAATGAATTGAAACTTAAACCAATATTTCCCTCATATTTCAATATTGCCCCCATATTTAACTTGCATTCAGATCCTGATCACCCTCTTAATCATTGTAATAATGACTGTCTGACTGTATATTACCACTTACTTAAATGTCTCGTTAAATTATTTTTTATATAATAAATAAAATCGATATACATATCTTTTTTTATTTAATTTAATTTAATTATTAAGGATTTTCACTTTTTTTGTATTGATGCTTTGGCTTTGTTTATAACAATCCTGCCAATTAAAACCAATTACATTTAATTGAATATTGGTTAAAAGAGATGCAGCTCTAACCAGTCTACACAAAAAGATGTGAGAGAAAAAAGAGAGAGAGAGAGAAAAAGCGCAAGCAAGCAGGAACCTCCAGGGTACAGTCATTCATCCTATTATTACAATGCAAAACAGTACAACACAATAGTGAGCCACCACACCCTGACCCCAATTTACTGTCTTTGCGTGTGTGCATGTGAGATAAAGAGTTTTTCATGTTAAAAGGTGATTTATATGAGGAGATGGGTGAGTGCAGAGGTCATATGCATGACAGATGTGATGTCCCCTGTACTACCTCTCCCATTATATCTTCCACAAAGCCCCAGGGGCTGTTCACTGCCCTGCACCCTTGAGTGACTGGCCTTCTTGTCGCCTCTTGTGGGGTCAGATCTTAATTACTGGCAACAATTAATCTCCCAAAACAAAGCCCTCAACGTGAAATACAGCTTCCTCTGCTGATTAAATGAACACAAACTCATGAGCACAAGAGACGACACACACAGACGGTTCTGGTGAAAGGGAAACTACCATGTGTGTTTCTGTGAACATATCAGGCTGTAACTTCCTTGTGTAGCCCTGGCAACAGTCACTTCCTGTTGCGTCTGGCACTGGGGCGGGCACACGGGTGTTAAGAGTGAGCGAGTGTGCGTGTGAAAGCTGTAATGATGGTAAAATCCCATGGCTTTGAGTGGCATTGTCGAAATACAACACCCATGAGAACAACACACCTTGCCATACAGACTCTGTTTTGTTTCTTCCCTCCCCCATTCTCCTGTTTTTTTTACTCAAGGTTACTGATATTTGGACTTATCCCTGATGACTTGGTTTAAAAGAAAAACACACACACACAAAAAAACCAATGAGAGAGATAAAACGACAGACAGACAGACAGACAAAAACTATATCGGAAATGACCCCTCATTCACTGTTCCCTATATTAGTCCACTATCATAGTGCATTTGAAAGAGTGAATAAAAGCTAGTGAGTGAATTCAGCACCAGAAGGGCTAACACTTTTGCGTAGTTTGTGCTTGCTCTTTAATAATCATTTGATACTTAGCTAACTGGCAAGCTTCAGTAGTAATCAAATGATTTATCTTGAAATATGTAATGGAAACTAGCTTGTATAAGCCTTAATATAACAATTAATAATCAATTAAAAAGGAGCACCTGTGTGAGTCTACTGTGGACACCATATACTGCTGAGACACGACCCTCACAGTGCATTATGGGTATTCTTTAGCCATTCAGTGTGCGCTATTTACTGATACTGATTCATTTCAAACACCAGGGATGTATTGTTTATTAATAAGTAATGCATCTCCTATACAATTTTTGTTACTTTATAGAAGAAAACCTACTAAAGGCTTAGTTCAATGGAGGGACAGAAATCTCTTAAGTATCATGAAAAATTAGGTTACACTTTAATTTAAGGTGTCATTATCTCAGTGTAATTACACAAATAAGTAAATATACTTACTTTAGGGTTGGGTTAGTTGCTTGAAATTATGCAAAATATACTGTTATTGATATAGTATGTAACACGTCTAACAAGAACACCGTAAAATGAAGTGTTACCAAAAATATCTTTGTATATCTATTTGTTTTGAAAATAAACAAAAGTCTTATAGGTTTAGAACGACATCAGGGTGAGTAAGGGTGTGTTCACACTTGTCAGGTTTGGTTTGATTAAAACAAACTCTGGTGTGATTTCTCTGTTAGTGTGGTTCATTTGAACACCGATCCCTGAACAGTTGGGTCTCGTTTCGCTTCCAAAGGAACTCTGGTGCAGTTCGACCGCCCATTACAGTTCGGTACAGGCATCAGAAACGCCATCTCCATTATCTTCGTTTGTGTGCAACGGAGGAATTCCTGGCGCTTTTTTTTTGTCTCATTTACACATTTCACTCATGTAGCCCAGCACATAGCACTGTCTCAGATGTTTGGTAAGTTCCTTCGCAAAATATATATATATTTTTTTGTATGTTTAGGTTCGGTCTTATAAATGGCAGTGTGAACGCTAAGCAAACTAGGACTAAATGTATTATGTTCTTTTTTTTGGTCCGAACTACAAGTGTGAATACAGCCTGAATGATTTGGGTGTACTAACCCTTTGATTACAAAGAAATGTGATTACAAAAATACAATTTAATAGTAAATCTAAATAAAGCAACAAAACAGCACATACATGCATAGACTTAAACAGGAATATGTGCTGAATCACAGGTAGAGAACCTAAAGAAAATTTCTAAAGAAAAAGTCAAAGAGAGCGAGACAGATTAGAGGTAAAGTGGAATGAAGAAGTATTTATTATTTCCTGATTCCTTCTTTGACTGCATCTGTCTCACACTGAAATAATATCAAGGGCCCCACCATACACCTGGCGCAATGCAATGGCGACGCAAGTGTTTTTTGCACATTTCAGCCTGACGCAGTTATCATTTTCACGTTCAGCACCACGTTGTTTAAATAGCAAATGCACTCATGCCCATCTGTTTGCCCATAGGCATGCTGGACTGAAAACGAGGTGTGTTCGGGAGCATTGTTGGCGCATTGCTATTTTGAGGCAAGTGAAAATGACTGCACCATTGACCAACAAAAACATGGTCTAAAGTCAATAGCAGTATTTTTTTTGTGTTATTTAAAGGCCGCATAATATGTGCCTATAGGCGGGTGCACATACACTCTGCTTGTTAGAAACACACAGGGACACGCAGCAGCACACAAACATTTTTTAAATATTAAAAATAAAAGGATTCTTCTCTGGAGAAGCTTTTGAGATTAGACTCTGATTGGTTTATTGCACATTATGCCCAAAACACACCCATGACTCATTAAGAGACGGCCTGCCGCACCGACCGTTTTTTTTCCATCGTTAAACTAGCAAAAGAGGATTCGGACACGTCCTAAGTGCACCTGCGCCATGCGCTTCAGACCATGCGCTCAAGATTGTTAAAATAGGGCCCCAAATATCAAATAATAAATTTCATATTAGACAAATTAAATAATGAATTGAGTTTTTATTATGTATAGAAAAAGTCACAGTGCAGTACACTAACCAAGCTTTAGTTAAGTTAGGATTGGTTGCTGTATGCCTGTGTTCAGTCTAAATGATGAGTACATACAGTATGTCATTATTAATTATATGCATTTACTTTTTAACCACCCAAGAGAAGTGGTCACATCAAAATTTCTACATACTCACAATGCCACATTAAAGCAAATTCTAAAAGAGCTGGCAGAAAAATAAACCAGACAGTTCTTCAGGAGAATGTATGATCATGAGTGTGAGCTGAAGCTTCATTGTAATTGAGTGATGCTGCGAGACAATGATTCAAAACACAGAAGCAATTCCATATTGGAATGGCTGACAAGAAACTAAATTAAGGATCTACAGTGGCCTAGTTCAAGTCCTGACCTGAATCCTACAGAGGTGATGTGGCAGGACCGGTTCAAGACCTACTGTACCAATCTGTCAAAGCTTTTTTTCCAAGGAAGAGCGAGCCAAGATTCCTCAACAGAGATTTGGAAGACTCATATTAAATTACACATGGTGTTTAGTTGCAGTAATTGCTGCTGAGTGCTGTCAAACCAAATATTTGGCATTTACTTTTTCACAAGATTGAGCAGTTGCAATCTGATTTACGCAGCTTCTGGAAATATCAGTCCACCTGGAAATGAAGAGATGATAAAATGCCCTGGATGATAAAACAAGTGCTTCTAAAGAAGAAAAAATTTGCCTGTGTCAGCGTCTATTTTGTGCACACAATGTGGACATAACTATAACAGGTAAACATGTCAGCTGTATGGATGCTAAGGCTGGATTTCTCTTTGATAAGCCCATATCGACTCTTCAATCCCAAGAACAATCTTTTAGTCTATGCTAGGGATGCACCTATCCGATATTCATTATCAGCATCGGCTCTGATTCTGCAATTTTTTCAGACGGGACCAATCCAAATACGATACTGTGCAAGTGTGCGTACTCATGGTTGTTACTGTTAAGTTCCACAAAAGGCAAAAATGTATTATAAAGCACTATAAATGTTTTTGTGTACTATATTCCAAGTCTTCCGAAGCCATCCGTCAGTTTAATGTGGAGGACAGATTAAAAGGCACAATATGTAGTTTTCGCCGCTAGAGGTCGCCTATTCAAAACAAAGGCGTAGCTCGATGACGCAGAGATTGAGCTGGGATTCATGGGAGAAGTTGTTTTAACCTTACAGCCAGTGGAAAAGAATCAGGATGGGACTCAGAAATCATGCTCATGGATGAGATTATCAACGTTACTGTAGTATGAAGCAGAGCAGGGCCGACTCAACCTTGCAAAGTATTATTATTGTTATACAAATTGTTAATGTTAAGAACATCAGCATTGCGTGACTAGGTATATTTAGGGTGTATTAGCGTTACCAGTACCTGGTTGTCACTGATGATTGTCGTTTGGACCTTTTTGGATTACAATCCGCCATCAAAATGACAAGTATAATTATTCCAGCTGCTGTGAGAAAAGGCTATAAATGATCTGCCACTGATGAAGTCCCTAGCAACGCATATTACTAATAATAATAAATTTTTTATACATTTACGGTAGGAAATGTACTAAATATCTTCATGAAACATGATCTTTACTTAATATCCTAATGATTTTTGGCATAAAAGAAAAATCTATATTTTTGACCAATACAATGTATTGTTGGCTATTGCCACAAATATACCCGTGCAACTTATGATTGGTTTTGTGGTCCAGGGTCACATATTATAATACCAATCTCTTCCTGCCTAAGTGGGCGGTTCTTGGCCAGAATGAGCTGCAAATCGGACCAGGCATCTTGCCGATAGTCAAAAGGCAGGCTTCAGGAGACTAGATTAGAGTCGGCAGAAAACTGGGCACTTTTGCATTGAGAGACACACAGAAAGGTGAAACAGGCAAACAGAAAATATCACAAGAGATCATGTATTTCTCCATTCCAGTGACCCTCCCTCTATCACTCACCCTCACCGCACCACATCAACACAGGATGGCTTTGTTAACCTTGTCGCCTGTCTGTCGCTCCAGCTTTATCCCTCCACCCCCTCTCTCTCTTTCCCTCGCCTTTCTTTTTCTTCCTCTTTCTCTTTCTTCTGTGCAGATATATCAAATTGGTCTGGGTCAGGAGTTTGTGATTCCTGTCATCCGTTTGCCACATAAGAGAGAAAACCCTCTTTCACTGAGCAGTACATTAAGAGTTATACGATTATAAACACAGAAAAAACAATGAGAGAAACACCTGACCACTGAGTATTAATGGCGGCTTGTACAGGCTTGATTTTCCGGCATGAGTCCAGAGCCATCTATAACAGGAAAATTAGATGTCAGGAATATAAGCCTAGACTTGTAGAGGAAGAAAGGACAAGGATATGAACGAAAGGAAACCATTATATTATCAACCCAGAAAACATATTTCCTGTCTCTGTGTGAAAATGTGTGTCATTTGTGAGGGATGCGTTCCATTTTTACTTTCATGGAGTCAAACGTCATATTTTACTGGTAGATAATTCATATGAATTTCGATCTCAATTGTATGCTTTTTTTATGATCTGTTTATGCACTACTGGTTAGTTTTAGGGGTGGGGTTAATGGTGGACTTTCATGTTTTCTTTTTTTAGAAATACCATTGTACAGATTCATACAAAACCACTACTGGGCATTGTAAAATACATTTTCACATGAGATTGGGTGGGTATTTGGGCACTTAAGCTACACTTACATGTATAAATGTTGCTGCATTAAATACCAGTGTCATTTGCATAGAAGAAAGTCATTACATAGAATTTTTCAGGTTTTTCAGTAGTTAGTGGTTACAGTTAGGAAACCTGTGTGAACTTGAGAGGAACTGGCTCCATGAACTTAAAACTGTGGTCACACAAGGCTTTTGAGCATGTGAAATTACTTCAGGCACTGTATGAATATTGGCCACAGAATATGATGTCACACTCCAGCGTTGTTGGCAAATAAAATATCCCAAATTCCAAATGTTAAAATATACCATCATAACCTACAACACAAGCATACCTGCAGCTTTGAAGGGTGTAAGGTAAATCTGGTAAATCTGTGATATTTAGATCCTCTGTTTGTCAAACATCTTTTTCACTATGCAAATTCATAGGTCAGAGTTCAACAATAGTAGAATAATAGTTCAATAATAGAAAAAAAAAACATCTAAGGGATCTGCTTGCATCTTGACTTTGTTATTTCAACAATGAAAATCATTCATCATCATGTCTGACTTAAAGGTATAGTTCTTCCTAATAATTCGGTGTACATTTTCTCACATTTATATTTCAAACCTGTATGATTTTCTTCTGTGAAGCACAAAAGAAGCTATTTGGTAACCAAAAAAAATAATAATAATAATATAGGTCATACAAAGGCATAAAGGTTTGAAACAACAACATGAGGGTGAATAAATGATGAAAACTCATGTATTTTATTTTTTTGAGTGAAATTTTCTTTTAAGTGTCTAAATACCTTTTGGGGCCACTGTATATTAGCAGATATTGAGTTATTCTGTTACAGTGGCTAAAAAAAGTAATCCACCCCTGTTTTTCTCTTCAGCCCATGTCACCTTCAACAAATAATAATGACTAGCAGCAGTGGCCATTAATGTAACACTTCCTTATGAATGAACTATGAACCACCATAAGCCATAACAGCCTGGGAGCCACTCAACTTAGATTAATCCATAACGAAAAACAGAGATTAGAGTTAGATCAGGCCGGACGGCTTTGAAGAGCTCTCTCTCTGACTGATATCTCTCCTATGCACTCTTTTTCTGTGGTTTGGTTATATTAATGGGCTTTGTTTTTCCTGAGGTATTTTGAAAATGCACTCTTATCTTTCCTCAGTCTACAGGGTGTGTTTTAATGCTGTGTCTCAGGGGCAGTTTGAAACCACAACTTTTTAAAAGGACGGAACTCTCTGCCTATCAGACCGTTGTTAATTGTCCATGACCCTCTTGAACAAAAAAAAAAGCTTAAAAACTATGCAGGTAAGGTGGTTGGCTGGCAAACTGGACAGACTGCTCTGTTTTTCAGGTTTTAGAAAGGTTTTGTACACTGTTCAGAGTGCAAAAAGAAAAGTTTACAGTGGGGTAAAATGCTTCTATTTGGCATTTTTGTAATAAAATACACTACCTTTCAAAAGTTTGGGATCAGTAATATTTTAAATATTTTGAAAGAAGTCTCTTATGCTCATCAAGGCTGAATTTATTTGATAAAAAAATACAGTATAAATAATAATATTGTGAATATTATTCCAATTTAAAATAACACTTTTCTATTTTAAAATATTTCAAAATTCTATTTTTTTCCTGCGATGACAAAGCTGAATTATTAGCAGCCATTACTATAGACATCAGTGTCACATGATCCTTCAGAAATCGTTCTCATATGTGCTCAAGGAAAATGGTTGTACAGCTTATTTTTGTGGAAATTGTGATATTTTTTTTTTGTTTGTTTGTAGGATTCTTTGATGAACAGAAACAGAAGAAAAGCATTTTTTCAAAGCAGAAATCCTTCACAATTAGTGTCACTTTTAACGCGTCTTTGTTGAATAAGTATTCATATCTTAAAAAAAAAAAATCTTACTAACCCCAAACTTTTGAACAATAGTGTATAAATTTTACATTTTATATTTTTCCATTAAAAATTATACTAATCAGCATAAAAAAATTCAGTACATGTGAAGTTGATTAGTCTTACACATTTGCTTATGACTTAAAGGTATTGCAAAATCTTATTTAAAATTCATTTTTCATTATTGATTTATTAATTTCCAATTTTTAAGATTTCTGTATTGTTGCTGATTTCCACATTTAAATTTCAGATTTTGAATCCCACATTTTTAATGTGGATCTTGAGACCCCACTGCATAAATCTATCATCACCCCAGGCCATTTGTTCACCACTAAAGGCGAAAGTGAGAGCAAAAAATAGGAAGAGAGCGTCAATGAGTAAAAGAGGGAGGGAGGAAGAGAGTGAGTGAAGTTTTTTTTTTTTTTTTTTTTGGAGGGCATACTATTGGTGGAGGGCACAGGGCAAGTTATGCTCCAAAACTACCCTAACAGTCTGAACGATTTCCTGTATGCTTTCCCACGCTTGCAGAAAGTGAGAGGGGGAGAGAAAGAAACCAAGAGAAGAGAAAAGAACGAGAGGAAGGGAGATATAACGGAGAGAGATATAGAGAAGGAGAGAGGAAGTGTCATGTCTCCGTTTACAATTAACGGATGCACTGACGCCTTTCTGTTCCTCACTGATGACAACCAGCTGTCCATGACAGAGAATGACAGCACTGAGGAAAAAGAAAATGAAATGCAGAGAGCAAGGGGAGAAGAGAAAGATGTATGAGGAGTGAAAATGGACACATGGGGAGAGCAAGAAAAGCCAGAATGAGTCTGTGGGCTAAAATGAACCAGAGCAAAGGCTAATGCAGCCTCAGTCCCATCATTAGCCATTAGCTTCGGTGCAGAAGGGCTCTTCATCCTGCTCTACCACAAACAAATTCTGCTAATTGAAGAATAGTGAACGCAAGAGTGCTGTTATACCCTCCAATCACATGCCGCAATCTGCCATTAAGGACAGCAATATTAATGTACACAATGCCACATCCTTTAGAGAACCACACATTTACTCAAATCTGACCAGATGCATGTCTGATGGAGCTTTCAGATGCTAACGCTAATCTATTATTGATTCCTCATAATGGCAGTGGTTTGCATGTTTTATGTAAAGCTTCCTTTTGTTGAGAAAAGCCATTAATTCAATTTCATTTCTAAGATAACTATGTTTATATGATATAATCGCCTCACTTTGTCATTAATTCAGTTAGTTTTGGAATTATGTTAGATGCTATGCTTTCAAAGAAAATAACCCGGATGGATGGTTAAAACTTAAGCTAGTCAGACAGTCAAAAGCGATTTCTTGAAGCACCCAATAAAAACTGCAAGACACTTTGTCAATTCTTTATTGATTTTTTTAAATAGCTACACTGGCTAGAAGCACAGACTGATATCTGCCGTCTTACTGACAGTTTATTTGATCTGACATATTAAATATATTACATATATGTATATACACTCACCTAAAGGATTATTAGGAACACCTGTTCAATTGTCAATTTCTATCTATTTGTGAAGCCACAACACGCACAACCTTGAGGTGGATGGGCTACAACAGCAGAAGACCCCACTGGGTACCACTCATCTCCACTACAAATAGGAAAAAGAGGCTACAATTTGCACGAGCTCACCAAAATTGGACAGTTGAAGACTGGAAAAATGTTGCCTGGTCTGATGAGTCTCGATTTCTGTTGAGACATTCAGATGGTAAGAGAATTTGGCGTAAACAGAATGAGAACATGGATCCATCATGCCTTGTTACCACTGTGCAGGCTGGTGGTGGTGGTGTAATGGTGTGGGGGATGTTTTCTTGGCACACTTTAGGCCCCTTAGTGCCAATTGGGCATCGTTTAAATGCCACGGCCTACCTGAGCATTGTTTCTGACCATGTCCATCCCTTTATGACCACCATGTACCCATCCTCTGATGGCTACTTCCAGCAGGATAATGCACCATGTCACAAAGCTCGAATCATTTCAAATTGATTTCTTGAACATGACAATGAGTTCACTGTACTAAAATGGCCCCCACAGTCACCAGATCTCAACCCAATAGAGCATCTTTGGGATGTGGTGGAACGGGAGCTTCGTGCCCTGGATGTGCATCCCACAAATCTCCATCAACTGCAAGATGCTATCCTATCAATATGGGCCAACATTTCTAAAGAATGCTTTCAGCACCTTGTTGAATCAATGCCACGTAGAATTAAGGCAGTTCTGAAGGCGAAAGGGGGTCAAACACAGTATTAGTATGTGTTCCTAATAATCCTTTAGGTGAGTGTATATATACACACACACACACACACACACACACACACACACACACACATACACATACACATACACATACACATACACACATACATACATACCATACATATTTATAAAATATTTTATACAGATATAGAATACAGTATATGTATAATATGATATAGAATATATTAATAAATACATATTTATTCTAACATTGTCTTTCCAATAAGTACAATTTTACAATACATTTTGGCCAAAACATTTGGCTGATTTATAAGCCTTTTTAACTAATGAGGACTAGTAAAATGTATTCACTAGTCGGTTGTCATATTATTTCAGTAAGTGAGGACATTTGGCCCTCACAAGTAAAGCCAAACACACACACAGAACAATGTGTTCAGTCTATAAGGAAGAATAGTAGTGTACTTTACTTAAGTAGATATGTGGGATACATATATACAAAACAGTTCTTTTCCTCTTTGTTCTTCCTCTAACAAAATGAAAAAGTAAAATGACTTTATTGATTTGGCATTCTTACCAAAGTGACTTAAAGGATTAGTTTACTCCAGAATTAAAATTTCCTGATAATTTACTCATCCCCGAACATCTTGGATGACATGTCTTTCTTTCAAAAAAAATTAAGGTTTTTGAGGAAAATATTCCAGGATTTTTCTCCATTTTCTCCATTTCGTCTTCAACGGGGCCAATGGGTTGTCCAAATTGCAGTTTCAATGCAGCTTCAAAGGGCTCTACACGATCCCAGACGAGGAATAAGGGTCTTATCTAGCAAAATGATCGGTCATAAAAAAAACAAAAAAAAAAACAACATATACTTTTTAATTACAAATGCTCATCTTGCACTAGCTCTGCAATGCACGTCCACAACTTCACGCATTACGTAGTCACGTTGGAAAGGTCACGTGTGACATAGACGGAAGTACCGACCCAGTGTTTACAAGTGTGGAGAAGGAGAACCATTGAAAAGTTGTTGTATGTTGAATGACACATTGTGTCAGTTTATGGTTTAAAATGGTCCATTTGTGTGCGTGGATGTTGAGTTTTGAGTTTTAGTTCTCAGTCCAACGTGACCTTTCCAGTGTGACTATGTAATGTGTGATGTCATGGATTGCATCGCAGAGCTATTGCAAGACGAGCATTTGTGGTTAAAAAGTATATACTTTTTTTTTTTTTTGAAAATGACCGATTGTTTCGCTAGATAAGTGTAGAGCCCTTTAAAGCTGCATTGAAACTGCAATTTGGACCTTCAACCCGTTGGTCCTCGTTGAAGTCCACTATATGGAGAAAAATCCTGGAATGTTTTCCTTAAAAACCTTAATTTCTTTTTTAATGGAAGAAATAAAGACATGAACATCTTGGATGACATGGGAGTAAATTATCAGGAAATTTTAATTCTGATGTGAATTAATCCTTTAATGTGACGGGAGTCTGGACATGCCCCATCCCTATAAAACATACTGAGTGAGTTTTAACTAATAACTGAGGAATACAAGCAACCCAGATAAAGAATTGAGCAGGACAATGGGGGAAAGTCCTAAAAGACAACTGATTACTGGTATTCATGTCTCTACCTGTAGAGCTGAAGGCTATGAGGGATCAAGTAACTACTAACCAGGTATTTAAATTTGCCTTGAAAATAGGCCACATGCCATCACACCCACAAACATGGTACACAGAATAACAGAGCATTGTGACTGAGACACATGCAAACCTGCCTTGAATATTCAGTGGGCAGCACAGGGACACTGTGGCTTAGCCACACACAAACAACACAACAGCAGAAAAAAACCCTCAGGAATACAGTTCTTTCAATGCAAGGGTGTTTTCCTACACACAAAACCAGTTCTACCACAACATGTGTGAATGTGCCTGCAAAATCAAGTTTCATTTCTTGACGAAATGATCAAGCTCGACAGCGCATGTGCTGGGATGAGCCTGTGAGAATGTGTGTGTGAGATCGCCGACATTATCCAACTTGCCAAAAAAAAAAGAACAGAGAATGACAAACTGGATTCATGGAAGTGTGGCTCACTTTAAACAACCTTTCAGTACTTAGAAGGAAAAGAAATGGAGTGTGTTGGATAATGGCATCATTAAATATAATAATAGCGACATTAAATATAAATGTGCCTGAATGTGCGAGTAAGTTACTGAAGAGACAAGATGAGGTGGCCTCTTTACTATTAACTGGAGAGGACGGACTCCCCAGGGCCAATATTCCCTACACCAAACAAGGTTACTGTCTTTCCTCAGGCAAAGATCGGCCTAGTGTCCTAATACCATATCGCAACACAAATGCAACTTCCTTATCGATTCAAATACACAGCCAAAAAAAAAAAATATTCTCAGCTTGTTGCTTCAATGTTTAGGAAGTAAACACATTAGCACCTTCAGCACATGAAGGAATCCCCAAATAACATACTCAGCTAGCAAAATAAACAATTAGTCTTGGCAACTGACATGAATTTGCTGCTGAGTTTATGCGAGTTTCACACACACTGCTGTGTCGTCTTAGACTGCAGAAAGTCCCTTCTCTAAATTCATCCATACCACACATGCCATACTGATCAGCATGAGAACATGAGAAAAGAGGGAAAACAACATATCTAATAACTAAAGAGAGAGCGAGAGAAAGGATGGGAGGATGCTTTGATTGAATTTCACTGGCTAAAATTTAATTTCATTCATGAACACTCACATGATAAGCCAGTAGCCTGCATGGCAGGAGGAGAAAGAAACGGACAGAAAGAAAGAAGTGACGCAGACAGAACTGATAATAGATATGGCAGAATTGGGAGGACAGGTAAAATTAAGTTAGGGGTAAAGAAACAACAACGGTGTAGTCATTAAAAACAAATCAGTCGTGTTTCTTGAGTAAGATTGAAAGACACATAATACCTGACTTTACTAAACGCTTCAGTGGTAATTTTATTTGTGTGCTAAACTCCATCCTCTTGGACATGGGCGCCGATATTTATGTGCTCTGGCTTATGTCTATGAAACATACATTACATGAGGGTGTTTAAAAGCTCCATAATGCTTAAATTGCCTTGCTTTGGATAAGAATAAAAATGTCAGGTCATGCATAATATCTTTGAATTTAAATCTAGATTTATTCACATTGGCCCATGAAAACCTCTACATGGACAAAAGCCCGAAAAAAGTGCGGGGGGGCGAATTTACACGTCCCCTGCGTACTCTACACCCAGGCTTTTTCAAGAGTACTGTCATTTTTTCCGTTCAATGGTGCACTTGATGAATTCATTACACAAAAGTTATTATTGTCTCGCCAAGAGAAACACACGGACTGCAATTGCATTATGAACCAAACAAAAACACATTCTTGTTGTCATGAGTCGCTCTCTCACTGATATACCTGGTGATTTTGGAGTTATAATTTTATACTAATTATAATAACTTAAAATGCAATTTATCATTACCCAAAAAAAACCAGAAAGTACAAGCATTTGTGTCAGGTTATGTTATGTTATAATTCTAAATATAACGTTATTTTTGTGTACTACAACCCTGATGTGAGATCCATCAATCAGAGAGGTTCCCAAAATCTCAATCGATTTTTTGATTGGTTAAAAAAAAAAAAGAAAAAAAAGGAGAATATCTTGTGTTTTTTTGTGTACTTCCAATAGATATTATTCTAATGTAGGCTGGAATGGATTATAGCATTGCAAAGCATTTTATCTTCCACATTCCTTCAAAGAAATCACTGAATTATACAGTTAATATGACAAAAACTGTGGAGACAGCAAATCAGAATTGAGACAAAAGTTATTAGCGTCAACTAAAAAGAGAAAACGTCTCAGGTTACGTAGACGCTGCGTCAAGCGCTGCGGGAACACCTCTGCGTGATTGCGTCATGAAGCACTTGTGAAATCAGTCCAATGGCGTGCTGGGACGTCATAGGCAGGTGACATCATTGACCAGGAAACTATAAAGCACCCCTGAACCAAACAGTGTCAGCTTCTGATCAGTCGAAACAAGTTGGTCACAGGCATGCTGGGAGTATGGCAAAGCGAATCAGCGTCTCGTTCCCTCTCAGGGAACCATGGTTACATACGTAACCTGAGACGTTCCCTTTCAAGGGAACTCACGCTGCGTCAAGTGCTGCGGGAACCCAATACCCACGCCGCCCCATTTCTCTGGCACCTCTTCGATAGGCTCAAAGGGAGCCAGGGCTAGACCTTCTAGAACTATGGCCAGATCCCAGATCGGCACCCTCGAGCGGGCCGCAGGCCTTAACCTCAGAGTACCACGGAGGAAGCGAGTTACCCACAGATGTCTCCCCACAGATGTGCCTTCTAAGGGAATGTGGTAAGCAGAGATAGCCGCCACATATACCTTCAAGGTAGAAGGGGATAACCCTGAAGAGAACTTCTCCTGAAGAAACTCTAGTACTGAACCAACCAGGCAGTCAACTGGATTCAATGAATGGTTCGTACACCATAAGACGAAGTTTCTCCATTTAAGGGCATAAACCTTCCTCGTGGAAGGAGCTCTGGAGTGTAGTATGGCCTCTACTAACTCAGTAGAGAGACCAGAAGCTTCCACAGCTCCGGGCGTGGGTGCAAAATTGACCCCCTCGCCTGGGAGAGAAGGTCCCTCCTGACTGGAATTTCCCATGGAGGGCCCTCGAGGAGAGGCACGATATCCAAAAGCCATACTCGACCGTACGGATCAACACATGATGGCCCCTGAGGTCTGGGAGAAAGTGCCTGAGTGCCAGGAACATGGCCATCAGCTCCAGCTGGTTTATATGCCAGGAAAGTTGATGGCCGCTCCACAGACCCCGGACCGAGTGACCACTCATGATCGCTCCCCAGCCGGTGAGGGATGCATCCGTCGTTAGCACTAGGCGACGACAAGGAGCTCCCAACACCGGTCCCTGGGACAGGAACCAAGGATCCTTCCACATAACCAAAGCATGAAGGCATCACCGCGTGACCTTGATCATGCGAAACGGATTTCCCCTCGGGGAGAATCCCTTGGTTTTGAGCCACCACTGCAGGGGTCTCATGTACAGCAGGCCAAAAGGTATCACGTTGGACGCTGCTGCCATCAGACCCAGTAGTCTCTGAAACTGTTTTACAGTGAGTGACTGGCCTAGCTTCACCTTGCTTACTGCTTCGAGGATCGACTTTAGCCGAGCAGGTGCTAGATGAGCCGTTATGGTCTTTGAATCCCGCACTACACCTAGAAAGGTGGTACTCTGAAGTGGAGATAACACACTTTTCTTTGCATTTAGCCTTAGCCCCAACACCTTCATATGAGTGAAGACAGCATCTCGATGCTGAATCGCCAGTTGTTCCGACTGTGCCAAAATGAGCCAATCGTCTATAAAGTTCAGAACGCAGATGCCCTGGAGTCTCAGAGGAGCCAGCGCTGCATCCACACACTTTGTAAATGTGCAGGGAGATAATGCTAGGCCGAATGGAAGGCAAACCTGAGGAACTTCCTGTGTTGAGGAAGGATGGAGACATGGAAGTATGCGTCCCTTAAATCTATCGTGACACACCAGTCCTCGGACCAGATCTGACACACTATCTGTTTCAGAGTGAGCATTTTGAATTTTAGTTTCTTGACTGCGCGATTCAGCTGGCGCAGATCCAGAATGGGACGCAGCCCTCCATCGGCTGTAAAACCCTGACTCTCTGCTGTGGGGAGGGACCCTCTCTTTAGCCTCTTTTCGCAAGAGAGTCTGTACTTCTTGTTCCATAACCAGAGCCTGCTCGGGGTTGACCACCGTGGGTACCACCCTGTTGAATTTGGGCAGGTGTGACCCGAATTGAATTCTGTACCCTTTTTCTACTGTCTGCAGGACCCAATCGGAGATATTTGGCAGAAGTTTCCACGCTGCCAGAAAATCTACTAAGGGAACCAGCCTCTCGAGGCTGGCCTCTGGTGTTTGTCAAGTGGTCAGCTTGGTGTCCTGAAACGGCGCACCGGCAGGAAGCAACCGAACTGACCCCTTTTGAGCCCTTCTTGGAGCACACGTGGTGGCAGGGTTGGCAGAACAGCCCCCTGATGGCACCGAGGGGAGGCGGGCACCGTGTAATGAGGTGAGCACCGACTCTCCCCAGAGGGAACTGCCATCAGAAGCCTGACACCTCTGGCGTCAGGACTTCTTCGCCGAAGCCTTCCTGGAGATAATAACAGTCCTCAGATCTGCTCTACCTCGGGACGACTTCGGCTGTGAGCGCTGCCCCGACCCCCAGTCTCTCTGTGGGGGAGCTCGGGCAGCAACGCTCTTTTTTTGTTTTGCTCTGTATGAGGAGGACGTACTCGGAGACATGAGATTTTCGTGGGAGGAACTTTTGAAACGTTGCTGCTTGTTTCTTGGCTTCCTGGAACCTCTCGACGACTGTGTTGACTGAGTCGCCTAAGAGGCCAGCAGAGGAGATTGGAGCATCTAAGAGGAACTTTTTGTCTCCTCCTTTCATATCTGATAAATTTAACCAGAAATGCCTCTCCGTAGCCACCAGGGCTGGCATAGAACGGCCGATAGATTTGGCCGCCTCCTTGGTGGCCCGGAGAGACAAATCAGCAGATCTCCTAATCTCCGCAATCGTTTCGCGACCCACTTCCTCACACTCCTCATCAATGTCTCTAAGCAGGTCAGCCTGGTATGCTTGTAAAACCACCATAGTGTGTAAACATGCGGCTGCCTGACCTGCTGTCGAGTATGCCCTACCCACTAACGCTGATGTCTTTTTTACTGGTTTAAAGTCATCTAATTTACTCGTTTGACGAACTTCCTGCTTTTCTGCCGGCCAGTCTATTCTTAATCTGGCTACTGCACGAGTCACAACATCCATAAGCTCCTCGTGAGCGTGTTTATGAGGTGGCAAATCCTCATCTAAATTATCAAGGCTCACAACATCCAGTTCCTCGGAACTGGAGTGCTGATGCACCTGCACTTCAGAGCGAGCAGAAGAAACCGCAGAGCGTGCTTCTGACTCGCGATCTGAAGCGCCAGATCTAGCAGGTAAAGGCAGAGAAAAGGCATCGCCCGTCTCTAACCCCGCTACTAGATCCATCTGCGAACCCCAGGACGCGAGCCTTCGCTGTGCCTCGGCAGCAGCGGGACCCAAGCCCTGAGGAATGCGTGCCGAAGCGCCTCCTCGAAGAGCGCTCGGCGGGACCAGAGCGTTCTCATTGCCAGTTTACACAATCAGCCCCCTCGAGGGCTGCTTGAGCATGCTCCAGTCCCAGACAAACAACACAGAGCAAATGCGTGTCACCACCCGTAAGATAACGAGGGCAAGGAGGCACACACTGTCTGAATTGCTTATTCGCAATTTATTTATTTTTTTTACACAGAGACACACACTTTTTTGACAAACGATTTGACACAGAGCGCTTGTGAAGACACAGAAGCTGACACTGTTTGGTTCAGGGGTGCTTTATAGTTTCCTGGTCAACTCAAACACTTGATATGCATGTTGATGTATGCATGTTAATGTATATTTGTAAATAAATTTAATTATGACAGAATTTTTATTTTAGGGTGAACAATCCCTTTAACTGTCACTTATGTTTGAACCAATTCTAATCAGAACTAATGTTCACTTAAACCATTATTACATTCATTTATCTAGGAGCAAATGTCATCTTACTGATGTTCTACGTGTTCATTTGGGAACTAGACTGATGCATAATTTAATCCACAGTATGCACTTCAATATTTGTTTCAACACTGTAAAATCGATTAAGTTTACCTTACTTAAAAAAGAATGCAAACCGATTGCCTTTAAGTAAAGTAAAAGCTTGTGCTTCATGATGCTTCATTATAATTCTTGATGCTTCAAATTGTTCATAAAGTTTTAAAAACAAATCCATATGAATGGAGCGGTTTAGACACTAGATTCTTTTATAAAGAAATAAACGTCTTTTATTCACATTTAAACATTAATCAAAGCACACATCAGATATGATAAACAAAGCATGCTTGCTTGACATGAGAGAACCAATGAGGATCATTCTTGTGTGTTACACAGCATGTTTGAGCTTCGGCAAGAACCAATGAGGTTTGTTCTCGCGCATCAAGCAAGTACAGTTGAGCTTCTGTTTATATTTGCTGATCAAACGTTTATGTGAATAAATTCAATCTGTTTATCATATAAGCGTTCATCTCTCTTCAGAAAATTGACCAAACCTCTCAAATATGGATTAGCTTTACAGTCTCTTTATGAACTTTTTGAAGCGTCAAAGTGGTAGTTGCATAGACTGTCAATGGAGGGAGAGAAATCTCTCAGATTTCATTTAAAATGTCTTCCTTTATACAACAGTTCATTCTAGTTCTCAAATCTAATTGGCTGAGAACCTTTTCCAGCATCACCAGGGCAACCGTTTCACTGTTTGTATCAATCTGCTTGCAGAATTTTTCACAGCGAAGTGTCATGATGAAGAGCAAACCCACCAAAATTTGTCAAATTTACAAATACTACTGTTGTTGTATCATGGAATGTAGTTTTAATAGTTTTTTTAGGCGAGAATGTAGTTATTTAGACCTTAAATATATATAAATAAATCATAGAGCCTATTTGACAATTTGTTTAGATGTTTTTGGAGATGTGAGCTCCAGGCCGCCAGAGAATGTGCCCTCAGAGAATAGTTTCATCTCGGCCAGTCCTTTGGGAATTTGCCGCTGGCTTTTACGTAGATAGTGGTTAAACATGAGAAATAATTTCTTTTGGATATTTCAAGCGGTCAATCTTTGGTCTTATTAATCTATTACTTGTTCTATAGCGCAACAATTTGGCTAAGGACAAAGTTAAATTACATAACTTTATATTTTTATTTTCTTAATTTGTACTTAATCCTGTACTATAACGAGCACTGCTTCTGTACTTTTGACTGAACAGTTTGCCCTGTTTATTTCCTATTGTACAAACTTCCTATACTTTTATAATGGATATTTAAATATTATTTTACAATAAATAATATTTTATATAAATAACATGCTGTATTTGGTATTGAGACTGTCTTTATGAGTGAGTCTGAATATATTGAAAGGGACTGAAACAAGGATGTTGTTTTTACTTTAAACAACACCTTATAAGATGCAACTTACAAATGCTCTGACTAGCACTGTCATGGGAGATCCCCTTAACTGTTTAAAGGACAAAGACAAATACATACATTTCCTCAGCGGACATTCAAACTTATTTTGTAATTATGAATATATAACATTGACCTGAAGAATATTGGCTACTGTAGATGCAGAATTTAAAATTAATTACGGAGACTTGGGCTCAGTTGTTAAACTGTCAACTGTTTTATATATACATAATATCTCACACTCGTAGCCATGCAATATGGCTCTATATCAGCACAGCCGAATCACAGTCATGCTGATATAGAGCAATATCACATGGCTACGAGTGTGATATTGCTTCATTTGTGTTTTGAAGATGAACAAAAGACATGCAGGCGAGTAAATGATGACATAACGTAGACCCATCCTCGACCTAACCACAGGCTCTACTCTTCAGCACAATGGTAACCTCCCCAAAATGCAGACATAACAGAAACCAGTTTAAAACTAAACATAAAAGAACATTAAACAGTAACAAATCTCCTCCTATATTAATCTTGTGCAAAAAGCAAGCTGGGAATTAGAAATCTGCTGTAACTCATTTAGTTGAAGTTCTGCCAATATATCAATATCTTAAAAAGGGTTTTCTGAGAAACAAAGCTTAGTACACAAACAGTACAGATTACTAGATTTCTACAATGGTATAACTTTTTAATTTTACAAAATTACATTGTGCCCCTATAATAAGAAACCTAACAACAGGATTTTGCCTTATTTTAAGATAATTTCTGCAAAACCACAGTACTTCCATAGACTTACATTAGAAAAGAGTAAAGGACTGTCTGATAATACTGTAAACAACAACAACAACAACAGGTTCCGTTCTTCGTACCTCGCTTAATACATCTGAGATGATTTGACAGATCCCAGATCTTCTAATCGTGATAACTGATCTCTGGCTAATTTAGTTCTTCAAACAAATTTGCGGATTGGATTAAAATATATGGATTAAGTTGTTTGAAATCGCCTTCCTGTTTTCACCACAGGTAAACCACGATCAGCAATGCAGCGATTGGCTGGCGGCAAGACAGCAACGTAATGACATCATATAATTAAAAAAGACACCTGGCGAAAAAACAAAAACAAAAAAATGCAGAATTTCTGGACCTTATAAGGAAACAACCATAACAACATAAAAGTTACAATAGATAAATGAAATGTGCATTTGTGCAATGTTTTTTTTTAAAACATGATTCCCAATTATTTATATTCATGATTGTATAGTATTTGTACACCCTTTACACATTTAATTATATTTTGTAATTTGAAATTCATTTAATTTTTTATTCAATTTGAAGCAGATGTTACGTGACAGCATTAATTAAAGTTTCTTAAGGGTCAAGATCAAGTTGTCTGCATCTCTTGTGCCACATCAAGCCACTCCCATAATAGCCGTCACCACTCAAATTAATGCACGGCTCAGAGTAACTGTCCAGCATGTGTGTAAGACTCCAATAAAATTATTATGTAATTATTCCATCACAAATAAATCTCTGTGTAAATAAAGTGTCTATAGTATTATACATAACATTATAATATTATTTTTAAATACATTTTTATATTATTATTATTTAAAATTATTATTGCCCACCTGGTTAGGTAAGGAACTGGGACAGATTTTAAGTATCAACGCTCCTTAAAAAGATGCAATCTAATCTTGTTTACATGAAATAAGCCTGCTCCCGAGCAGGTTTAAGTTTTCGGACCTGTTGCTATGACAGCAAGTCAAGGATGAGCTTCGAAGAACCAAACAATCCAAGATCATGCCAAATCGTCAACAATCAAATCCAGCTAACTCAGTTAGCGACGTATGAAGAATGGACCCCAGGACTGGTATTGGCTGGTACAAGCAAAAAGGAAAATAACTGACCATGTTGGTCCCTCCAGACCAGTAGAGGAAGAATCCATCTGGGTCCACTTTGAGGGTGACAAGGCTGGGTGTGCTGTTGGCCTCCTAAACACACAAATGAAGAAAAACAAAGGCATTGGTGGCATTCAGTACATTCATACAGTTTTACTAACAACATCAGTAGGCCTACTCCTTCTACAGAGAGCAGAAGAATGTCATTCACTTAATGATATGAACAACTTTAGCAACTGACATGACTACTAATGAAGATCACTTAGAAACAATGACATGGTTTACAACATATTACATATAACTAATTGCTAATTCAGCTGCAACTTAATTCAACTGAAACCATAGTAACCAAGTCACAGTGACAGCCATGCCAATACCAGACATCAATGATGAACATACAGCCAATAAGAAGAAGAATGGCAGAGACATGGGCATAATGATTTAAAAGTAAGTCAGATAAATGGGAAGTGCTTGGAATGGGTTGATGGTCCTGAGGTACTGTGTGATTTAGAAATGAATGTAATGACTGAAACCAAAACCTCAAAAGTCACAGAGAGAGACATTAGATGAGTTTAACGCACAAGTAACAGAAAGTGATGGCTGCATATGACTGGAATTGCATATTACCATAATATATACTGTACTTGTATTTATTTTAAAGTATGTAGTATGTATACTACACAATACACTACCGTTCAAAAATTTGGGGTCAGTAAGATTAGATTATTTTAAATAAATTAATACTTTTATTCAGCAAGTATGCATTAAATTGACCAAAACTGAGAGAATAAAGACAATTATAATGCTAAAAAATTGCTACATATTTCTTTCAAATTTGAAATCTATAATTACAATCAAAATTATTCAACCCCCAAAAGACTGTAATAATTAAAAAAAAAATGTAGGCTTTTCTAAAGATTTAATAATAATAATCTTTAGTGGTAAATTAAAAGTGATAATGTCAATATATAATGTAATGCTTTTGAGTTACGGTATTTTTTTGTAACACAGCTGTCAAAATGATTTAACCCCTATTTAACGATGCTGTTTTTAAGTCACTTATTTGTATGGTATGGTACAAAATTGTGTTAAAACAATTAAGCCTTTGTAAACTCTATAACAAAACTGAATTAACTAAAGTTGAGTAGCAAATACAGCCAAGTTAAAAGAGTTCTCACAAAAGCTATAGAGAACAAATTGTTTTATTACATTAGAAAGTCTATGGCTACAAGAAGATTTCCAAAACACTAAAAGTTCCTAGAGACACAGCTGGCAGCCTTATTCATAAGTTTAAAATGTGTGTTGAGGGTTTTGAGAGGAAAAAGCACAATATCATTCAGGGGAATAAAATGTTTGATCAGAGCAACTGAGAAAAACCCTCAATTTACTGCCAAAGACTTGCAAGATGACCTGATGAAAGGAGGAAAAAAACATTTCAATGCAGAGTATAAGAAAAACACTAGACAAGCATGGCCTTCATGTTGGGACATCTTGCCGAATGCCACTCATGACCAAGAAGAGCATAAAAAGGCCAACTTGAATATGCTAAAATTCATTTGGATAGACCTGTGGAATTCTGGAAGAATGTTTTATGAAGTGATGTGACCAAACTGGAACTTTTTGGACCCATGGATCAGCAAAAAAAGGCAAAGCTAATGAGCAGAAGAACACCTCCATGGTCAAACACGAAGGCGTACAGTCTTGTTATGGGAGTGCTATGCTGTTGCAGGAAGTGAAAATCTTGACTGTATGAAGGACATCATGAATTCTTTAAAGTATCGAGCCATTTTAGCAAAGATGGTGATGCCTTCGGAGCAGAGACTGAAGCTTGATGATCAATGGACTTTCCTGAAGGGCAGCCATCCCAAAGTGTACATCCAAATCTACTGAAGCTTGGTTCAGGGATCACTCGTAGAATGTTCTTGAGTGGCCTGTACAGTCCTCAGATCTAAATCTCATTGAAAATATTTGGTGGAATTTTAAGAAAGCAGTGGTAATGTAAAAACCAAAGATTATCATTGATCCTGAAGCTTTTACAAGCGAGGAATGGGTTGAGATTGCAGTAGAGAGGTAAATGAAGCTTCTAAGCACTTACGTGAAGTGTTTATTGGAGGTTATAAAGAATAAAAGATTCTGCACAAAATGTTACTTTCGGTGGTGGAATAATTTTGAACACAAATGTTTAGAGCCAATTTGATTTTTTTTTTTTTTTTTCATTTCTCATCAACATTCTCAGAATCACTCAAATGTGTATTATTAAACTTCCTATAATTAGTTTACTGATGCCTTTGTTGAATTGTTTTCATAAAATTTTGTTCTTGGCAACAAAATGTCTTCCAGGTCAAGGGGGTTGAATAATTTCAATTGCAACTGTATATTAATAAAATGTATATAAAATGTATATAAACAAAATGTATCATGGTTTCACAAAAATATTAAGCAGCACAGCTGTTTTGACAATATTAAGTAATGTTTCTTGAGCACCAAATCAGTTTATTAGAAGGATTTTGTAATGTGGCACTGAAGACTGGAAAAAACTCAGCTTTGCCATCACATGAATAAGTTTATAAAATATTTTAAAATACAAAACAGTTATTTTAAATTGCAATAATATTCCACAATATTACGGTTTTGATTTAAAAAAAATAAAAATAACTGAAAATATTTCAAAAGACACTACATCAGGGCACTAAATCTGATGTGTTTGGACAATCAGTTAAGAGCTAATTTCATCTGTATGTGTAAGCCGTAAAGTTACATGTGGCTGCTGATCTATAGGCCTAGATGCAGTCCTGTGGAATGTTTGTATATGATTAAATTAATCTGGGAGCACAGATTTCCTTTACAACCTCTCTGAAAAACTCCACCCAGCACTGAGAGATATAAACACACACACAAACACACCAGCTGTCTCTAAGCATAATCAAATGCATTTGCATACTGACTGCTTTAAATGTTTGCATAAACAAATGTTAGTGTTGCAATACTACTGCTGAGTAAGCATTATTTAAAGCACCGTTTTCTATCTGTGTGCACAGACCTGTCAAAACTTCAGGTGAGCTGAAAAAATTATAAAAGACAGCAGAAAAAATAAAATGGACAGACGGCATATGAGAGAAAGAGAGAGATAAGTAGCAGACCTTGGTCTGGGTAAACAGCATATTTTATTTGACATTAATTAAAACAGGGTTATAAAGAAAAAAAATTCTGTGCGTTCAACAGATCGTACGGTCTTAAAGGGATAGCTCACACAAAAATTAATATTCTGTCATCATTCATTTACTCACCCTTATGTGGTTACAAATCTGTGTAACCGTACAAAGGACAACGTTTTAAGAAATGTCTCTTTTTTCAATTCAGGGGAAATCAATGGTCACCAAAACTGTATGGATAGCAATATTCTTCAAAATGTCTTCTTTTGTGTTAAGGCAGAAGAAAGAAATCAATGCCAGTTTGGAACAACATGAGGGTGAGTAAAGGACGACAGGATTTTCATTTTGGGGTGAGCTATCCTTTTAAGGTCCTTGGTTACTACCTTGGTTTTTGGTGCACTGGGAAGGTTTTGGAAAGACAAAACAGGGTAAACAACATTACAACTTGAACATGTGGAAGGGAGGGAAGTGACCTTCACCCTGTAAGGGTCTCATTAGTGTGTGTGTACAGGCTTATAAAAAACGGTCAAGTTTCTCCCAATGTCAAGCCCTAATGATCTGACACACACGCACAACACACACAAAACCATACCCTTACACGAAAATAATTTTTACATTAAAAAAGTAATACAATAAGTAATTTATTAAAGTAATTTATAAATAAATAAATGCATCTTATATATTTTTATTTTTACCTTTGACGATGACCACAAATGGAGGTCTTGTCATTTTGCTAATATGTGAGGAGAACTTTATTTAAGTTTATCCAAATTACAGCTTCGTCTTTGTGTGCATGGTTGACATCTGCACATGTCAGAGAACTTTAAATGGTTATTTGGGTAAACCATTAAAGTGAACTGAAGCTTGTGGCCTGCAAACAACAGCAGTGCGTGCATTCTCTCAGGCAGAGGCGCACACAGTTAATGCATCAACAATGTCAGTTATTTCAGTGGGCGAGTGGCCCGCTCTCTTGGCTCTTGGGTGTATTTGGCTTCCAAAATGTGCATGCTTTTATAGCCTTTACATAATGCACATACAAACTACGACATGACTTACTTAAACACTTCAAAGTATGGGAATGCAGGACAAGTAGAGAATGACAGAGACAAAGAAAGTTGTCAGCATGTATATTATATGTGCCGCCTTCTCAACATGCAGCTTTTTATGTCAAGACTTCACCTTTGGACACACCAGATTAGCAGGGCATGGACACATACACATGTACAGTACATACAGGCAAGTAAGGGATAATGTAAAGCCAGTCGCTCATTATTGCTAAATGGACCCTGACCTGAAGCAGAGGGGACATGGATCACCCTGAAGGGGTTTGTTTTGCGATAATGACCACCTGACTGTACATTATTCCGCCTTGTTACATGGTTACTTTCCCTAACAAATAAATGGACATGAAAAACTGATTTGTGTAGAAAATATTATCTTATTAGTAGATTAGTTTAAAGCTTTTGCTAAAAAAAGATAAGTTAAGATATATTAAATATACTTAATGTATATTAAAATATATATTGACAAAAAAATTTATAAATATTAAAAAGTTATACATATTGCAATATAGTGCACAAGGCCTGTTCACACCAACACAACTGTTCGGCATAAACATTTTGTCTGGTTTGCAAGAAATTTGTCTGTTCAGACAATGTAAAAAAAAAGCCAGACAGGCTGAATGAAAACGCAAATTCACTCTCTGAAAGTAGCCGGCGCTTATTGAAAAGCAGAAATAACCTGGTTACCCCAGTACAAAGCACTACGCAACTTTCCGTGTCGCAGAAAAAAGGAATTCAAACAGTATGAGTATTTACATGTTTTCAAACAGCCAGCCAGAATCCATTTATCATAATTTAATGGAAAAGTATGACCAGCACAGTCTTCAGAGTCTGTTCCACAAAAGAATGAAATTCATACAAATTAGGAATGACATGAGCATGAGTAAATAGCTATGTTTCCATCCAAAGTTGCGAATATTGGAATATCGCATAAAACATTTGCAAATAAAGCAGTTTCCATCCAGTCAGTCGAAAAAAAACTAAATCGTCACTTCCTGATAAACTGGCGATAAATATCGTTGATGTGGTAAGAGAAGCCACTATACAGTCAAGCCAAAATTTATTCAGACACCTTCAACATTTTCTCACATTATCACAGTTTATTCGCTATAGTTTTGAAAATGGTAATCAAATATGACAAGAACAGTTAAACTGTGTCAGAACAAATTCATCTTGATAATGTCAGATAACTTTGATAGAAAGGTATGTAATGGATTACAATCAACCAATCAGCTGTCAGCTGTTAAATTTGAGTACACAAAAATACCAATTTAGGCTAACCAATTACCAAGCAATGCTTCATTTTGTTCAGTCTGTGGTGTAAAAGGTTGCATTAGCAATTAAAGTAAAAACAAGCAAAACATGGTCAGGTCAAATTGTCGGAATAATTTTGACTTGACTTGTCATTTCAGTCAAGTCAAGTCAAGTCAACTTTATTTATATAGCGCTTTTTACAATGCAGATTGTTTCAAAGCAGCTTCACAGTGTTAAACAGGAAAATAATGAACAGAATTTGATTCGGCTGTACAGCCGCTCTGGAGAAAACGGTGATGTCATCAGCTCATTTCAATTATCATATATATTTAAGTAATGTAGTTTATATAATTTAGTTTAGTAATTAAATTTATTTGGATATTTATTTGAAAATTTAGTGTCCCCAACTGAGCAAGCCAGAGGCGACAGTGGCAAGGAATTAAAACTCCATCAGGTGTCCTAATGGAGAAAAATAAACCTTGGGAGAAACCAGGCTCAGTCGGGGTGCCAGTTCTCCTCTGGCCAATTAACAAACAGTGTATGTTTATTATTTTGGCAGCCTTATAGGTCAGAAGTAATATTAGAGCGGATTATTCGAAAGATCGGTGGCATCACGGCGGGTTTATTGAGGATGGCGTGTCGATTAAATAATTATTAAATAGGAATATTCATCACGCCGGAGATGGATCCATTGAGGATGCCATGTTGATGAGCAATTTCAGAGGGTAGACTAATTGACACGGTCTCTGCAGACATTTCAGGGATGCGTTGGTAATGTCTGGGCGCTGGTCCACCATCTGATCTGGATACGGGACGGATCCGGCTGACTGCAGTAAACCTCGGGATAAACAGAGAGACTAACATTAGCGTAGATGCCATTCCTCTTATGATGTAACGAGTACATCAGGTGTTATGGGAAGTGTTCCCGGTTCCGGCTGACCTAGTTAATGCAGCCTAACAATTTGAATAAAATATAAATTAAAAATGTTTTATGTGTATGCCATAGTAAAGAGATGCATTTTTAAGTTAGATTTAAACTGACAGAGTTTGTCTGCTTCCCGAACAATGCTAGGAAGGCTGTTCCAGAGTTTGGGTGCTAAATAGGAAAAGGATCGACCGCCTGCAGTTGATTTTGATATTCTAGGTATCAACTGGCCAGAGTTTTGAGACCGCAATAGACGTGATGGAGTATAATGCGTTAAGAGCTCGCTCAAGTACTGGGGAGCTAAACCATTTATTTGTAAGTAATTAGCAAGATTTTAAAATGTATGCAATGTTTAATAGGGAGCCAGTGCAGTGTTGACAGAACCGGGCTAATATGGTCATACTTCCTGGTTCTAGTAAGAACTCGAGCTGCTGCATTTTGGACCAGCTGCAGTTTATTTATTAAGCGAGCAGGGCAACCACCCAGTAGAGCATTACAATAATCTAGCCTTGAGGTCATGAATGCATGAACTAACTGTTCAGCATTTTGCACTGAAAGCATATGCCGTAATTTAGATATATTTTTAAGATGGTAGAATGCAGTTTTACAGATGCTAGAAACGTGGCTTTCAAATGAGAGATTGGTATCAAAGAGCACACCCAGGTTCTTAACTGATGACGAGGACTTGACAGAGCAGCCATCAAGTGTTAGACAGTATTCTAGGTTACTACATGTGGAGTTTTTTGCCCAATAATTAAAAATTCAGTTTTTTCTGAATTAAGTTGCAGGAAATTACTAGTCATCCAATTTTTTATATCAGCTATGCATTCCGTTAATCTTGTGAATTGGTAAGTTTCATCAGGGTGTGAAGAAAAATAGAGCTGAGTATCGTCAGCATAACAATGAAAGCTAACGCCATGCTTCCTAATGATATCTCCCAGTGGTAGCATGTACAGGGTGAAAAGCAACGGTCCTAGCACTGAGCCCTGCGGTACTCCATATTGAACTTGTGATCGGTGTGACATCTCTTCATTTACTGTTAATATACTGTTTAATATTATTAAAACGGTCAGATAAGTATGATTTAAACCATGCCAATGCAATTCCACTAATGCCAAAATAATTTTCGAGTCTATTCAAAAGAATGTTGTGGTCGATGGTATCGAATGCAGCGCTAAGATCGAGTAACACTAACAGAGAGATACAACCACGATCGGATGATAAGAGTAAATCATTTGTAACTCTAATGAGAGCAGTCTCAGTACTATGATGTGGTCTAAATCCTGACTGGAAAACCTCACAGATACCATTTTTTTCTAAAAAGGAGCATAATTGTGAGGACACTGCCTTTTCTAGTATTTTTGACAGAAAGGATAGATTTGAGATTGGCCTGTAATTGACTAATTCTGTAGGGTCAAGTTGCGTTTTTTTAATAAGTGGTTTAATAATAGCCAACTTACAACTTACGGTACATATCCTAAAGTCAAGGATGAATTAATGATATTAAGAAGAGGATCTATGACCTCTGGAAGAATCTCTTTTAGTAGTTTAGTCGGTATAGGGTCGAGCATACATGTTGTTGATTTTGATGATTTAACGAGTTTAGCCAATTCTTCTTCTCCTATAGCAGTGAATGAATGTAATTTTTCCTCAGTGACACTACAATGCTCTGTCTAATGTGATACAGTAGTAGACGGCTGCATGGTTATAATTTTTTTCCTAATATTATCAATCTTACAAGTAAAGAAGTTCATAAAGTTATTACTGCTGTGCTGTTGGCAGACATCAGAAGTTGAAGCTTTATTTTTGGTTAATTTAGCCACTGTATCGAATTGTTTTTTGTTTTTTTTCTACGAGAGTCGAGAAATAAGCAGATCTAGCAGTTTTTACGGCCTTTCTGTATGAAATCATGCTCTCTTTCCACGAAATGCGAAAAACTTCCAGTTTTGTTTTCTTCCAGCTGCGCTCCATTTTTCTGGCTGCTGTTTTAAGGGCCCGGGTGTGCTCGTTGTACCACGGCGTTGGACTATTCTCTTTAATCTTCTTTAAGCGCAGAGGAGCAACTGTGTCTAAAGTGCTGGAAAAGAGAGAGTCAATAGTTTCTGTTGCAACATCAAGTTCCTCTGGGCTATCTGGGATGCTGAGGAGATGAAACTGAGGAGGAAGTTTATTTATAAAGAAATCTTTAGTCTCAGCAGGGATAGTCCTGCCATATTTGAAGCGAGGGGACGGCTTTGCAGCCTTTGCTAAATTAAGTATACATGATACTAGGTAATGATCTGAGATGTCATCGCTCTGCTGCAGAATTTCAACGGTATCAACATTTATTCCATGTGACAATATTAGGTCTAGAGTATGATTACGGAGATGAGTGGGTCCTGATACGTGTTGCCTAACTCAAATAGAGTTTAGAATGTCTCTAAATGCCAATCCCAATGCGTCTTTTTTATTGTCTACTTAAAGGACTTTATCTGTAGCCAGTACTAACTCTGATAAAAAAATCAGCTAATTCTCTGGTAAAGTCTGTATGGTGCCCTGGTGGCCTATATACAGTAGCCAACACAAATGATAAACAGGATTTATCAATTTCACTACATAACATTACGTAAAGCACCAAATCTTCAAAATAATTATATTTGAAACTAGACTTCTGAGTAATACTGAAGATATTATTATAAATTACAGCAACACCTCCCCCTTTACCTTTCAGACGCGGCTCGTGTTTATATCAATAATCTTGTGGGGTGGACTCATTTAAAGTAATGTAGTCGTCAGGTTTTAGCCAGGTTTCTGTCAAACACAGCACATCTAGATTATTATCTGTAATCATATCATTAACAATAAGCGTTTTAGAGGAAAGGGATCGAATATTCAGCAGCCCGAGCTTTATCATTTGTTCATCTGTATTATATCTGTTGTTTATTTGTTGGACATCAATAAAATTTTTACCGTTGAATAGTTTTGGTGGTTTTTTGTATTTACTAATGCGTGGAACAGACACAGTCTCTATGTGATAATAGCTAGGTTAAAGAGTCTCTATGTGTTGGGATTTATCTGACTTCTGTGACGCGAGACAGCTAGCAGACGGTCGGGTAAGCCAGTCCGTCTGCTTCCTGACCTGGGCCCTAGTTAGTCAAGGTTTAGCTTTAAGACTATGTGCCAAATTACTAGAGAGAAGAGCGGCACCACCCCAGGAGGGATGGATACCATCTCTTTTCAACAGGTCAGGTCTGCCCCAAAAGCTTTTCCAATTGTCTATGAACCCATGTTATTTTGCCTATATAGCCTATATAATATATTCCTCAGAGTGCTTAGACAAAACGCAATAAATGCGGTCATGTTAACTTTCTTTCTGAGGTCATGTTTTCACGCCTTCTGTATTCAACTTACGCAGAAAGTGTAACGCCTCTCGCAGATCAAAGCACTTACGCTACGTTCTAGTGATACTTCACGGCAGTCAACCTCAATGGACCCCGTCACTGCCTTTATAAAGCTTGGAAGCGTCAGGATATTTATTAATATAACTTTGTGTTCATCAGAAACAAAGAAAGTCATATACACTTAAGCCGAAAGTATACTTCATTGTTTTACGTGTACGCGAGCGTATGCGTACAGTCGAACGCACAGCATTGCAAAGTATACTACTTTTGACTCGTACGCACACACAGGCGTTCGACGCATGCGCAGTTTTGAGCAATCTCTCACCACGTGCGTACTCTTCTGATGACGAAATTTGCACCACGCGCACTGTATGCTGACCCTTGCCTATGCGTAAAAAGTATACTTTGGCTTTAGGATGACAAAAACAGCATTTCAGATGCTGTGCAACGTGATCGGTCCGCTGGTTGGTCGCAAATGTCTTTTTTGTTGTGCATCAAGAAATTGCATCGGTAAATGTGTTTCCATTGTAGTTTATATACGTTTTCTTATCGGAAAATGTATCAAACTCAGTTGAGCGCATAAGTTCTGAATTTATGCACATCCACTGTTTTTCTTTTTATGCAATATCCCAAAATGTGAATAAATATAGTTGGATGGAAACATAGCTACAGATGACAAGATTCATTTCAGAATTCATTTTACCAAGAGGGATAAAAGCAACTGGTGAAAACAAGGAACTACAAAGAGTGGGAAGAAAATGCCAAAGACGTCCCAGGTTAGAATAAAGAATGAAAGAAGAGAGACATTTTCTGATGCACTTAAAGGCTGATTTACAGCAACCTTTCATAAGAGCAAATTACTTGGTCTAAATTACACACAAACACACACACACACACACACACACACACACACACAAAAAGGTCTCCTTCCTGAATGAGAGGGTGAAACAGAAGGAGAGGAAAGGCTGGAGGGGGCGAGCAGAGGTCAAACACACCCATATGTGAACTGTGGGTCATCGACTCATGACACATGTTCTGTTTGAGTATGCAATACGCCTCTGTTCTTCATGTTCTTTCTCAATCTCTGTCTTCAACTTGCTGAAAGTGTGTGGAGGCTTGTTTTACAGTGAGGTGAGACTCCATTAGCAGTGTAGCAAGAGTCAACAAACGCAAATACAGCTGCAGTGGGTCACCTGGATGAGTGTTACCCTCTCAGCCCTTTCCAGGAAACTGTTCATAGACAGCTTTTATACTGAATAATCAGCACGCACAACCAAACAGATCCTGGATGTAAAGCTACAGGATGATGTATGTTCTTGTATTTGTGCTTTATTGCTACTTGTTTTCTGTATCATCTCAAATCGCTGAATTGTTTTCTGGCTGCAAACCAAAATAACATGCTGGTATGAGGTCGGTCAAGTTTTGCATGTTGCAAACCACATCAACCCCTTGCATTGTGTATCTGTGTGCACCAAGGGCGTTTCTCCCCGGAGAAGGCAGGAAGCAGTGCAATGAGTGCATAAACAAATTTCTGATAAGAAATAATACAGTACAAACAAATATTACGAAATATAAGATCGAAACGTGTTGTGTCACTACATGTTCATATGTGATTAAAAGCCTAAATTAAACTTGTTCAAAGCACCTGTGTCTCTTCAGAAGACTTGGATCACTCAATTCATTTTTATGATCTCTTTTTGACCTTTTTGAAGTGATAACGTTTTGGTGGAATGAACATCTATTGCTCAGGTTTCATAAAAAATATCTTCAATTGTGTTTCAAAGATGAACAAAAGTCTTATGGGCTTGGAACGACTTCAGGGTGCGTAGAATTGATGACAGAATTTCCATTTTTTGGGTGAACTCTCTCTTTAAAATGCAAGTATTTGATGTGACTTTTATAAATTATGAAGGGATAATCCAGGAGTAGCTGGACATTACACGATTTTAATGCACAACGTGGAGGCAAAGAACCACCTGACGGGGAGCAGTGTGTCCTTCAATAGAAGCAGCCTAATATATATAACGGTGATTAAACTGACTTGGAATCTGTGCATTGCACACTTTCCAGCCAATCAGAATTGAGTATTCAGACAGATCATGGTATACATGTTAATATACACAAGTCCTAAATTATTGCAGTATTGGTTCTTTGCTGATAGTGCCATATAAATGCTGTCCCATATACCTTAATCTGGAGACAGTGTAATAATCAAATGGAAATAGCACACAATTTGGACTTTTATTTGGACTAAGAAGCCATACTTAGAGAGAAACCATTGCCTCCACATTTCTGGTGTGCATGCATATGTGTTCTAAACAGAGTGTGTGGTCTTCTTTCGTGTGACAAACACTAGATAGACGTGTGAGGAATGAAATAAGATGGGAGAAAAATGTGGGAGGACAAGCAAAAAAACAAAATGAATAGCATAAGGAGGAAATGAATGAGAAAAAAAATGTGAAACCACAAGAAACTTTTTTTTCTGGAAAAAACATGAGTGGCACTTACAGTTGTAAAAGTATAGTGTAGTACACTTGTAAACATACTAGACTATGCTAGTAGGTGCTTATAAGTGTAGAAGTAGTATGATGCTAGAGTGTTGTGGGTGGTTTCCAAGGCTTTGCTAATTACTATGCAGTTTCTAAAGTGTTCTGTGTGGCTTCAGCATGTTGCTAGGTGGTTGCTATGGTGTTCTAGTTGGTTGCTTACTGGCCCAAGTAAAAGGAGCTGAAAAATGGAAAATGTGAAACAAATCAGATTCTTTCTAAGCATGATCATAAGACTCTCTATACACAAACACACACTGCCTCAATTAGGATATTTAAAGGACCAACAAAACATAAACAACATTAATATTATAATATGTGGAGCAATTCCCTTCACAGGATGTGCCAAACTCTTGTGTACACATGCGCACCAGAAATGACTGCACAGTTCCCTTCTTCCTCAAAGTCAAATAGAGTCTATTAAACACACACACACAGATTTTGTCACACTCAATACAGTCAAAACAATAATATTTACCCTGAGACACATTACTTGTGGCCTTAAGAGTGTGACATTTCCAGATTTACACCACGACATACAAACACGCACGTGTTGTGTGACTAATAAACAGAGCAGTTAGGATTAGTACATGACAAGGAATGAGAAAAGGGAAGCAAAAACGAAAGTGGAAAGAGACAGCAAGTGAGCCATTGGGGACAGAAGTAGAATCTAGTGTTCATCAGATGTTCGGTCTTTTTGGGCTTCCTGTGATTTTCTCCTCTCTGCCTTCATGGTCTCTCATTTCTCTGCGCCTCAGAGTTTCAGGCCTTCACTTCTCAATATTTTCCTCCATGTTATCTCCTTGTTTGGCCTCCGTTTGTGAAACCTCTCTCCGCTCACGCACAGTTCGCCCTCCCTCCTTCCCTCTCAGAATTATCCTCCTACACCAGCCAAAATTTTGGTCACCCTGTGTGTCCAAGTCGCTGCTGTTTTTCTGCTCCATTGAGAGAAATACTAGCATAGTTTCTTGCAGTTCACACAGTTAATCACAAACCCTAAATACTTCCTTTGGAATTCCCTCAGAGAGAAAAGGATGAATAATATAGTCCCTGTGAATCCTCTGTCAGATTGCTTTGTTTAGACAGAGGGTATGTTCATTACAAACCGTCCTTACTGGGTTTGGACAACATTTATATTCCTGCTTGAAAAGCAGTTATGCAAGACAGCTACATCTGTACTGTATTTCTCTCTCACACACACACACACACACACAGAGATATGCAGAATTTGTCACTGAATCATATATGTACGACTGTATCTAACTTTTCACGGCTGCATAATATTCCCATTACTACGACCCTCAATGCTCACTTTCACCCCAGACACCTGTCAAGCGGAAGACTGAGCATAAATTTGCAAGTCAAAGTTCACAGCGAGCTGATGTGCTCAGGGGCATAAGTACTACAACACTGTCTTCACTGAACTACAACCAATGACTTAATTATGCATCTTAAAATAAAACAAAGAGTTATTCACTTGCCACGTTCGGTTAGGTGCCTTGTTCAAAGGCACCTCAGTTGTTTTCTTCCGGTACTGAGAATCGAACCCACAAAGTCCAACTCTCTAACCATTAGGCCACAACTGCCATTGACTATGGTATGAATAAGTATTCATAAGTATGGATGAAATTCAGAACAATGCATTTAAATAGAGACTGTTTAAAAGAATGATGGTTCATTAATTCTTTCTACTGTTCAAAAGTTTGGGGTCGGCAAGATTTCTCTTATGTCTCACCAAGGCTGCATTTATTTGATCAGAAAAACAGTAATAATAATAATAATAATAATAATAATAATAATAATAATAATAAAACAGTAATATTGTTAAATATTACTACAATTTAAAATAACTGTTTTCTCTTTGAACATATTTTAAATGTAATTTATTCCTGTGATGGTAAAGCTGAATTTTCAGCAGCAATTAATTCAGTCTTCAGTTTCACATGATCCTTAATAATCATTCTGATATGCAGATTTACTGCTCAAAAAACATTTCTAATCAATGTTGAAAACAGTTGTGCTGCAGCTGCTTAATATGGTTGTGGAAATCATGACATTTTCAGGATTTTTTGATGAATAGGAAGTTCGAAAGAACAGATTTTATTTAAAATAATTTGTACAATTATAAATGTCTATCACTTTTAAACAAACTGAATGTGTCCTTGCTGTATATGAATGGGAAAATCGGAACGCTAAATGTGGCTGTAGTTAAAATAGTCTTTCATGTTGCTCAGAGGCATGGCATTACTAAATATGGTAGTTGTAGGAATAAAAAAATCCTGCCTTACAGCCAATCACCTGTTTGTTTACACCAGGGGTGTCAAACTCAGTTCCTGAGAAGGGCCACAATCCTAAAGAGTTTAGTTCCAACATTGCTCCAACACACATGCCTGTGCTGTGTCTGAAGTCCAGAGATCTGAGTATTGTACATTTGAATTCACAACCGTTAAAAAAAGTATGTTCTATAATATGAATAGGAGTAGTATGAATGAAATTCGGACATACTACATCCGCTATGTACTTACTGTCACGTGACCTACCAGCGGCAGTTGCGTCACATCACCGCCATTCATGAATCCTCTCCTGTGGCCTCGTGGGATAGCAAAGTGTCCATCGAATGCGCACTTCAGAATCTCAGTGGAAATAGTAGATCATCTTCTACTGTTTTTCCAATGCTATATGTATTTGGACATACTACTCTTTTGGCATATTGTTTTTCGTACACTACATAGTAGGGAAGTATTTCATCTCGGATACAGCGCTGTAATTTTCAAATAAGCCTGAAGCAATTGATTAGCTGGATCCGGTGGACTAAATTAAGGTTAAAGCAAGGTGCGTTCGGGGCATGTTGAAATTACCGTAATTACGAGATTTCAACTTGTAAAAGCTTCACGTCATCGTCAGCTCGTAATTACAGCTCCTACTTGGAACCATGTGACTGCTGTATCACCTGACCACTACAGATTCACGCATAATTCCCTGTTCAAGGACATGAACAGCTCCAAATACAACGTCACGTGTTGTCATTTCGAGACAATGATAATTACAACATGGCGTGCATGCACCATAAACTCTGCAGGGCTGTGATGCTTTAAACAACATTCATGAAACAAGTGTTCAATGCTTCTAATTACAGTTTAGTTGTTCAGTTGAGTGCTGCACACAGTTTGCAGATTTAATACATTCGATTTTCACTACCTACAGTCTTCGGGAGCAAATTTGGTGGTAGAATGCGGCACAATGTGAATTTGTCACAAATAACCAAACTCTGTATACAAAGTGAGATTGATCACTCAAAAAAAGTTACAACTCTATTTAGCTGCAGTGCGTGTGTAGCCAGAGAGGCAGCAGACTTGATGGAGGGGATTAAGTTTAGCTGCAGTCCATTCCGTGATCAATTGGGATCCTATCCAAGCCAGCTTCCAATCCCAGACAAGTCAAGGGTTGGGAAATGGTCCATTGAATGTTTAAAGGTGCACTAGAGCATTACATCTTACAGTCTGACTCAAACTGGTTCATACTGAGAATTAGATAATGTATTATAGATCATTAGATCACATCAGTAGCCACAATGTTTGACTAGTTTCTTTCAGAGAGAAGACGAGATTAACAACACAAACAGGAGGGTGGTAGAGGCAAAGATGAAGAAAAAAGGCACTGTTTGCATCATCCTCTTTCTTGTTGATGTCTGACATTAAGTACCATGTGAATGTCCTCATCATCAGTGACAACCGCACAGCCACAGCATTAGAAGCATGCAAGGAAGGTATAAAAAGGTAAAAACACACAATATACTGAAAAGCCATAACATCACTAAGAGTTCAAGCCCTGACATGACATTCACACATTGCGAGTTTGCTTGCACAGCTTAGAAGCTTTTATCCATGTCTGTGTTATTAAAGATCATACAAAATGCATTATGACATCAGAAACGCTGTGACTTTCACACTGCTTCTCCCATACGTAACTAAACAGCATTCACCTGAGATCTTTGAAAACCATTAAAATGTGTTCTTGATTATAGTACAATGGCTTTAAAGACTCCCTTAAGGTGTTATCATCTTTATGATAAAAAAAAATTATATTAAATATTATATTGATGGAGTAACACACCTGGTTAGCTTCAATCACTTTCTGAATTTCATAATCTCACATGTAACAACTTCTATATTATTCTGCTATTATTTAATGAGAATAGTTCATCTTAAAGGTTCAGTGTGTAGTATTTATGAGGATCTATTGACAGAAATGCAATATAACATACATAACTATGTTTTCAGTGGTGTATAAAGACCTTACATAATGAACCGGTATGTTTTTATAACCTTAGAATGAGCCATTTCTATCTACATACACCACGGGTCCCCTTACAGTGAAATCACCATTTTGTGCCGTCATGTTTCTACAGTAGCCCTAAACGGACAAACTTTTCTACAGAGAGATAGTCACTCTGTGCTCTCTCCGACGACAACTTTTTTGTCCTGTGTCAGCTACCGTAGTGCTGGTCGATTGCAATTCACAACCTCACCGCTAGATGCCTCTAAAATTCACACACTGCACCTTTAAGAGCTATAAAAACAAATCGCCACTGTGATTGGATTTGCACACCCATCTCAACAAGTCCATTTATCCCCACTTATGCAAAACTATTTGTTATGCTACAACAGGTGCTTAGGTATTTAGTGCTACAGTAGCATGGGAGACAATTACTGTACATCCAAGGGGCTTATACCCTGGTGTATAACCTCAGAGAAATGCATGTGTTAAGGGCCAATTCTTTAAATAAATCCAATTACTTCTAGATCAGATAGTTAAATATTTGTTTTTATAAAAACAAAACATTTTTGAATATGAAAAAATGAATAAATTGGCTTTGTTTAGATATTATTGACAAAGTCTTGTTCCAATAGAAAAAAACTCTTTACCAAAAATGGGTCAGAAATTGCCTGAAGACAATAGAAGGTTAAACTGCCTTTGTGGCAGATAGGAAATTATGTCCTTAACTATAGCTATGACCTCAGTTAAGGATATAATAAGACCCCATTATAGTTAAATACAGCTAGTTATTTATTTATGGATGCCTCTGAAGACACAGACTCATCTGCCAATGAATGGACACACACTCCAAATGAAATGCCGCTTTCTGCGTACAACGATAAGAACAGTTCTATTATACTGAAGGTTTATGACAGCCTCTCTCTCTCATGCACACACCTGGAGCATGTCTAAGTAGAGTGAACTCAACACAAAACACTCAGCATTTATGGGCTGCTTAAGTAAATTATTAATGACTTTTAAGATATGGAGTGCACCAAGTTGTACAGGCCCACTTTCTCCTTACTCAACGCTGCTCTTATCAAAAGGTGTTGGCTCTTTAAGCTCCAGTTAAGAGCAGTGGGGATCAGCTAAAGCGGCGCTCTGTGATTTGATCAAATAATGGAAAAGAGGCAAAGATTTTCTCCCCCTAATCCTTCAACATAATTACAACTGTAATGGCTATCCAATGCGAGATTTGAAACATGATCTGTACACACACAGGCCCTTGTTGCCAGGAGAGCAACTACGCGGAAGAATTTAGAGGAGATGGTGATTTCTTGTAAACATTGGGTTTATGTTGGCATTAACCCTTTAAGAGAAATACTCAAGGGGAAAATTATGTTTCTGTTTCCAGTGAGTGAAATAACATTCAAACAACTTATTATTCTGACCTTTCATGAAAGCACTACTGTCCCTCAATTGTCATTTTATGGAGATGTCTACAATAAATAGGATGGATGAAGAAGAAATGCAATTATGTCTAAAATTCTAATTTCTATTTTAAAGGAAAATATCATTTACCTCAATCCAATGTATTATTGAATTACATTTATTCTGATTGTCTTCATATGAGCAGTAGGGATGTGTTCCTCAAATTGTCCAAATCAGTGGGAGGTGGATGACCTATACATTTTAGGAGTCAACCTTCATGTAGCATACCTACATCAACTCATGCCATCAACAATAAAGGCTCCAAGACATGGAACTGAGTTCACATATGTACTTATTTTATATATAGCTACTATAAATGAACTTTATCTATGTGCTAGCTGTTCATCTGCATTACCTTCAAATGGTTCAGGTTTTTAAAAATGTGGCATGTTTAATATTATGTGTATTTCCTTAATCTGATAGGCCTATCAAGCAAATCTCCTCCTGATGTCCCTTACCCAATTCTAAACAATTTCATAACATAAGCATAATATTGTGATGATGCTTTTGGGCTTTACTTCCTCCTTCAATGTGAAAAGGTTTAACCAGTTTTCCTGTCTAATGACTGGATCATAATGAATCATAAAATGGGTCTGATCCAGTGTTTTTGACTTGACACTAAACTGGCCTATAAATATGTCTAGAAGCAGGTAAAGGGTTAAACTCAACTCATATACGACACGACTAGTGAATTTCATGCTTTTACATATTTAGCACTATCTTATTTCTAAACAATATTTAGTTGGCCAGTATGAGGAACAACCATCAAACATAAAACACCAGTTGAGTGAGTGTTATGAACATGAGACCCAGAACACAAGAACTCGATCTACTGGAAGAGCGTTGAACTCCAGAACTGTCCTGGGTGTCAGATGTTCTCCTGTAAATTACTTCAACATGTAGTAATAGTCGGGAATCACGCCACATAAAATCACAGAGACGCGCGCGGACGTGATCTTCTTACCTCGTCCCATTTGATAAACTTGCTCCCCCGTTTGAGCACCTCATGGACAGACACCGGTTTGAGCTGCAACGCGTGTACTCCTGGTTTCGCCCCGGCCATGACTGCTGAATCGACGGGTGGCGACGCCTCTGCTTCTCGGTTTGAAGACTCTGACCTTCAGTGTGCAGAACCAGAGCCCGACCCAAAGCCTCGAGTCCGGATGGCTCAACGTACGCGGACGCGGCTGTCACACATTCACGAGCGAGCGCAGTTTATGACTTTTGCGATTGTTTATTCATCTAAGCGCTTATCACGGCAAGGACTTGAATTGATATTTTCCTTCCTGTCCGTCCATCCGCTTGGTAATGATGAGATCCCCGCTCAGGAGAAACTTTCACTTGACTTTGGTCCCCGCTGGAATTTGCTCCTCTTTTCCTTCATGTTTTCTCCGAACTAAATGGGAGCGCGAGAGAAGGACAGGGAAGGAGAGAGAGAGAGAGACGGGGGGAGTAAGGAAGTGAAGGAAGAAAAAGCGAACAGACGAGGGAGTGTTTTTCTTTTCTTTTCTTCTGTCTTTCCGTTGTCATTCCAGTCTTTATAGAAGCATGTGCTGCTGGTATGATGTATCTAACATTAGGAACCAATGCTTTCGCTTTCCTCTAGTACAGTTTTTCCCCTCTGTTTTCCTTACTCCAAGAAAGAATGTTAAACTAATCTCGCTGTGAGCCAAAGCACTTGAGTTGATATATAAAAACAAAAACAAAATCCATTAACATGCATATTAACTCGTCATCATTTGTGGATATAAAAAAATGGTTATGGTTAATTCATCTTTTTTTTCTAAATTAAATATATAGAACAACCTTTCTTTTTTCAAACCTTACCAAGTAGGCCTACTATAATCCAAATATATATAGTTATAAATTCGGATATTTACTTTCAGTCCTCTAACTGGACATCAGCATGCATATCATCAAGACATTTCAGCCTTGGCTTCTTTAAGGGACAATTTTCATTGACAGAAAATAAAAATGACTGCCTATTTTTAACTTGCCGTGAGTTACTTTGTGGATTTCTTGTTGACTGTATTAATAAAGCCAAATAATAGCGTAAATGGGTGTAAGATGCCCCCACCCCCATCACCACCCCCTTATTTTTTTTCTCCTGACCATAGATTACTCAAAATCTCATCTCAGCACTTTTGATGAATGGCTACGCTATTTTTAGTTTTTTTTTTTTTCATTTAATCTGAATATCAACATTTGTGAGAATTAGTCAGCCAAAACAGTTTTGAGGTTAATTGATCTAATTTTGTGTTTCTGAAAAAATACTGATCTATGACATAGTATTGTGTTTAACATCAAAGTTTTTTGTGTCTATTTGTTGATGAGGGATTTGTAGACGCAATGTTTTTGGATTTGTGGAGTAAAAGTTATAAAATTAGACCCTTGGGGTAAGATGACCCCGCCCCCAGAATGGGCACAGGAGGCCCGGGGGGCTTCTTACCCTGTGGGGGGACTAACTTACACCATTAGTGGGGAAGATGGCTTCTTTGAATAATTTAACATTTTGTGTTATAACATCTAAATCAGCAAATGTTTCTATTTATTTCCTATAATAACACATTGGCTGATGCATCATCATCCTGCACATGCTAAATGTACGTCTAAATATGTTACAAGTACAAGTAAATGCACATTGTTCTTAAGGGGGCATCTTCTCCCTTGTTACCCTATATCAATAAAAATAATTATATTCAAGCACTCTTGCATACCATGTTTTGTGCATACCAGCTTGATCAAATCTCTTGTACATCAAATTGGCTAAACAAACTGTCACAGTAGAGTTAAAATGTTTTGATAATACAAATAAGTCCATGCAGTGAAATCATGGATGTTCGAGAGACAGCCTGGATCCAGTCTTCAGGTAGGCATTACCTGTTTTGCTGCATAAAGTGCTGGAAGGTTCTAGCTTGTCAGCGCCCATTAATACTGCCCCCCTTTCTCCTCCTCGTTCTTGAACAGGTGTCCTCTTCCCAGATGAAAATATACAGTAATTCTCCTGGGAGAGTCAGAAAGCAGAAAGACAGTCAAACAGTGACCCTTCAAAGGTGCACCTTGCAAATGTTGTCAACTTTTATTACTTTTTGGGACACACACACACACACACACACATATTTTCAATGTCAAGCCCAGCTGGGCCTCTCATTCTGTGCTCTGAATTTGTCCCCGGCTGTGAAGAATGAGATTTGTGGACTCAAGAGGGCATGTAGCTTGGTAAAGCTGGAACAGAAGTTTGATGAAGAATAATAACCACTGCAGAAAGAGAGAGAGAAAGATGAGAATATAAGGTCATGAGAGGAGAGATAACTGTAACTTTGATAACTGAGTGGTCCAGTCACTCTAATCACAGACTATTTCTGACCGAAAGCCAAGCACTCACAAAGACACATTGTATTTTAGCCCAGAGACACATGTTAACATACACACACAGCCTTATACATAGCCTATTTGATAAAAAAAAAGGCCATTTAAAGATGTCATCTGAACTTTTGACAAAGTTCCTCCTCTATTCTCTGCTTCGTGTATCTTCCCCCTGTTTTACCTAATGAGAAATCCCTGACAAAGTCTACAGTAGCAGCAGAGGCTGATCACATTACTTTTTAGATAGCAGAAATGTGTGCCAAATGCTCTGAAACCTCCTCAAAAGCTTCTTTGTTAAACCTCAGGCAGGACTGACTCAAGGTCTTCAGTCAAACGGTTCACTGTTGCCATCTAGTGGTACGTCATAACTCTGGAACGGTTATACTAACCAGGGGAACGAAAGCTAGTTACAAACACAGGAGCTACATGCTATATATTGTTGTACAATTATAGCATGCAGTTGATATGATATTTTTATAAGTGCCAACAAATGTGGTTTTTAATTGCCTTTTCTAGATCATTTGGTTCTAAGCCAGGAGTCCACTAGGGGGCCTCAGCAATCTTCCAAGGGGATCTGAAGATTACTTAAAGGCCCGGTTTCACAGACGGGGTTTAGATTAAACCGGGATTAGGTTTTAGTTAAATTAGGGCATTTAAGTAGCTTTTATAAACATGCATCAGAAAAAATCATTACTGGTGTGCATCTTGAGACAAAACAATAGCACTGACATATTTTAAGATAGCCTTAACATTTTTTTAAGACTTAAGCCTTGTCTTTAAAACCAGGCAAAAATTATTTACACAAATTTAGACAAAACAAGCTTTAAAATAAACAAAAAACACTAAAATGTTAATTCACCCTTTCGACAGGTTTTTTTTAGGGTTATAGAATTTAAAATCAGGATTCCCACTCATTTTCAGCGATCATTTTCCAGGACATTTTCAATTTTACTACAGCGGGAATAAAAGACAAGGATCACACCAAATATTGCTCTCTAACTCTTTAAAAGGCGTACAGTTTATTGCCATGACTTAGCTCATATTAAAAACAGTTTTATAGTTCTTAATCATACATTATGACTATGGAAGCTTGTTTCCGCCACAGAATAAATAAAAAAAATTGCGACTTTTTATCTCGCTATTCTGACTTTTTCTTGCAATTGCGAGTTTATATAATTGTGATATAAACTCGCAATTGCGAGATGTAAAGTCAGAATTGTGAGATATATACTCGCAATTCTGAAAAAAGTCAGTCTCTTTTACTTCAGAATTGGACTTTATATCTCGCAATTGTGAGTTTATATCTCGCAATTCTGACTTATAGCACAATTCTGAATATTTTATCACGCAATTCTGACTTTATAACTCGCAATTCTGACTTTATAACAATTATATCTTGCAATTTTTACTTTATAACACATCAAACTTATGTAAACTCGCAAGTGTGAATTTGTTTTTTAATTGTGAGATAAAAAGTTGCAATTCAGTGGCAGAAACAAGCTTCCATAGTTTATTGCCATGACTTAACTATAGAATCAGTTTTTAATATGAGCCCTTAATCATTACATTATGACAAATGTTCTCGTTACCAGTGTCAATATCATAGAAAAATATATTAGAATTATTTTAAAGGCAAAGCTGATGAACAACAAAGAAACCCATAACACGTAATAGAACATGTGGCAGGTATATTAGTCTGCATTTGCACTTAATGCACACATCAGAATTTTTTGTCCTGTCCCATGCTGGTTATCAATACAATTTTGGATTCAGTCCTGCATTTAAAAAAAGTTAGTCATTCCTAAAAATATGCAGTGTGTATATTTAGCAGCATGAAAAATAAAACTTTTTTTCAAATTGCGCATGGGTTATATACAGACAGCAAACAAAGAGTGTTCCCTTTATAATCACTGCAGCACAAGCTCACAGAGTTCTGCACTGTTGTGAAAACTCCTGTTATAATCAATGAAGCTGACTACACTGCACAATGAATATCTTATTGACCATATCGCATCGAAATTATTAGTTAGCAAGTTAGCAAGGTAGCTGCTTACCAATTGACATTCACTGCCTACATTTGAGCAGTTAATAACATTAGCTAAATGCTGCAAGTGGCAACACAAGACTAAACATCATCATTCAAAATACTACTCTCACGTGTCAAAACTCAGCATTTCTAAACATTGCGCTTTCTGCAACTGACGGTAATTGGTTTGGGCCAGTGATGAACTCTTTGTTCTTGGCTAAAGAAAAACCAAATTTTCCTGAACAACAACAAGATTTTCCAGGACATTTTACATTTTCTTTAATTTTCCAGGTTTTCCAGGATTAGTGGGATCCCTGTAAAATTAACATGTCATACATCCCTATTGTGATGTAGGCCTATATCCAAGGGCTTCTCGAACAAGAACGAATGTAGGGCAGGCCTTGATTTTGTCCATGGGGAATTGATTGGATGCTTGTGGTTTGCTATTGGTCGATCTCAGGTAAGTGACAGGTAGCCCCACCCTCGTGCCAGTCATCAGAGATGTCTCTGCAAGAGGGAGGGAAGTTATTTTGATTAAAGATTACAAGGGTACATGAATTAAAAAATAATGATGTGCACGGATAATTTGTTTATAATAAATACTGCGATATTCTATAAAAAAATTTGTTTATGTAATGGTCCAAATACTTTATGGGGTTTTATATATATCTTAGCAATGACGTGCATAAATAATACGAATCAATTGTCTCATAAAATCCCAAATGCATACAATAACACTTCAGTTATACAGTATAACTGTATTGTTTACTGTATTTATACTATATGTGTAGATAAATCTGGGTTAGGGTTATATATATATATATATATATATATATATATATATATATATATATATATATATATATATATATATATATATATATATATATAGATGTGATCAAGTAGCCTACAATGGCATTTTGCTGTACCAGTTTAACCACGGTATTTGTAGTAAAACTGCATGGTTATGCAAATGGTAATCAATCTGCCAAAAAACATGTTTACTGCGTTTGTAAAGCTTTTGATGCTCTTTATTTAAAACTTTACATGTGCATTACGGTTATATTTATTATACACAAAACAAATAAACTTCAAATAAGTAGGACTATAATTTGTTTGCATAAAGAGAAGGTCATAGTGAATTAGGCAGCCTCGGCACGTCTGCATGGGCAAAGCCCCACCAAAATATTAATCCAAACATAGACCTCTATATACACTGAATTAATAATATATTATAATGTGTTCAGCATTCTGCAAAAAATATTTTTCAGATTTTCTAGACTATTTTAAATCGTAAAGTGAGCAGGATATTAAAATGTAGCGCATGGATTCAGCAGGCATGTATTCATGATACTAAAGCGGGGCAGCCGGTCTCTCTGAGCCCTCCCCGGCTCTACAGCGCCCCACAAATTTCCAATGTAAATCTGTGGTGAAAAATGGAACTGCAGCACACTCTCATAGAGAGCCATTGGGGCAGATTTCTGGCTGCCGCGCTCATTTTCATGTGACGTTACCTGTGACGTTACTGTTTCAGTGCGCTCAATTGCCAGTGGTCCTGTGAGCTGTCGCGCCTTTCCCCTGCACCCTCCGGTGAAACACTACGGTGTATCCTTGTTTTTTGCAATAAGCGACTTACGTAATGTCGCGCAATATATGCGTAACATGCAGCACTCACCTGCATGAAGAGGACGGCTACGATGTGTGCGTGATCTGTCTGGGTAAAGCCCACGCAGACGCTGCTCTCTCTAGGTCCGGCTGCTCTCACTGCAAGGGTATGCCCATCTCCTCTCTCTGCGCGCGGATAGCGCTCTTCTTAGAGCGCGACCCCGCCCCTCGCGCTCTCCCGTTCCCTTTCCAGTCCGAACCCCGGCGGAAAAAACGGTGGAGCCAGAGGGCTGAGTACACCGAGGCTAACAAGCTCATGTCGGCCCAGTGCCCGCGTGCCTCGTCTTCGCCTCAGAGAGACGCTTCCCCAGTGACGTTCTCTCGATCTGACCTGCTCCCTCCGCCCAAAGCCGAGGGCCTGGTTTCATTCGGCGGCAACGATGACGGGCATCCACACGATGACTCCATGTCCCTCGCTGCGTCAGATGCTGAGGAATGGTCGGGCTCACTCGACGACCCCACCCCCTCGACATCACAGCAGTGCAGCGACTCAAAGGCTGGTGTGGACACCGAGTTTCTCCGTGTCCTCACAAAGGCTGTCAACGAGCTCGGCCTGGACTGGGCCTCCCCGGAAGAGCCTACACGCAGCCGCTTCGACGAATGGTATCTGCCGGGGCGCCAACAGGCCCCTCAGCAGAAAACCGTTCTTTCCTGAGGTGCACGAGGAGCTAGCGAAATCATGGCGCGCCCCCTACTCTGCTCGTCTCCGCCCATCCATCTCGCGCGCACTCTCCACTATCGACTGCGCAGCCGAGAAGGGCTACGAGAAGCTTCCTCCACTCAAGGAAACGGTGGCCGCACACCTCTGTCCGCCCTCTGCGATAGGCTGGAAGCCCAAAATCTCCCATCCATCCAGGCCCTGTCGTACAACGTCAGCCCTGGCAAATAGGGCATATGCTTCTGCCGGCCAAGCAGGCTCCGCTCTCCACTCGATGGCGGTCCTGCAAGTGTTTCAGGCCAAGCTCCTCCAGGCTATGGACGAGTCCGGGCCAGATCAAGAGATTTTTTGTGACCTCAGAAGCACCACAGACCTGGCCCTTTGCGCCACAAAAGCCACCGCACAGGCCATAGGCAGATCCATGGCCAGCCTCGTTGTGCTCGAATTACATCTTTGGCTGAATCTCACCGAGATCAAGGAGGCCGATAAAACCGCCCTCCTCGACGCTCCGATAGCTCCAAGCGGCCTATTTGGCCCAGCTGTCGATGGATTCGCAGACCGCTTCACCACGGCTCAGAAAGAGCCCCAGGCAATGCGACTTTCTCCCGTAACCAGCTAGCTCTGCCGCCTCGGTGCGCCCGAGAGCTCTGTACCATCAGCAGCAGCAACTGCAACAGCGCAGAGCGGTGCACGTGCCTGCGCCGCCCCGCCCACCACAGGATCAGTGTCAACGTCAGTCGAGACGTTTTCCGCCTAAGCGTCAGGGTCCCCGGCCTAAAATAACGCTGGAACCTGATAACAGGAAGCAATCCTGACAGGCTGATCAGGAAGAGAGGAAGGTTGAGTCCCGCCCAGGCTGGTCCGCCCTCCAAAAGACTCAGAATTCTCTCCCCACGGCCCGTTTTAGTTCCGGCCAGGGAGAAAATTTTTATTTTGTTCTAGTTCTAGAACATGTTCTAGTCTGCACGGACAACACGACAGTGGTGTCCTACATAAACCGCCAAGGCAGGCTCAGGTCGAGATGGCTCAACCAACAGGTCAGACATCTCCTCCTATGGGCAAAAGGCAAATTACACTCGCTAAAAGCAGTGCATGTGCCAGGCAGACTGAACCAGGGAGCAGACATGTCCCCAGGAGAGTGGACCCTCCATCCCCAAACGGTTCAAATGATATGGAATGTTTTCGGGAGGGCAGAGGTCGACCTCTTCGCCTCCGAAGACAACTGTTACTGCCCGATTTACTTTTCAAAGAGCAAGGATGCGCTGGCCCACGAATGGCCCAGCAGTCTACTTTATGCTTTTCCCCTCATGTCTTAAAAAGAATCAGGGAATGTGGACATACAGTCCTGATTCTACAGCCAGATTCTACAGCCTGGAAGTCCCTGCACTGCAGGCGCAAGTCCTCGCTGTATAAGTATACTGAGACGGCCTCTGTAAGCCGTCCTATTAATAAGTTTGGCATCTGGGGCCTTCATATGCTTCAATGCTTACAAAAGTTTTTTCCTTGTAGTTACTGGCCTTCTCCAGCCCAGTACGCATGGAAATGCATATATTAGTATATATACGTGTGTGTATATATATATATATATATATATGTGTGTTATGATGTGTCAATAACTCTAGACTTGGGCCCTTTATTAAGTGTTCAGCTTGAGGGAGTACATGTCATTTCGCCTATAGCACGGCGGGATTGAACAGGTTCCCATTGCGTCTTAAGACGCAGTACGACTGACCGTTCGAAAGGAAACGTACTCGGTTACTTACGTAACCTCAGTACCCTGAGATAAGGGAACGAGTACTGCGTAGACAGCCGTGCTATGGTGCTAAAAACAACGGGTGATCGTCACTTCAGTCGATATAACCTGACGTTTTAGGGCATTACAGCGTACCTTTAAAGCAGATGCCACGCCCATTTTGGCGGGCTTTGTGCTCACCTTCGCGGGCTTTGTGCCCTGCTTCATGGGCATTGTGCCCATTGGTTCGCTCAGTTACACTGTTCTGCCATTGGTTCATGCAGTTCCCACTGGCCAGCCAATAGCATGCGAGATGTCTCGACACTGTTTTGACTGGGCAGTAGTACTGCGTGATTTTACAAAAATGCTTCAGTAATTCGAGAAATAGATTATTTCCCATTGCGTCTTAAGACGCAGTACTCGTTCCCTTATCTCAGGGAACCGAGGTTATGTAAGTAACCAAGTACGATATCAGTCCTCTTCAGATATGTACGCCTGCATCAGGTTAGTAACTAGTTGGCATGTCTGTTCTTCCTATAGTGGAGTAGCATATCAAATGAATGAGAGTATAAACCATTTTATTTAAACATGCTCATATGAATAGATTTTATATACAGTAACGTTAGTTCTGTTTTTGTTTGTTTGTTTGTTTTATGTTTGTTCTGAGAATAGACATGACTTTGTTTTCCTCACTGGAATTCCAACACAACTTGTAATATTATAAAGCAGTATTTGGACGCAATAAATAATACATTAAAGGTGGGGTAAGTGCTTTCTGGTAACCGATGTTGATATTTCAAATCACCAAAACAAACACGCCCCTATTTTGATAGCTCTGCCCCACACATACGTAACCCAGGCAACGACTATGGCGGAATCTGTGTGTTACTATGGTAATGTTCAATGAAAATGTCATCCCTTCCATCCCAAAAACACAAACAGTTCTCATGAACAACTAGATAGCACGAGCACGACAGTCCAACTAACGAACATATTACAATTATGACAAGATTAGAGGGATATCGATCACGAAAAGAGGAAACAAACATATATTAGGAGTATATTATCTTACTTTTCAGACACACTTTGGGAGCTGACGCTTGAAACAGACAGTGAGGAGGTTGAGACGCTCCAGTGAACGACAATACGATCGCAAATGGACAAACAAGCGAACATGACACATGAGCATATTCAAGCAAAAGCCAGCATATATTAGTTCTGTGAAACAAAACAAAACCAATGTTACTCCCCTATCGAGAAGAAATAAAGCAACCTCGGCCTTCACTCCTTGAGTTCTCTCCAGTAGACACGCCCCTTACTGCTGATTGGCTATCAGTTTGTTATTGTACTCGGCTAAGTCACATTTCTAAAGCAGTTTTGAAATAACACTAAAGTCTAGCGATTAGGATATAAAGCATACAAAATGGTTTGTCAGAACCCAGAAATTGCCCTAACGCCTAAATGTATGGCCAGGGGCCGCTACTGGAATTAGGGGGTGAAATGACCAAACAACTTTAATGATGAAAAGGCCTTAAATTAGTCATTAAATACAGTGATATATTTAATCTATGAAATAATGAATTGAAGGTGCTTTAAGCAACGTGTGCACGCGATCACTTTAATCAACTGAACGTCGCTGTTTAAAAGATGCTCGAGTTAGGCCTACATTATTTAAATTTACACCACACTACTGCGATATTTACTGATATTTCATTTATTAAAGGATGAATAGATTTGAAATAACATAAATACCACCAAATGCGCATTTTAATCCAATTTAATTCAAATTACGTTTACTTATGTTTATATTGTAGACACTAAAGTTTATCAACACAAACAAATATTACACCAATATTACATGTAATCGACTTGCACAGAAGAACGACAAAGAGTTTATTCATCAAAAACAACGCGGAAAGATGAGTTCCCAAATAAATCCTGGTAAATTTACCACTCGCGTCCAGTTCAGCGCTGGAGGGGAGACTCCGCCCACAGAGCGAATCTGGCCAATGGGCGCATAGCAAAACCAGGCATCCTTGAAATGAATTGATTATTATGACATCACAAAACATTGGTTCTTAATTGTGACATCACATTGACTGAGGATTATTAATGCCTGCAATTCTTATTACAACTCACAACTGCTTCTTACAACTACTGTAATTCTTGGTTCTTACTTTGATAATTTACACTTTAGAGAATAGCAGTGAAAATGGGACAGCAAAATTCTTGCCAGAAGAAAGCTAAAAATTGTGAACGAGCGTACAATTTACAACAATGTACGCCATCACAACATTTCACCAATACAGAGGAAACCCATCTCCCACTCCAAAACCATCCTGATTCTGATGTGGATGGGGCCAAAGGAAGAGTAGAGGAGGAGAAATGTAAAAAGAAAAAGAGGGCTTGGTTGGGACTTTTTGGTAAAGGAGCTGATAAAATATACACCCAGAAGACTAGCTCATCTGAGGGCGAGAAAAAAGATCAGAGTGCTGATGCAGCCCTGCCACAATCAAGCAGAAAATCTGATAGTAAGTTACATGACCATGTTTTGAGCATATGAAATGCATGCATGGCTCTGCACTTACTTTTTAGTACCCAAAAAAAATAGGGTACAGTCAAAAAATTTGGGACACATTATTGTGTCAAAATGCAAATTTGAACAAGGAGACATTGAAAATCTGTGAAAAGCACATTCTTCAATCACATTCTTTCAACTTACATTCAAAATAACTCACAATTTCATGCATAACCCTTTTAATTCAGCTCAAAATATCTTACATTGGGTGTCTGAGCTCTTGTGGATGGAAAAAAAAATAATATAACATGATATTTCATGACTCTTGCCACTAGATGGCCTTATAGCTCTATATGGAGCAAATGAGCTGTTCCGCTGGGTCCTATAATCAGTTTTTCTCCAGTATGCATTCAGATACACATGTAGACATTATAAAGTAATTTTTTAGTAAAGTGTTAGCATTTTTGGTTTGAATTTTTAGCATTTTTATAAAGTGGTATAAAGTGTTAATTTATAATTTGTGAGGCAGATAATTTATTGGTCAGATGTCACTTATAGTTATTTACCAATAGCCACAAATTAATTGGAAGTCTTGCATATTCACAGAAAATAGCTTACTTCCGCATTGAAAAATAAGATGGATAGAAGAATCAATTTATAATTTATAGCTATCATAGCTGTAGTAATAAAAGTAGGCACTAATAAGAAAGAGGATGTCATATTTAATTTATTCATAATAATTTTGGTTGATGTCATTCTTTTTTAGATCAGATTTCCAGTGTAAAAGTCACACTCCAGCACCATCTGGCTTCTGATGTGGATGTGGATGGGGCAAAAGGAAGAGTAGTGGAGAAGAAATGTAAAAAGACAAAGAGGGCTTGGCCGGTACTTTTTGGTAATAGAAGAGCTGGTAAAAAACACACACAGAAGACTAGCTCAGCTGAGGGCGAGAAAAAAGACCAGGGTGCTGATGCAGCTGTGCCACAATCAAGCAAAAAATCTGATAGTAAGTTACAAGACCATGTTATGAGAATATGAAATGCATTTGTTTGCTCTGTCTAGGGCTCTACACTTACTTTTTAGTTTAGAATAAACACAAAAATAGGGCACAGTCAAAATTTAGGGACATTAATGTGTCAAAACGAGGAGGCATTGAAAATATGAACTGAATTAATAATCTGTTAAGCATTAATGTACATAATGTGATTTTTTTTTTGTTAATGTCATATTAAAGTTGATATAAAGTGTTAAATGTAAGTGTTATATAATTTGGTAAGATTTCACTTGAATTTTTGCACTAGTTATTTACAAATAGCGACAAATTATCAGAAGTAGGAAAGAAATTATCGCACATTCACAGAAAATACCTTACTTCCGCATTGAAAAACAAGGTGAATAGAAGAATCACTTGATAATTTATAGCTATCATAGCTGTAGTAATATGAGTAGGCACTAATAAGAGGATGTCATATTTCATTTATTCATAATAATTTTGGTTGATGTCATTAATTTTTAGATCAGATTTCAAGTGTAAAAGACCCACTCCAACACCATCTGGCTTCTGATGTGGATGTGGCGAAAGGAGAAAGAAAGGAGGAAAAATGTAAAAAGAGAAAGAGGTTTTGGATGGTACTTTTTGGTCACAGGAAACCTAGTAAAAAAGTAATCCTCCAAGCTCCCATCAGCACTGAATCCGACAGGAGTGTTGAGGCCCTACAAGCTCCAGTCCGCATTCAGTCTGACTGGAGTGCGGACACCCTGCAAGCTCCAGTCCACATTGAGTCTGACTGGAGTGCGGACGCCCTGCAAGCTCCAGTCCACATTGAGTCTGACTGGAGTGCGGACACCCTGCAAGCTCCAGTCCACATTCAGTCTGACTGGAGTGCAGACGCCCTTCAAGCTCCCGTCCACATTGAGTCTGACTGGAGTGCGGACGCCCTTCAAGCTCCCGTCTGCATTGAGTCTGACTGGAGTGCGGACGCCCTGCAAGTTCCAGTCCGCATTGAGCCTGACTGGAGTGCGGACGGCCTGCAAGCTCCAGTCCGCATTGAGTCTGACTGGAGTGCGGACGCCCTGCAAGCTCCAGTCATCATTGAGTCTGACTGGAGTGCGGACGGCCTGCAAGCTCCAGTCCGCATTGAGTCTGACTGGAGTGCGGACGCCCTGCAAGCTCCAATCCGCATTGAGTCTGACTGGAGTGCGGACGGCCTGCAAGCTCCAGTCCGCATTGAGTCTGACTGGAGTGCGGACGCCCTTCAAGCTCCCGTCCGCATTGAGTCTGACTGGAGTGCGGACGCCCTTCAAGCTCCCGTCTGCATTGAGTCTGACTGGAGTGCGGACGCCCTGCAAGTTCCAGTCCGCATTGAGCCTGACTGGAGTGCGAACGGCCTGCAAGCTCCAGTCCACATTGAGTCTGACTGGAGTGCAGACACCCTGCAAGCTCCAGTCCGCATTCAGTCTGACTGGAGTGCGGACGCCCTTCAAGCTCCAGTCCGCATTGAGTCTGACTGGAGTGCGGACGCCCTGCAAGTTCCAGTCCGCATTGAGCCTGACTGGAGTGCGGACGGCCTGCAAGCTCCAGTCCACATTGAGTCTGACTGGAGTGCGGATGCCCTGCAAGCTCCAGTCCACATTGAGTCTGACTGGAGTGCGGACGCCCTTCAAGCTCCAGTCCGCATTGAGTCTGACTGAAGTGCGAACGCCCTGCAAGTTCCAGTCCACATTGAGTCTGACTGGAGTGCGGACGCCCTGCAAGCTCCAGTCCGCATTAAGTCTGACTGGAGTGCGGACGGCCTGCAAGCTCCAGTCCGCATTGAGTCTGACTGGAGTGCGGGCGGCCTGCAAGCTCCAGTCCGCATTGAGTCTGACTGGAGTGCGGACGGCCTGCAAGCTCCAGTCCGCATTGAGTCTGACTGGAGTGCGGGCGGCCTGCAAGCTCCAGTCCGCATTGAGTCTGACTGGAGTGCGGACGGCCTGCAAGCTCCAGTCCGCATTGAGTCTGACTGGAGTGCGGACGGCCTGCAAGTTCCAGTCCACATTGAGTCTGACTGGAGTGCGGACGGCCTGCAAGCTCCAGTCCGCATTGAGTCTAACTGGAGTGTGGACGCCCTGCAAGCTCCAGTCCGCATTGAGTCTGACTGGAGTGTGGATGCCTTTCAAGCTCCAGCCCGCATTAAGTGTGACTGGAGTGAGGACGACCTTCAAACTCCAGTCCGCGTTAAGTCTGACTGGAGTGAGGATGACCTTCAAACTCCAGCCCGCGTTAAGTCTGACTGGAGTGAGGACGACCTTCAAGCTTCAGCCCACACTACGTCCTTATTCCATCCTTGCTCAGGTATGAAGCCATCTTTAATTAGCATTTTGAAGGTTTATACTTATACTGGGTAGTTGATAAATAATATGATGGTTTTAGATGGAGCATGTCACTCTGTAGGATGTCACTGCTTGACTTATTATGTCAAATAATCTTATTCGTCTTTTATAGACATCTTTTCCTACTATGAAGTTGGCAATATGCTGGGTCAAGGGGGATTTGGAGCGGTATACGAAGGAAGGCGTCTGAAGGATGGCCTTGAGGTTTCTTTTTTTTCTTTTTTTTTTTTATACTCAGCCAGTAATTTATTATCTTCATCCTTTTGATATCTGTTGCAAATCCTATAGTATATGACTATAGTATAGAACAATAGACCTCTTTAAACTGTCAAATGAACCAAATATACTCTACATGTTTTTCAGTTCATGCAACCTTTACATGTTTGTTGACCATCACGTTAATTGTACGTAATTCTTGCACATTCCTCTTCTTTCCTTTGTTGATCAGGTGGCAGTGAAAATTGCCAAAAAAACAGAGCATTTGGAATATATCAGCATTGTAAGTAGACTGTGCTTTCTACGTTTTATTCCATTTGTCACTGTTTTCAGTATTTGGAAACCACCTCCGTCTAACCATCATACAAAATGACTTTTAGCCCTGCTCTCCCGAACCGCTTCCATTGGAGGTCGCTCTTTTAATCCTTGCAAATAAAGGCCCCCGAGTTCCCCAGATAATCCAGCTGCTGGACTGGAAGGATCAGGGTGAATACTACACCATGGTTCTGGAGCGGCCTGTTCCCTGTGAGGACTTGTTTGATTTTGTGACACGCCATGGAGGCAGAATCAACGAGTGGTTAGCGAGGGTAGTAATGCGGCAAGCAACACAAGCCGCGTACATCAGCTGCCAACGTGGAGTGTTTCACAGAGACATAAAACATGAAAACCTTTTAATTAACAAAGACACCTTAGAAGTCAAACTTATTGACTTTGGCTGTGGCGACCTCCTTCATAGCTCAGCCTACACTACATTCATGGGTATGTATTGAAGTAGCAAATAGCACCTAATGATTTCTAGCATGCTAATGGACACCTAGGCAAAATGCTGTGGTAATGCAATACCCATAACACAAAATCTCTTTCTTACAGGCACACGACTGTACTGCCCACCTGAATTTTTATCAAAGGGCCGGTACCACGGGAAGCCAGCAACGGTGTATTCACTGGGGGTGCTCTTGTTCTCAATGGTATGCGGAAAATTTCCGGACAACCATGACCTGAACATGATAAATCAGAACCTTTGGTTCATAGCTGGCTTGTCACAAGGTGAGATCTTTAATCACAACAAAGAAATATAACAGGGCAATAGAACATTAATAAAACATTGCATTTTTCAGATTTCTAACCTAAGATAAGTTATGAAGTTTAAGGTAATAATGTCTCTCCTATCTTTCTTCACAGAGTTCTGCCAATTGATTTGCACTTGTCTTCAGCGTGAGCCAATGGAGCGACTCGATTTGGGCAAGATTCTTCAACATAAATGGTTTAAGGTACTGAACTAAAAATATTTTGAAAATATATTACCCAGCAAAAAAGTTTTTTTCCCCCCCTCATGTCATTATACTATGTGTTTAGAATATAAGAAACATTTTCACCTTATTCTTAACATAAGCATTTGTAACTTGAATGTGTCTTCCAGTCTCGTTCGCTTCCAGTTATTTGTAGCTGTACATAAAACTGTTACATTGCTTGATATGGCAAACTGCTATTTGTTGTTTTAACTTATTTTCATAATTATAAACACTGGTTTATTTGCGCGAATAATTTTACTATTTACTGCATTTTGGTATTCTTCCAGTTAATTACTATAGCGGCTAATTAATCTGAAGTTCAGACACATTCACTGAAAATAGCTTAATTCCGCATTGCAAAATAACAAACATTTAAAAAAAATCACAATTCAGTTGGTAGGAAGTTACCAAAAATATGACTAAATAATAAACCTGATTTTTGCTTTTTGTTTCAGGTCACAGATGTGGAGAAAATTAAAAAATAGTGTCCATGTTCTCTGTCACAGCCAGCCCAGTTCTTGTATATAAATATATGTATATATGTGAAATACTGTAAATATATGTACTGTGTATATATATGCAATACTGTAAATATATGTAAATATGTGTATATGAAATACTGTAAATACATGTATATACAGTATGTACTGTGTATATGCAATACTGTAACCATATGTAAATATGTCTATGAAATACTGTAAATATATGTATATATGTGAAATACTGTATACTATATATTTTTTGACAAAGCACTTTGTTTTGTGGTTTCATGAATGGTATGGTGAATAATTATTTGTTCTGTTTCTCATATTTAATAGTTAAAAAACAAGAATCAACATATGACTACATTATTTTATTCATTTATATTATTCATAATTTTTTTGTATATATTTATTTGAATCATCCACAAAATTATAATTTCTTCTGGTAACAATCTTCCATTGTTGACATTAATTAACAAGTTATCGAAAAAAACAACTGAATGACTAGTACTAGAACTAGTAACTGCTAAACATCATTTCAAGTGCCTCATTTAGTGAGGGTAAATCTCTATATAAATCTTTAGGTGATTTTATGTTGGCAAGTGACTAACATGTATGATATGTTTGTGTATCTGGCTTAATTTGTTTTTAATAATAAATGTCACAGTTAGTCAGGCAAGGAGAGATTTAAACTTTTTTTAATAAATGAAAACAAACCAAAACACTAGGAAGACTTGGAAGCAGCACAGAAAACCACATAGACGAGAACAGACAACATTGAAAAACACAGGGTTAAATATACACAGGCCTGAATGAGAAACTCAACAAGACACAGGTGAAACTCAAATCAAACACAGTAGAAAACAAATGAACAGGACTAAACACAGGGAATGTAAAATTGACATGCAAAAAATAAATAAATTAATAAAATAAAATCACAGACACTTAGATACAATGGATCATTGTCACATAACTTTCTTTCTAAAATACAGGGGGGTGGCTCAACTTACCCCACACTGTAAAAAATTGTGCTGTAAAATAACGGTAATCTACTGGCAGCTGTGGTTGCCAGCCATGTACTGTTCATTTACAGCTGTCCTTTTTTACAGTATGTTACCGTAATAATACAATGAAAGGTAACTTTTTTCATTTGAAAAACTGATTGCTTCAAACTGTTCTCATTTTAAAACTTATTTCATTTGAGTCCACTGAAGGTGGAAGGAACATTTCTTAATATAAACTGCAAACGTGTAATATGTAGTAGTGAAATAATTAAAAACATGACTTTAACTTCAATCTTTGCAGTTCATCGTTAGCAATAGCACATATGTATGTGATAAATTTCTCAACAAACAGCTCATAACTGTATTAGCAAACACAATCACTGCCTTTAAATAAAGCATCATGTAATATATCATCAGTGTTTCTCTGCTCATCTTGGACTGGGATCTTGCATCTTGGACACAGGCTCTACACTTCAGCACAATGATGACCCAAAACGAATTAATTAAACTAAAAGATCTCTTCTATATCATCTTGTGCAACAACACATAAAAACAGTTCCTTTTAATATTTACTCTCCTTATCAGTTACTGACTTCACACAACTTTCTTTCTATTAACTTTCACTAAAATTTCAGTAAAAATATCTTGATTCATCTGGTAAATCTGACTGTTACGTTTTACAGTATATTACTATTTTTTCCTTGATTTTACGGTAATCTACTGGCAGCTGTGGTTGTGGTTTTTTACAGTACTTTTCCGTAAATTAATTTACAGTTGCTTACCGTTAATTTACGTTTCACTCTGGGTTTTTTTTAATCTAATCCCTTTAACCCTTTTATCCCCACAGCAAAATCTTCTTTTAAATGAACACTTATATGTGTCCACTCTACAGAGTGTTAGAGTAATTGAAGCATTGTTGAAGTTAATGAGATAATAAAGAAAAAAAATTTGATCAGGTGTTATTGGTTATGTTTTGCTTATGACATAATCATAATAGAATGCTTGGTTTGTTAATCTCATCCAGGGAATTTGTTAGTCTATTCCCTAAACAAACCCATTCTTTTAAAAATACATATTATTTTACATTACCAAAACCATGACACTTCTGCAAAATATCAAGCAATAATTAGAAATCAGTTATGAAAGATTTTTAAACTATGGCTACAGTTTGAACTACAGTTTCATTTAGACTCACATACATCAGCATATGAAGAATCAGCATATGAATCTCAACAATGGTGACAGTCAATAAAAAAGATGAACAGATCAACTCTGAACATCACAAAACACTACTAAAAGTCAACACAAAAACAACACCAAAAATAAAGGTAAATAGTAAGAATTAAAGAAAATAACCAGGCTATTCCGCAGCATAATTTATTCATGCTGCAATGCATGCTGGGAGTCATGGGTGGTTTTTGTACAATGCCGGTACCCAGCATGCATTGCAGAATGAAGCTTTTGATTGTCACCATTGTTGAGATTCATACGCCGATTCTTGATGTCTATGTGAGTCTGAATGACACTGGTGTTCAAAATGTTTTCACCAAGCTGTTTTCATGCCCTTCAAATTATCTGGTTGTTGCAATACTGATGGATCTCATGCTGTAAAATTATTGGGATACCATAAAAAAATATATGAAACATCATCTATAGATTCTGAAGGAGCTCAGTGAATCAGACCATCATCTGTTTCCGTGTTCTTCCGGCTTTGCTTGCTATAACAAATGTATTTAAAACACACAGTTACAGTAGTGAGAGAAAAACTAATGTTATTATGTCAAGGTTCAAGAGCCCAACTAAATCAAACACTGATCACCATAATGGTAACGTCAATAAAACAACATCTGTCAATTCTCAATAAGAGTAATTCTGTAGACGTCTGACAGAAATAAAGTCAGTCTGGTTAGTAATGCGTGAAGCTGGTAATGCTGTTTGTGGAGTTGTTTAATCCTCCTCTGCTGATATCTTCAGAGATTTAATGTCTTCTTTTATCTTCAGTTGATGAAATCAACTTTTTTCTGTTCATGTTTCCCTTTCATTCAGTGATAACAACAGGTGTTCATCAGTTTCTGAATTCACTCGCTTCTTTTCATTCACTCTGTCAAGTGTTCTATATCAGTAAACTAGTGTAGGGAATAGTGAATGAGGGTATAGGGTGTGATTTGAAGCAGTGTCGACTTTGAGTGCTGTTAATTCACAGTATATTCCTGTTGGCTATTTTCTCGAAAATGACTAATATTACCCAGAATGCATTGTTTTCTATGGTATATTACTGTTTTATTGGAAAACAGTATGTTACTGTCAAAATTTGGCCGTTTTTTTACAGTACACTCTACCTAAGCATCTTCCAGTAGTTGTCTAGTCAAAACTGAAATGTCAACAATTTAGATTACCAGTACACAACAAGTAAACATAACAAACAGATCTATAACAATAATAGAGGAGTAATTGGCTGTTGGCTTTACATGAATATAAATTCAATCTTATTGTGTGATTATTTCGCTCCATTCAAGTCCTAAAATCAGGGTTCCCACTCTTTTTCAAGGATCATTTTCCAGGACTTTTCCAGGTAACAATCTTCTAACAATCTAGCCTGACAAGACAGACCCACATCAAGATGTTGGGCCTGGGAACACACCATTGGCAGGGCTCAATCTGAGGGGCAGGATAAACGGTTGTCTTTCAAATTCCCTCTGCACGCAATAGGATAACGCTACAACCAACCAGAGCAACGAAGAAGGTGAAGCGGAGCTAGTTGATAGAATTAACTTTTGCTGTATCCGGTCGGCAAAACTCCAGACACATCTTCCTTTTTTAAGAATGACTTCAGTGCCGTTCTTTTCTCAAAGAAAAGCTTAACTCCAAGTCTTCCAGAGTTGCGGCCAAAGCGGATTTCGAAAGACCGCTGTTTGTCAGCTTCTTTGTTTGGAAGTAGCATGCGGAACCGTCGCAACTCTGGCGTCATTATGTTAAGGCCGCCCACCGACTTTATACACGATGTGATTGGCCTGGCTAGAGTTTGGTTTTTAAAGCCAACGGAGAGTTGCTAGATGACCCTGGCTGCGAATTACATTTGCTGCCGCTAGGGTGCGTCTAGATTTCTAGGCTAGCAATTCTGACTTCATATCACACAGTTCTGACTTTATAACAATTATATCTTGCAATTTTGACTTTATAACACATAAACTCGCAATTGTGAAAACATTTTTTTTAATTGTGAGATAAAAAGTTGCAATTCAGTGGCAGAAACAAGCTTCCATAGTTTATTGCCATGACTTAACTATAGAATCAGTTTTTAATATGAGCCCTTAATCATTACATTATGACAAATGTTCTCGTTACCAGTGTCAATATCATAGAAAAATATATTAGAATTATTTTAAAGGCAAAGCTGATGAACAACAAAGAAACCCATAACACGTAATAGAACATGTGGCAGGTATATTAGTCTGCATTTGCACTTAATGCACACATCAGAATTTTTTGTCCCGTCCCATGCTGGTTATCACCATGTCAATCAATACAATTTTGGATTCAATCCTGCATTTAAAAAAAGTTAGTCATTCCTAAAAATATGCAGTGTGTATACTTAAAAATAAAAAAATTTTCAAATTGTGCAAGCAAACATAGAGCGTTCCCTTTATAATCACTGCAGCGCAAGCTCACAGAGTACTGCACTGTTGTGAAAACATTAGCTAAATTGTGAAGTTAGCTAAAGCTATTAGCTAAAGTGGCAACACAAGACTAAACATCATCATTCAAAATACTACTCTCACGTGTCAAAACTGAACATTGCGCTTTCTGCAACTAACGATAAACATGATCTCTATGTTCTTGGCTAAAGAAAAAACTAATTTTCCAGGACAACAAGATTTTCCAGGACATTTTACATTTTCTTTAATTTCCCAGGACTGGAAAATTTGTCATAATAGAGAAAATTTTCCAGGTGAAAAAATTTTCCAGGTGAAAAAATTTTCCAGGTGAAGAAATTTGAGTCAGAACCCTGAAAATTAATTATCAAAATTATTAAGGAGGAAATTTGAGTAGTTCTTGTTCAGTAAACCATACAACTGGAAATGTCGGCATTCAAATATTGTTGTGGACAACGGGGGCCTTGGAGACAAAAAGGTTGAAAACCACTGTGTTAGATTTTTACACAAATGCTTAACACAGCAGCTGTGTTATTAATGCATCAGTTTCCTCATCATTCCTTCAGTTTCTCTCAATGGCCACAGCTGTGGACTAATCAAACTAATCTCTCATCAAAATGGCGCTTTTGTTTCCTCTCCCCACCCACTGCAGGCATCCTCATTGCTCTATTCCTTCCCAGATCCCTGTTTCACTGGCTCTCTGTTGTTATACCCCTAATATAGGTCATTTTCAGTTTGCCAAACACTCTGCTGCCAATTCACTTTCTCTATCTGTTGTTTGTTGTGATGCCATCTTTCACTTCAGCCAGGTGGCAGCAGTAGCACAACTGAGATTAATGTCTTGGTTGATAATTCACACAAGTAGTACTATCTTTCTCTGTGCTGGTTGCGTAATTCGATACGTATTGGTGGGAATTTATTCTGAGGTTGTCATTTTATCCTGGGTCAGTCATGAAGGCCATGAATCATGTGTGTTTTCAGAGAAATGCTATTAAGGAGGGGTTTGACAAGGACAGATGTAGCAAACTTCATTGTTTATTTTCATGAATAATATTTTGAGAATATGTTCTGTAAATCTGTACAGGTCTGCATCAAATGAATTCAGATTTCTGGCGGAAGCACAAATATAACACACATTCATTTCTCATTTTCTTGATTACTTAGGACTCACAATGTACCTGAACTCTCACATTGAGCTTTTGCCTGGGTGACTGGGGGAGACGACAGAAAAGGCCTTCCTTTTCGTCCAAGCTCAGACAATAATTTTACCTTTTATAAATCTGACATGATTTATTGTGGGCTATTTTTTTTTTGCTGTTTGAGTATATCCGGTAGTATTAACCATTCTTAAGAGGTTATTACAAGTTCACACAAGAATCAAGTCATGAATGCAGCACATGCAGATTTACCCACTTAACCCTAGCACACTTAGGGATCATAAAATGCTGCTTAGAGACCATAGCAGGGTTGCGAGACTACACATACAAATCTACTCTAGATTTATTAGCACATTATAATGTACAATTCAATAGAAAATCAATAATCAGCAATAATGTCTTACATATTCAAATATTTGTACATATGTCTGAGTGTACTGATGCGTATATGAGAAAAACTGTCACAGCATGCAGTGGGTTTACTGGACTGTAAGATCCAGACACAGCATTTTGAATAATTCATTGTCTTCATGCCACTTGTAAAACATCACAGTTAGAGGTAGGAATGTGCTGTGGCCTCTATAATCAGCCTACAGCATTCTAACAACATTCCACTTAATGTTTTTTTGTTAGTTTTTTTTAACTCAGTAAGTTTCGGCTGAATGTAAAATGTCTACTGGCATACTGTTCCGCTTATACTACCACACCTCAAGACATTGTTCAGATGTTGTATTTCAAGACATTTGACTTTTTTGTCCTTAAAACGCTCTTGTATGCAAGGAACTGCCTGGAACTACTTTAGCCGTGTGATTCCCTGCAAATAATTGCACACATTACAACGTTTATCAACCAATCAGATTCAAGCATTCAACAGCCCCGTAGTAAAGGCTAAAGGCCTGTTCACACCAAAGATGATAGCTATGATAACAATAAAGATATAGTTTCTGGAACAGTCTTTCTAGCATTGTTCGGAAAGCAGACACACTCTGTCAGTTTAAATCTAGACTAAAAACACATCTCTTTACTATGGCATACACATAGAACATTATCAATTTATATTATTCAAATCAGTTAAATGATTGTTAGGCTGCATTAACTAGGTCAGCTGGAGCCGGGATCACTTCTCATAACACCTGGTGTACTCGTTACTTAATAAGAAGAATGGCATCTACGCTAATGTTAGTCTCTCTGTTTATCCTGAGGTTTACTGCAGTCAGCCGGATCCGGGCCGTATCCAGATCAGATGGTGGACCTGCGCCTAGACATGACCAACACATCCCTGGAGTATCTGCAGAGACCGTGTCAATTAAACTCCACCCTGTAAATGCGCATCGACGCAATTCTCATTAAACCTGTCTCCGGCGTGACAACTCCAATCTTTCGAATAATCTTTCATATATTTTGATCTAATATGACTTGACCTGTAATGTTGCCAGAATCATAATCATACACTCTTTGTTCGACTGAGCCTGGTTTCTCCCAAGGTTTTTTTTCTCCATTCTGTCACCTGAAGGAGCAGTAGGCTACCGTCGCAAAGGCTGTGACAAGTGTGTGACCGCACAGAGCCTCGCGAAAAGCAAAGTGACAGCTGTCTTGATGATGTAAAGCCAATAGTTAAAGTTCATGTTTTTGTCCTTCGAAATAGCCTACTATAATAGCTAAAAGACATAGCTAAAAATAAGACTATGTATCGTGATGTTGTATTATTCTGCTTGTTAAAAATGTATTATGCAGTAGGCTAACTTACAATATTTATCTGTGCGTGAGACTGTGCATGTGACAGTGATTCACGCGTATAGGCTACATGTCAGCGCGACATCCCATGTCAAGTTCGTAGAGAGCTTTATTCATTCCATTCAAATTCTGATTTTGGCCGCCTCTGAAATGGTTAACCATATATATTACCTAAGAACTTAAAGTATTGAATACAGGATTTCATATGACAGTACGCACAAAGGGTTTTTTATTTAACACTATAAAGTTAAATACCCTAACTGTAACGCACCTTTCGGAGCATCAGTGAGAGCAACGGCACCGCAGAACGAGCGTAACCTACTCTATCTCTAGACGTTTTAAACGTTTTTAAATCTGAAAACTGCAAAAAGCAACAAAATTGTCAGACATCCATTTAGCGCATGTTCCCAGAGGAAAACAACTGAAAAAAGTTGCTGGTTGTTATCTCAATAGGCTACTGTCTGTTTATTTTACTGACTGAGAAATCGCTTATTCAGTGAGAAAGCAGTCCAAACTAATTCAAGTGGATTCAGGCCATTTTGCAAACGCGTTTGACGCACAATTTAAGCGTCAAAATGTCCGCACAGCACAACTCAGTTACACAGTTTAACTACTTGAACCTAATGCTGTTAAACTGAATATACGATTGTTTTTAAATATCTACATAAACAACAAATTCTCGTCACTATAATAACAGCAAACCCCAGTTATTACCAACTCCCCCCACCCCCCACAGGCCTCGCACATCACGTTTGCACAGGGCCTCACACCTTGTGACGGGCCTGTGAAGGAGTTTTGGTTCCTTGCCACCGTCGCCTTTGGCTTTTGGCTTGCTAAATTGGGGACACTCAATTTTCAACTAAATTACTGATCTGCCCACATTGTCATTATATGATAATTGAAATGAGCTGATGACATCACTGTTTTCTCCAGAGCGGCTGTACAGCCGAATCAAATTCTGTTAATTATTTTCCTGTTTAACACTGTGAAGCTGCTTTGAAACAATCTGCATTGTAAAAAGTGCTATGGTGACTTGACTTGATAGTTCTAAAAATGAGAAACAGTAGCCTATTGTTGGAATCACTTTCAGAAGGATTTTTTTCCCAGATGATGAACGATGAAGCATTGACAGCCAATCAGAATCCATAATACTTAAAAGAGCTCAAGCATTTAAAGGGTTAGTTCATCTCAAAAATGAAAAGAAATTCTGTCATTAATTAACCTCATGTCATTCGACACCCGTTAGACCTTTGTTCATCTTCGGAACACAAATTAAGATATTTTTGTTGAAATCTGATGGCTCAGAAAGGCCTCCATTGGCAGCAATGACATTTCCTCTCTCAAGACCCATAAAAGATACTAAAGATGTCGTTAAAAAAGTCCATCTCACTACAGTGGTTCTACAATAATTTTATGAAGCAACGAGAATAGGTTTTGTGCGAAATAAAAATCAAAATAACGACTTTATTCAACAAGTTATTGTCTTCTGTCTAGGCGTGAACTCACGAAGCACCACGACGCATGCACGAGAATATGACGTAGAGCCCGCGTTCAGGCATCCAGGAAATGCACACTTTAGCACCATTTTGAGCACTACGCCAAGACCTAAAGCACAATCAATGTAGAATTCAACAGCTTAGATACGGCTTCCTCTGCTTGTAAACAAAGTTCCTCGCTTCCGCCGGCTCTACGTCATATTCTCACGCATGCTATATACACTCACCTAAAGGATTATTAGGAACACCATACTAATACTGTGTTTGACCCCCTTTCGCCTTCAGAACTGCCTTAATTCTACGTGGCATTGATTCAACAAGGTGCTGAAAGCATTCTTTAGAAATGTTGGCCCATATTGATAGGATAGCATCTTGCAGTTGATGGAGATTTGTGGGATGCACATCCAGGGTACGAAGCTCCCGTTACACCACATCCCAAAGATGCTCTATTGGGTTGAGGTCTGGTGACTGTGGGGGCCATTTTAGTACAGTGAACTCATTGTCATGTTCAAGAAACCAATTTGAAATGATTCGAGCTTTGTGACATGGTGCATTATCTTGCTGGAAGTAGCCATCAGAGGATGGGTACATGGTGATCATAAAGGGATGGACATGGTCAGAAACAATGCTCAGGTAGGCCGTGGCATTTAAACGATGCCCAATTGGCACTAAGGGGCCTAAAGTGTGCCAAGAAAACATCCCCCACACCATTACACCACCACCACCAGCCTGCACAGTGGTAACAAGGCATGATGGATCCATGTTCTCATTCTGTTTACGCCAAATTCTGACTCTACCATCTGAATGTCTCAACAGAAATCGAGACTCATCAGACCAGGCAACATTTTACCAGTCTTCAACTGTCCAATTTTGGTGAGCTCGTGCAAATTGTAGCCTCTTTTTCCTATTTGTAGTGGAGATGAGTGGTACCCGGTGGGGTCTTCTGCTGTTGTAGCCCATCCGCCTCAAGGTTGTGCGTGTTGTGGCTTCACAAATGCTTTGCTGCATACCTCGGTTGTAACAAGTGGTTATTTCAGTCAAAGTTGCTCTTCTATCAGCTTGAATCAGTCGGCCCATTCTCCTCTGACCTCTAGCATCAACAAGGCATTTTCGCCCACAGGACTGCCGCATACTGGATGTTTTTCCCTTTTCACACCATTCTTTGTAAACTCTAGAAATGGTTGTGCGTGAAAATCCCAGTAACTGAGCAGATTGTGAAATACTCAGACCGGCCCGTCTGGCACCAACAACCATGCCACGCTCAAAATTGCTTAAATCACCTTTCCCATTCTGACATTCAGTTTGGAGTTCAGGAGATTGTCTTGACCAGGACCACACCCCTAAATGCATTGAAGCAACTGCCATGTGATTGGTTGATTAGATAATTGCATTAATGAGAAATTGAACAGGTGTTCCTAATAATCCTTTAGGTGAGTGTATAGTTCTTGGTGTAAACAGTTATATGCTAGTATGTTATTTTGAATTGAGTGACTGTGTAACAAATAACTTACTCTTATTTGTCCCAATAATACCAGTGTGGTGGATTGGATGCATTTTACTAATGCTGCTTCTTCAGTGAAGCTGTTTATCTTTTGTTTCTTTTTGTTTATGTTTTTCTCCATGTCATACCACACATTCAAATAATAGGCATTCAATCACAATTGTTATTAGTCATTATTAGTAACTCAGTCAATAGCTTGACATGGCTGGTCATGTGAAGTCAATTTGGCATAACCCATGAGGGGGCGACCCACTCCACATAAAATAAAACAGCTTTTTCTGAAAGCTTGATGTCTGAAGCACGGTCACACTAAGAGCGATGACTATAAACTATCTATCCACCAACGGACGATCTGTTTATTATGAGCGTGCTCTGCAATTATGTTTTGAATGCTGCTTTGAATGCTTGAGCTCTTTAAAGCCAGGGGGATTCTGATTGGCTGTTAATGTTTTTATCGTTAATCAGTTGGATAAAAAACATTCTGAAAGCAATTTAAACACATAATTTATTTTTGTTTAAAATGTTTTTTAATTAGTAAATTGTTTGTGGCTACCTTTAAAGTCGGCATGAAATGGAAATTGCGATAGTCTTTTCATTCCTATTGTGACATATCCATGTGAAACGGGGTGGGACTTGATTTTGTCCATCGGGAATAGAGTGCAACAGTTGGGCTCCTGAAGTAAAAATTTCTCAATAGGGAAATAGATTTTAAACCGATTACTTGTAAACCTTTACTGTGAACTACAAGTTTGTTAATTGATATAATTTGCTTCTTTTGAAGACATCAGACAACATTATTTCAGCTTAAAATAATTGTTTAACAGCAGAATTTTAGCTCCGCCATTCCCATGAAGCACTACGAATGTCAGTCTGATTATATATAAAGAAATATATTGTTTATATATATAATCAGCATTTTAAATGTGTAGTTTTATATTTCTCTATCGTTTTTAATTTGATTATGCTGATTGCAATGCCTCATGGGATTGTAGTTCTTTCTCTCACTAAAGCCGTTAAGTACGCAGTCTTGTATTTTTGTCCGATTTTCAAATACTTTTTTTTGTTTCAAATGAAAGTTTGTAATGTGATGCATTATCACAGGGCTTATAACGCTTTAACAAAGATTTTTTTGAAATCCCTATGTAAGAAAAAAAGTGGAAAAAATACTTCAGGAACCAACGCTGCTTAAAAAAAGTGGGTGGGTACTGTTGCACTCTATTAATTGGATCATTGTGGTTTGCTATTGCTGCAATCTTATGTAGGCTAAGGGACAGTTTGTCTCGTCCACACACAGTAAACACATCAGAGAAGAGATGTTGCTGCAAGAGAAGTTAATTAAAGATTATGACGGCACAAGGATTTAAAAAATAAATCATTTATAATAAATACTACAATATTCCAATTAAAAATAAGAATTGTTTTGATTTCATGGTGACTTTAACTCACAAATAAAAAGTTTCTGCTGAAATAGGCCTGATGTGTGAGGAACCAGTTATTCCCTTTCATACACTTATTTCCTGATCTATAAAATAAAAAAGTATCCTGCTGATGAGTAGCCTAGACACAAAATGAAAAAGACAATATCTTAACAGAGTTCAAAAGTGTCACATGTAGATGCCACTATGAAAGAAACCTTTTGTATTTTCATTCCACACTTATTTTAGCAACTCACTTGAAATAACAGGATTATCTGGTTGTATTTAGCCTGAAGTGAGGGTTGGTAAACGTATTAGTCAGCGATAGAGGCAGGAAGAGAGAGGCTGACAGAGAGGGAGGGAGAGAAAGGACAGCCGTGGCTCAGAGGGGGTTACACACACACACACACACACACACACACACACACACACACACATATCACTCGGTTGAGGGAAGCAGTCAGAGTAGGAAAAGAGAGGAGTAGGAAAAGAGAGGAGGGGGAAAGGAAGGACAATAAGAAAGGGGACACTACACTGTTTGTTTTCGTTTTTATTGCTTTGAATAAGATTTAAAAAACGCTGCCGTTTCTCTTCAAATGCACGGATAAATCATTGCAAACGGCTTCCATTTTTATTTAAAGGAAAACAGTAGGCCACGAGGAAGACGCTGGAGTTTGAAGTGATTTGAGCGTTTGTGACTTACTTTCTTAAAGCAAAGGACACGCGGTTTGCAGTCCTGTAAGTGCTTAGCGGCTTTATAGATTGGTACAAGACCAAGCGAAACAAACAATCAAATATAGTTACTTTATATGACTTTAGAAATATTATCAAGTAGTTGACAAATGTCATTGACTTCTGCGAGGAGGAATAAATAATACCTCTATTAGTGGCCTTTTAAATCACACTGCTCAACAAACACGGGGAAGAACCCCCGATCTACTTTACCAGTCGGTTATTCACGGCATATTTGCGGACTATGGCGGCGGTAACAAGTCCAGAATCGAGCCAACCAGCTCGCGTTTACTTCCAGACGCCCCCCGGTTCAACCGAAGAAGCCGAGACCCCGGTCCGCAAACAAGGACGGGTCACAGTGAAATACGACCGGAAAGAACTGAGAAAGAGACTTAATTTGGAAGAGTGGATTATTGACCAGCTAACGGATCTCTACGACTGTGAGGTAAGACTCTTTGTGGAAGCTTTACTAAATAAAAGTAAGCTAGTCTAGATTTATTAATATTTTGGTACTGTATATGGGCTAGTTTATATAAAGTCACCAACAGGTCAAGAACCTATACTCCTAGATAAGTGCGCTTTGTAACGGCAGCGGTGAAGTTATCCTACGCAGCCACCGTAACATCATTACGAGCCAATGGGCAGAATGTAAGTATGTGTTTAAGCGTCAATCTGCAGTTGACCCACATTCTACTTCTTCAAGAGACTTTAAGCGTTAAAGGGAGAGCGCATTAGTTACTACACGTGTGTTTCGACTTTATCTACCTGCGCGTTATCCCGTAACGCACGGTGACGTCACGTGTACGTCGCGTTCGAAAATGTCGGTTAGGAGGTTAACCTGATGAAACTAGTAATAGTTAAAGATTTAATACGGCGCGCAGTTTAAACTATAAAGCGTATCAAGACACATGAGTGATGATGAGATTGACTGACTACCGTCTCAGGAGTACTGTCTCTTCATTCGGATTCATTATAAATGTGTTTCCGTTTACTAAAGATCCGTTCAGTGACCCGTTCTGCAAGCTACATCGTTAGAGCAGTAGCTAGGTGTCGAGAAGCGTTTCCCCGCACACAAAAATGCGTAGGCCTACTTTGCTACTATAAGCCTAACTATGCATAAATCAGTACTTTAGGCAGTATTCATAAAACAGAAGTCGAATGATGTTTAGATAACGTAGTAGAGTCATTCTATAATTAGGGGTACATGTCATGTCCGTGGACTCAATTATCAATTTTACAACATTTTCATTAACTTTTCACTTCAAGCAATGATCGCTTTTATATCAGGGGACATTTCTTATTCTTTTAATACAAAAATCCAACAGATACCTATCGTTTATCTCGCAAAAATGGCATATTCTATACTGGAATTTGCTGTTTTTGTGCTGTCCGATTTGGTAAATGTGAGGTTTTGATCTTCAGATTAGCTCTAAAATGCATGTTTCTGAATATATTTCTTATAAATATTTGTCCAAAATAATCATTAAATTATGAGAAAGGTGTTTTAAAAAATATTTTGCTCATGCATCTACATTAAATCATCCATTTTGTGTGTGCCCGAGAAATCAGTGTCAACTGTGTTACTCCCTATAAAACCCCCTATAAATCAGCAATGGTTTGTTCCACAGTCACATGTCCAACATCACATTATGTCATTCCATTTTTGGAGGTAAATTTGAAGACTGTGGTAAATTATAACTTCTCTTCAATATATGATCTATATTATTGTCTGCACATAGAGTAGATTAATTGACCGTCAACTGTGTTATCAACATGTTCTGGTGAACTTGCGTCACATGTTATATTTATAAATGTGTAGAGAAAGAATATAAAAACATTCAACAACAAGTTAATCAAGGTCAACTACTAACTAGTCCAAGGCCAGCAGTTTGCACAAGGCCCTAAAATGGCCGAAATGTCAACTGTGTTACCCATACAAGGATTCACATGGTTGACAATTCAATTTAAATTTAATTGCTTGTACTTATTTGTTGAATAAAAAGAAAGTTATCATTTTAAAGAGTTTTCTCTTTTCCTTCTAATGTGTCCTGTCAACTGTGTTACTTTCTGTCAACTGTGTTATGTGTGGTTTTTATGTCATAAATCTTTTAAATGTGAACTAAACCATCAGAAAAATAGATGGGGATATCTCTGGAGATGGAAATCTTGGGTAATGATGGTAAATAATACTAAACTCAGCATACTGTGGATTTATGACACAGCATTTGTCCGTAACACAGTTGACAAAATAATCAATCAAATGTTAATTTTCATAAACATATTTAAAAAGTAATAGAGCTTAAGCTTGCCAAATAATTACTTTAGCACATTAAGGGCATATATTATTCAACCACCTAGTTTATTGATCAAAAAAGAATACTGATTTCCTGACTTTTTGGCTGAATATAGAATGACTCAGTGTACATCCACAGAGATTTTAATTAGATCAGAATTCCCATACTCTTAGAATTCGACGAATGAATACAATACATTCCTGCACATACTATATAACGTCATGTGATGCTCTGACATTTGTTTTTTGACCTGTGATGTAGCTACTTACAAAATATAATTTCAAAAAAATAATTAACTCCGGTGTTTTACGGGTACAATTTAACCACGAGGAACAATTGTCCAGGCATCTGAATATTTACAGTTTTTCTGTTCAGTTTTCTGTTCTGTTCAATTTTTCAAATTTGATGGCTCCTCAGCTCCCACAACCTTCTGAGACAGAATGTTTTTTTGTTGGCCATGGGGCTCTTCTTCGGTGTAATAAAAGGACAAATATGCACTAAAGTTTAATATAAATAGGCCTACTGGATGTAAAGGCTTCTTTTACATGAAGACAAAATTGAGTGTTGAGACTGATCATAAACCTGTCTTGGGAACCTCCAGCAATTTAACAAAAGAGATGAACATGTGGTTTGGCACATTTCTCTTGTCCCCTCCCCCAAACTATAACCACGCAGCCAGAAACAAACATACTCACTTGCTTCCTCACATTATCCAAACTCATGTCAGCATGTTAAATCCGCTTTGCCAACTTTCCTAGATTTTTAGTAAACAATAATGCGTGACGTGGCAGTCCCTTGAGAGTCTTAATCCTTTTAATTTAAAACGACTTAAATTGTCAAGAGCCAGATACCAATTTTGTGGAAGGAGCCGGCGTGGCATACTGCCATAGAGAGAAGCAATCAAGTCATTATAATCTCACTTTCTGCACAGCAAGTGTTTGGTTTCCCTGGATATGGAGTGTGTAGTATTTTTAAAAAAGACTACACAGAAAAGCTTTAGGAACAATGCTACAGATGTGGCTTGGCATTAAGGAAAATTGCTGCGGATAATAAAAGGGAGGAGAAAATAAAAATACAGATTGGGAGGGTGAAGCATGAGGGAAGAACATAATTTTTCAAGCTTAGCAAGTGTATGTTTTCAGGGAATGACTGACTAATGACTGAGACATCATCACTTGATGTGGAGTCGCTTCGAAATCAAGAACTAATGGCAGTGTTAAATGAAGTAAAAAAAAAAAAGAGGATGCAAAAATCAAGGGAGAAGTAAACAGACAATCATTGATGGAGGCTAACAGACGGTCTGTGAAAGAGTTGGAGGGAGGGAGGTATAGAGAGGGACAGCTGTGGCTTTGGCCAGGAACACAAGGATGGCGTTGAGTGTTTTTCCTCCTTCCTCTCATTAACACTCACACAGTGTGTTGCACGTTGCTACATACAACTGCACTATTTAACATGTGATGTCCCACATGAAATTGCAAAATAAATGTCTTATTTAGACTTTAGGTTTAAATGAATGAGCCCATCTAAGTGTGTACATCTGAACACTGTGAGTATGTGAGTAATAGAGTTTGTCCACAACTCATGTTTGCTACCAGTTCGTTCACTTTGGAATGAATCAGCAAATTTCATATGCGTACAAGAAGGGAAAGGCAAATAAGTGAACAAAAAAGAGGGGATGAAGGATATTCTGACAGGCTTAGGAGAAGGAGAGGCATAATTGCAGTTCCTGGGATCATTGGGTTGATGCCGCATAATGGAGACTGCCGAGCCGTGAGTCATGACTGAAGGAAATGCCAGTGACAGGCGAAACTGCAGGAAGTGTGTGTGTGTATGTTGTGACTCTCTGATGTTTTAAGAAGGCAGGAAAGGTCACAGCAGTCCTGTGACCTCATCTTTGGAGCAGTCCTTTTGTGTTTGCGCGTGCCGCGCAACGATGACCCGTGTCAGGATGTTGAGCCTCTCTTTATATTGGCTCTATATTTGCTTTGTTTTGAGTTCTCCTATCTCCTTCCTTCCTCACTCTCAGACCTTATTTGAATACTTCAGTTCCTCACCTGCTAGCTGCTGTCAAGCACACCCTCCCCCCCATCCTGATTGCACCTGTGTGAAAGTGTGTGTGTGTTCTGTGTGTTTTTGCATGCATGGGTGTTTTTGTGTGTAGGGGAGAGAACAGGTTCAGGCATGTCCTATATGTCACAAGTCAGAATAATTATAAAAGCAGCTTTGCATGTCTGTTAAAGATTTGCAAAAAAAAAAAAAAATAAATAAATATATATACACACACACAAAACACAATATGTACACTACCGTTTAAAAGTTTGGGGTCAGTAAGATTTTTATCTTTTCAATAAATTAATGTTTTTGTTCAGCAAGGATACATTAAATTTATCAAAAGTAAAGCCTTTTACATATAAAAAATAAAAGTTATTTTAAATTGTAATAATATTTCTGTTTTTATTGCATTCAGGATCAAATAAATGCAGCCTTGGTAAGCATAAGAGACTTAAAAAATAATCTTCCGACTTTTGAACCGCAACGTATGTAGAGTAACAGGGAGTCGGTTCTCTGCATTTGTCTCAAAATAGTCTCAGTTGTTGACAGTTCTGAGATCAGTACACTCCCTTTAAACACAGTTTTCTCAGAATCTGTATAGAAATGAAGATGAATCATTCAGCTGAATAATAATGCCACATTTTACCGGCAGGTATTTGGTAATCATGAATAGGGCCAAACCTTATGTTTTCCAATTTAAATGAATTATATCTCATGATTTGTCATGTTTTGACATGAATTTGCTTTTGCAAAAACACTTGATTTGTTGATTTTGATTGATTTAAAAAAAAAATTATTTGGATTAATTTCAGTTTATACTGCAGATACTGTGTAACATCAAATGCACTTCCTGGATAATCATATCATGCACCGTGTACCAATTCACATACTGTACATCCTAAAGAGTAGAAACAGTTTACTTCGTTATTTATAGAATTTTCAGTCAATAAAAAGTGTCAAGAAACATGAGGCCAAAGTTGTCACAGTTAAATACTGAATTTTAAGTGAATTATTTTTAAGGTAATGGATTTAGCTAGAAGCCAAAACTATGCATATCAGTTGTTTAAATATGTTATTTTATAACGTAGTAGAATGTCCCATTCTCAAAAGTATCCAGTGCAGTATATCATTTTAGTTCTTAGTATAAGTGTAAATTCGGATGCAGCCATTGTCTTAATTTGCTCAGCATCTAATTCAACATTCCACCATTTCTAACTGTATTTACACACCCACTCATCACAGAACCTAATTGCAGAGAAGAAGAGGCGAGTACACACTAATGCTGATTGAGTAGTTATTTTCCTCACTGTAAGAGTTAGCAACCTGTGAAGTGAAAATCATTGTGTGGTTGATACAGTAAATGATCTATGTTTATGATGCTGTTCTGTTCTCGAAAAGTGAACCACAAACCATTTTAAATGGTCCTCAGGGTCGGTTATAGACAGAGAGAGACTTATTGATCTCAATATGCGTCAAAGCAGGATGTCTTCAGATCTTGTCTTTTCTGTTGGTCACTCAGACATCCTTATGTAAAAGGGCTCTGGTCTGGCTGGAAATAGCCTTTTGTACACAGCCTAATTCAAGAGCAGAGGATTCTAACTTCTCCAAACAGACAGGCTGTCTGGCTCTTTGGCTTGTTTATAATCCAGTTAGGTAATTCTGTGTTACTTCAGAAAGTTTACTTAGTGTAGATTGAAGCCAAAAGAGCCTAAGATACAGCATTGGAGTGCACTATTCATTTGACATTTGTTATTAGCATAGACTGTAAAAAAAAATATGGATGTAGTGTCCGTGACGTCGGACACTACTAGTTCCCCCCCCCCCCACAGTTGTCATGAAGGGCAAAATTAGCTATATAGACCAAAACCACTTTTTGTGTCAGGCTGTAAACATATTTTTTTTCTGCTGTAAAGTTGGGCATTTTAACATGGGGGAGATGCAGATTTGACTCCCTTTTGGAGCCTGTCTCTAGCGGCCAGTCAGTGAATAGAAGTTTTAGTCCCTTCCGTGTTGGCTTCAAGAGAGACCGTGGAAGGTTGCCGCTTGGTTATTAGTTATGGGTCACAATGGTTGATTAACAACAGACTAGGAGATTTGTGCAGTTGAATAGTTGTTTTCCCCCTTTTTTATTTTAAATCTTGATATCTTTTGCATGCCTTGCTGATGGTATAGCCTTACAAAGATTGTTATAACAGATATTTTGTTGTTTTTTTTAGTGTCAACCATAAGCGTTGCATTTTTTTAAGATGGCTTATTGTTGTTGAAAAAACTAAATCAACACGCATGATTCCTGCATTCTGTTCTATCCCTACCCTAATGAAATCTTGTCGCATGATGTGTGTTTGTGACATAAATGTGTTTAGAGAGCTGGAGGGGACATGTAAGACATTCATCTTGCCATTGGACCTCTAAATGGTCTTAAACTGACCAATCACCAGATCGAAAACACACATGCAGGGCCTGAACTCCACCTGTGACATCATCACCAGCCATATATTAGGTCAAAGGGTGTAGTCACAGCAATATATACCCTTCAGTCCTTTAATGATGCAGAAACGCTTTCATTAGTCTAAAGGGCTTTGCGATAATTACCGCTATAAACCTGTAATTACAGAAACTAAAGCAGCGGAGCACAGTAACGCTTTCCCATTTCCCTCTTCGATTTCCAGCTTGATGTAAAGGCTGTTTCTTCTCAGTGTTTTTTTTAGCCATGTTCTTGCTGTTATTAAAAACTCTTGTTAATGGAGTGCCCTGTTCTGAAGGTACTTGGTGGATTAGTTGATTTGTGGGTAACTTGGTTTCAATCAAGTATGAATAGAAATACACATGCACAGACATGCACGCACACACTTGAAGGTGCCTAGACTGAATATCCTAAAGTGCTCTAATCTAGGGCATATGATGAACGCTTGCCTGCTTTATTCCGCTCCAGAAACGACAGACTAGAGAGAGAGAGAGAGGCTTGCAGGTCTTGCCCTGTTGGTGTTTCTCTTTATCACCTCTGCTTTTTCTCTCTTTCCCCCTCCAACTTGTTCTATCTTTAGAAAGAGTGACCACAGAGCCAATTTATAAAGACTACAGCACACCTCGAACACTGTATTTATTGATTCAAGATCTCATGATGTTTTGCAATTAGGGGTGTAACGATATATCGTTAATCGATATATCGCGATTATAAAAAATGTGACGATATGTATCGTTGATATAAACGATATGATTCGCGAGTTGTTTTATCAAAAGCTCAACTTGCTGTATTTATAAGGTATAATTCACCCAAAAATGTAAACTCTGTCATCATGTACTCACCCTCATGTAATTTCGTTTAACTCCTAAACACAAATGAAGATATTCTTTATGAAACCTAAGAGATTTCTGTCCCTCCATTTAAAGTCCATTCCTCTTCAACTTAAAAGATCCAAAAAATAACATAAAGGCATCATACACTCAAAAAAAAAAAAAAACCCTGTTGAATGAACTTAATTCAATTAAGGAAAAATTTGCCACGAAATTGAATTACATTTTTCCAACAAAATCGAATTTGTTTGAAATGATTTGTTGTAATCTTGTTGTATGAACTTAAATTAATCTAGTCAAGACTACAAAAAAAATTGTGTCATTCCAACTAGATAAAGTTTTGCCATGCCTAATAGAAATAATAATTTTTTTGGGTTACCATTGTGGTGAAGAGGTGAGCTTGTGCTTAGGTTGTGAGTAGCTTCTGTACACACACACACATACATGTTCCAAGATTGTATGAGAGGGGTAGAACTGATGACCATATATAGACTGCGGGAACTGAATCAAACTAATTTATTTGATTTATTTTTTTATAAAAACTAATAACCAACACAAAACTTGTTCACATGCTAAGTGAAGTGTAACTTTTGCAAGTAATGATTAAGTAAAACACTTGTCCTCTGCGTTCGGGCCAATTACCAAGCTCAGAGCCCTCTCCCTGGACAGCACGCCAAATACGTTTATCAACTTAATCTATCTGACTTATTTGTAAGTGTGAACTCGTGAAGTGAGGGGAAAATGTTTTTACGTTTACGGAGTTTCAGTGACATTACTACATTAAACGACTATATGTAATGTTGAATCTAATGTATAATGATGCAATGGGAGGATATTTGTGGGTAGAGATGCACCGATCGATCGGCCAGGGATCGGAATCGGCCGATTTACCTCATGATCGGCCCGGATCGGTGATCGGCCGATCAGTCTCACTTCTTACCGATTCCGAGCCGATCCGTTTTGTTCCCAGCGGCACAGGCAATAACGTCAGCTGCGCGTTCTCGCTCTCTTCTCTGTCACGGTGAAGTGACACACATCCGCGTGGGCGCCTCCTCTCTCTCACTCGTCTCATTCACTCCGGTTAATTAGTGCTTGTATTGTGCATAATGTTAGTCATTCCCGCCGGTTTCGTGCTCACACCAAAAGCACGCGCACCACTGATCTATATAAGTGAAGCGAACAAGCCACGCTCAGTCTCAAACAGAGACAGAAGTCAAACAAGTCACAAGTACCAAAATGAGTGACTTACTGCGTTTAAACTGTCAAATACATACAAAAGTATGTCAACCAGCGGCACAGGCAATCTTGGCGAGTATTCAGATGAACAGTCAGTTTTGAATCGTTAAATAGCTAAGAAAGTGAACCCATGTTGTGTGTAACAGTATAGGTTCCGCTGAACACCGTTCATAAACTCTTAAAGGGACAGCAGTCCAATATTCCTGCTGCTGTCTGTCATGTTCATCAAAGAACAAAAGACAAAAAAAATCACTTTCTGCTCTTGACTGAATACGTTTTATAACTTTAATGGTAAGAATTGATCTGTATTAATATTTACAATAAAGACTACAGAAATTATGGTAACCAATGTAAAATAACACTGAATGTGTGATTTTACATTTAATTACTTTAAATATTGTAGTATTTCTTACCTGAATAGAAACCCAGTTAACCTGAAAAACTTAGTTTCATAGCTCTCTTTATTCTATTGCATCTATTTGAGCTGTTTATATTTTATTACTGACTTTTTACTTGTATTTTTTTTAATAAAAATAACACTTTGCGTTGAAGAAAAGTAGATTTTTGTTTATATATGATGTCAATTATAGTTCTTAGAAAGAAAATCGGAATTGGTAAAAATCGGTATCGGCAGATCATACTAACAAAAAATCGGAAATCGGAATCGGCCAAGAAAATTGCAATCGTGCATCTCTATTTGTGGGTCCTGATAATAATACAATAATAATAGTAACATTATTTGAATAATAATAAAAAAGTACAAATAAAATGACACTTTATTTTGGCTTAAAATATTGTGATGTGTATCGTATCGTGAGTTCAGTATCGCGATGTATATCGAATTGTGACACACGTGTATCGTTACACCCCTATTTGGAATGGCTATTTCATATCAGACATCACTTCTGATTTTTGACCCGCTTTTAACCCCCTGAATTCCCAAACTTTTTTTGTCAGCCGAACCCCTTTGACATAAAATATTTACTTGAAGTACTCCCCTAAATTAAATTTAAAGTTAGTATTTCAATAATTTAACAACACAGCATGTTAATGGTTTTCTGATGTTGGTTAATGGCCACATGACATGCAGGAAATATATATATATTTTTTTCTTTCTTGTATTTTCTTTGAATTGTTTTATTTTAAAATGAGTTTATTATTTATTTGCGAACCCCAGTTCAAGGTTGTAAATACAGCTTTGTAAATATGTACATAAACAGGAAACCAACTAATAAAGATGTTCAGACACACAAAAGTATTTATAAAAAGCATGATATTAAAGAATATGGAAATTCTGTTTTAAAGACCCTGTGAAAAACACTTTCTGTCCTGCGTTGGCTCATTTCCTATTGAACAGGAAGTTGGTTCATATGTTTTGTTATGCCTGAATTTTATTAGTTTTAGAAGTTTTTGTAAATATGTTTCGTCAGTGTGCAGAGATTTATTAGTTATGTCTAGACAGGCCTATTGTTTTAAATAATTATGTAAACAGAAAATGTTTAAACTTGTAATCTTATAATATAATATGTGTCAGACTGATATATTGGACAGGCTAAATAATTATTGAGATTATCAGCATTGGCTGTTTTATTTATTTACATTTTTTTTAGGTTTGTTTTTTGAATTGAGTAAATATTATCCACAAAAAGTATTTTAATTTAAATAATTTTGTGTAGATCTTATTAACTGTCAAATTTAATGATTATTTCATCCACCTTGTTTTTCAAACCTGAAGTATGCTATTTCATTTGAATTACAAGTTAGCTACTCTAGGACATTAACTAGAAGAATAACAAAGTGCAGTAAACTGTAAAACTATTTGTGCTATAAACCATTATGTTTATTATTATGATTATTAAAATAAAATAACAAATACCAGTTTGCAACATCAAGCAGCAGGTTTTTTTTGTACAGTTAAAGGCACTATATGTACGATTTCTGGATTAAAATATCCAAAAACCACTAGAACAATGTTATATATTTTGTTGACTTGTGTATTTGCATTATCCTAGATGTTTCCAAGAATGTTTAAATCCAGAAAAATAAGCAATTTTAATCTGGACACGAATTGTGTCCGTGCGTCGCCTATCAATGACAACATACCCGTGTTACCCTTGATTTCTGGTTTTATTTTGTAGAAACCATGGAAACACCAAAGACGCTTTAAAATAGTATGCGTTTATTAGACGGGTGAGCAACTGTTTGGATTCATTCATCGACAGAAAAATAATCATTGTTATATAGCTCAACACGTTTAGCCTTATTGTTTAAATCTCGTTTTCATGATTTACCGCGAGTACCATGTTTTACCATGCCTAATATAGATCTAGCTTACTGCAGTGTGCAACAAGGGTCTAATAGTAGCCAATGAGTGAACGCACAGAGTAGCATTATAACATTACTTTCAACACACTCAAACAACGTATCTAATATGTTAATACAGTGCTGCCTTACCCCGCATAAGCAGAAGCGGAATCAGCGACTGTGGCGTAATAAAAGCTTGTGAAATCGAGGCATCATCAAGCTATGCCTTTGTTTTGAATAAGTGACCTCTAGCGGCGCAAAATTACATATTGTGGCTTTAAAATAAATAGAAGCAGATGACTCTGGAAACCTTGCACATTGAAGTTAAAAATGGAAATTCTGCTTTAAAGGGGTGATGAATTGAGAAATCAACTTTCCCTTGAGCTTTTGATATATAAAAGGTCATGGTAATATAAGAATATCCTGTAAGTTTCAGAGCTGAAAACTTCCTTTTTTGTCAAAGAAAAGCTTTTATAGACACCAGGCCCAGCAAACGACAGGTTTTTCAAAGTGGGGATCTATGACATCAAAGGGAGGCAAGCACCGCCTCAGCAGAAGAATATTAATGCCTACTTCATCACTGCCTGTTTAGCCCCGCCCACCGATTCACGCATAGGCCTAGTGTTAAACCATCGAGCTACAAAGCAATAAACATGCCGTTGAGGATTACAAAATATTGTGCAGTGACTGAGTTCAACAGGAATGCAACATGTAAGTAACATTCTGATGCCTGATCTGAAATGTGATGATTCATGTAGTCAGATGTTCTTAAATCAGACCAGTGACTAAACATCAACTTGCGTTGTTTCTCTTAGGAGGGTGGAAATAATCTGTGATTAAAGAAAGCTTCCTTTGCATTTGTTTGAGCAGCACGTGCTGAACCTGGCAATCAAACAGGAGAGTTTATCAGTGACGCGTTTATCAGTGACTCCCGTTTTATTCAACGAATCTCTTAACTATATCACGTTTGCACTGTTAGTGAAGATGAAAACATTCGTTAGTATACAATGACGAGATCGCTGCTTTCATGCACTCTGCATGTGTGTGATCGGCTACAATGATCATCACTGCAACCTTTCATGCCACAATCTTAATATAATGCCATAGATCTAAATATAATGCAACACTTTTTAACGATTAGTTAACCATGAGAGCTGTAATTGTAAAAACGAGCTAAAAAGGGGGTGTAATACTATTTCAAATGCAAAGATGTTAGCCAATCACAGCAGTGGGTGTTTACACTGAAGTCTCCCAGCGGACACGCCCCTTAAAACAGAGCGTTCAGAGCAGAAGGCTAAAATCAGTGTAGGAAAAATGCCTTTTATTTATAAATTATTAAATTTTTTGATGTAAAAAGCATTCTAACATTATAAGTGCACCCCAGGAAACATCATAAAACAATAAAAAAACAGTTCATGACCCCTTCAAATAGAGGATGCCAGTGAATCTAAAAGATTTTTGCTCTGATTAAGGGGGTAATGAATTCATTCTGAGCCAAAATATATTGCACGCTTTTTATTAGTCAATTCTCTGGGTTTGCCAGTTGCTTCAGCTTGTGGACTGATTGATTCCTTTTCATTGTGTGAGGTCGTTATTGTTTCTCTTAATTATGCCTCTCTGCTTGTCACAGACTCAACAATCCATCCAATCACTAGAGTTCTTACATTTTTCTTCCTGTCACTACAGACATCTGGATTCTTTTTTTTTCTCTAATGGCTGTTTGTGACTCCCTTTCTTACATCCTTACTGCTTTAGTTTTTACATTCTTTGTCAAGAAGGAAGTGGGAGGTCAAATGTGTGGTGACCTGTTTATTTGGTGTTTTGTGTCTGGGTGTGTGTTATGTTCAGCAACAGTATTTCTATGGAAACAGCTCCCATATGATCTGGTCTCTTCTCCCTGGCGTCATTCGCTGCATAATATGAAAATACACAGCCCATCTGACTTTCTGACTTGGTTTAGAGTAATTAATTTTACACGTTATATGTTCAGCTTGTGTAAAATGTTCTAATAGGCTACTTCATTTATAATTCATCTACTTTCATTTTTAATGAAGGTTAAAAAGTCCCTTTTTGTTTTAATGTAGGGAAAAAAAGTCTTGCTTTGTGTGTGTGTGTTGCTTGTTATTCGTCAGTGTGCTATCTGCTGATAAGCCCCCAGTGTGTGGAGAGAGACAGCGGGTGTGTGGAGATACGCCCCCACCCCTCACTGGCCCACTTCAGCCCAACCAGAGGACTCTCTCCTGGGGCGGCATGTGTCCCTTGTCCTCGTCTCCCAGCTCTCTGTCAGCACCACTGCTGTCTGTCATAATGTCAGACTGCAGCCAACTGAGAATAAATCAATAGTACAGCACTGTGTGTGTGTTTACATGAGATAGATCAGAGGTTAGTAAAGTAAGCTGTGTGAGGTGGAGCAATTCAGAACTTCTGTAGGTTTTAGGCTTTATGAAATCCAAGGCCTTTCAAATTCTCTCTTGTCACTACCCTCTTTAGTTTAGAGTGTAGATGTTATTGTAGGCTACTATTTGTAATAGTATCATTACAAAAGACAGCATGAAATAGTTTGTTGAGCGCAGTTTTCTTTCTTTCCTGTAACACATATTTTCTATTTAAACAGGAAGCTTGGGCAAGGCATATCAAAGGGCATCTGTTTTGTCTTATCGCTGTATCATTACAGTCTTTATATATCAGCTTATTTTTAACATCAGACCGGGCACATCCACTTTTTACCTGATTGTGCAAGGCTTCCAGTGTCAGTTACTTCGTTATGCTTCTTGATATTGCAAACTGGTAGGGTGGGTTGGGGTAAGATGAACCCCCCCCCCCCTCTTAATTTGTTCTCCTGTGCATAGCACATAGCACATTGTTCATGAGGGACTTGTGGCCACATGTTTTTGAATTTATGGAATAAAGGTTATAGTTTGTATTTTGACGTAAATAGATAAAAATTTGACCCTGAAAAGAAAGAATCTGTTTCTCTTTTCAACTCGGCCTATAGAGGATATGCATACCATGACTGATGCATTACATGGGAAAAGACATTCAGCTCAGAGTACGGGAGTGCAAGCCAAATGTTCCAGTTAATATTGTTTACTTTGATGTATCCAGTTTAGACAGCCTCAATAGGCTGTGGAGCGTCATGTCAAAAATGCGCCCGGTGCAGATACGTTGCATGGGTTTATTGTGAGACGCTCACATTTGCTCTAGTCTAGAGTGTTAGTCTAGTCCATTGCTTACTCATGATGACACATGGCAACACAGCTAAAACTATATGTTGATATGTTGGGCCTTTTATTGAAAGTTGCCTACTTTTACCTGTTGAGACATGCCTTCCCTTATGCACTGATGCATAAGGCACACAAAATGGGAAACACTTCGGGAGTTTTGAAGTCTTCTGTGGTTGAATTCTGCAGGATTTCCGGGAGATGTGTGTGTCGCTTTCTTTAACGGTCCATATGAAAACAAAGCTGTCGTGACGCCAAATCCCCTCATGGAAGAAGAAAGCTGGTTGGGTTTACTGTGACAATGAGCACTTATCCGGATCAACTAAACTAAACTAAAGTTTGTGGTGCCATTGTTGCAGTAAATTTGCACAACGTTCTTGAATAATTTATTAGATGCATGCCGGTCTGTTATCATTGGGTAAGATGACCAGATTTCTGAAATGGAAACCTGGGACATTTCCTATTTGAGTGGTCAAAACATCACTAAAATCTCATGTGTTATTATCTATTAATTAAAAAACGGGGACAATATATTTTTGAATTATATATATTTTTTAATTGTTGTGGGTTCCTTATATTATTGTTAACATTAATAATTATTATGATAATAATATTCATCTGTTGGTGAAAATAATCACTACATGATTAGTCCTATTTTGTGGGTTGTTTTGAACGACCTGTAAAATGGGAACATTTCTGGGGACAGAACACCAAAAACCGGGACTGTCCCCGGAAAACAGGGACGTTTGGTCACTTTATATTAGGGGCATCATCTTTATTTGCTCACTCCCCTAAACATCACGCGGAACAAAAATAACTCTGATTCGTTACTTTACATGTCGGTCAGACGTCCTCTTGGGCGGTCCTTGACCAGTTAAAGCTGTGATAATGTCCAGTCCTTCTCTGTCAGTCTGAAGGTGTGGCAATGCGAGACGTGATGCGCGAAAGGGGCGTTTGCAAAATATGCTGTATTTCTGTAATTCCGCTAGGTGCCACTAGTATCGCAGAAACTACATACTTCACCTTTTTTAAGAGTAATGTCTCAATTACTAAATGTTAATTTCCCTTCTTATTGTAAGCGTCCTTTCTTCAACTTAGGCTTTTCATGACGACGTGAGGGAAAAGATTGTTTTGTGTTAAACTTCCCACAGCTGTCAAACTAAACTCTTCCTAGATTCAGATTAGCCAACTATCGCTATGCATCCCTTGTCTTAAAAAGACTCAGCTGTGTCTTGTTTCTTTTGTGTCAGGCAGCTTAGAGATCTCTGTTCTCAGTTATGAGTGTCATACCTCTCCAAAGAATCATCTTTAACCGTTTTATTCACCCATGCATGCACTCACACCAATTCTCTTAATCAGTAAATCATCTGAACATTTAAGAGCTGGTGTATTAAAAAAAACTTTTCCTCACTATCTTGAAATGAATAATTTTTTCCCTGTGTATTGCCCCAGGATGTGGGTTTTTACCAACAGCTCAAATATCTAAAGGAAATGCATGAATTACTCCTCCAGTTATGCTGGATGTTATTGTGCAATGATGAGAGCTGTTGAATGTGCACACCTGGACTTAAATGTAATTAGTTTCATGGGTAATATTAAGCGACTTTTTGCATATGCTCACAGTAAAAGCGTGAGACAAAGTAAGCAAAATTATGTGGGTGTCTCTTAGATTTATTGATAAATTCAAACCAATGGAAGTAATTTTTGACACCAGTGTCTGATGCCTACTCATTTCTTTCTTCTGCTCTCGCTTAGTCTGTCTTTTTTCTTCTCTATCCTCTTCATCTCTGTTCTCTTTCTTTCCCCCATCTTATCTTGGCATCAGAGATTAACCAGCTCATGTAGAAACCCCTGCAGTCATTAGCCACAGGTAGAAGTGCTGGCACTTGAATATGTGATCAGATATCAGGCATAAATTACTCTGTCAGCGCTGAGCAAATACGCACATGCATCAGAGCATAAACAGCGCAGAACAACATGTGCTCGGATAGAACAAACACTTCATCCCATGTTGACGTTCCCAACATCACCTTAACACAAAGACACTTTGAAATCAGAGATATTAACAACTTTGTTAAAGTTTTAGTAGAGAGTATGAGAAGATGTGTCATTGAATATGCTGTGTCACGGTCACCCCCTTAATTTATGAAATTGTGCTTCATTTTTATCATATATTTACCATATATTATATTTCGAGATATACCCTATTAAACAGTTGCTTGTGATTTGTAAGATAAAAACTTGTCAAGTCAGGTTTACTTACATAGCACTTTATATAAAACAGATTGCTTCAAAGCAGCTGTACAGTAATACACAGGAAAAAAGGGAAAGGAAATTATTCAATTTCAACAATCAATTACAACATCAATTTTAACTATACAAAAGTTAATTTAGTGTCATTGTTCTATTATTCAGCAACTTAATTTGATAGTCAAATGTATCAATTGAAGCTGATTATTAATTGTCTTTTGTAACAGCATGTTTATCCAGGCAATTAACAAAAATAGGGATTTGTTTCAATATCTGCATGATAAATGAGGTGTAAATCCTGTGATTTACTGGCTGTTGAATGACGTTGATCTGTTTTGCCCTTGATACTGCCATGACGTCAGTCTCTGTCCTTCTCATGTATCATGTGAAGCTCAGAGGATGTTCTGGGTCAATACAGGTTCTCTAAATAGCATCTGTGGTATAACTTTGACTAGTCCTTTAGTATTTTAAATTTTAAATTTATTTTTTAAATTATGGATTTAATTAGGCACTTATAGGCCTGGTTTCACAGACAGGGCTTAGAGTAAACCAGGATTAGGCCTTAGTTTAATTAGGATATTTAAGTAGCTTTTATAAACGTGACTTGGAAAAAAAACATTAGTAGTGTGCAATGTGCATCTTGAGAAAAAAACAATGGCACTGACATAACTTAAGATATGTCACTGCAAGTTGCATTCGGTTAAGACAGCTCAAACATGCATTGTAGTCTGGGACTAGGCTAAAGCCTGGTCTGTGAAACCGGGGGATAAGGTTTTAATAATTGCTCAAATTTGAGAGAATAGCGAAGTTTACACCACAACTATACTGTTAACAACACAGAGCAAAAATGTCTTTTTAGAATTAGTTTTCCAGCTGATAAACAATAAAAACATTAACAACTAGAATCCACTCAACTTTTAAAGGATTAGTTCACTTCAAAATTAAAATTTCCTGATATTTTACTCACCCCTATCTCATCCAAGATGTTCATGTCTTTCTTTCTTCAGTCAAAACAAAATTAAGTTTTTTTTTTGTTGTTGAGGAAAACATTCCAGGATTTTTCTCCCCATCATAGTCTTCCATGGCAACCAAAATATTGAAGGTCCAAATCAATGCAGTTTCAAAGGGCTTCAGAGGCTCTGCGCGATCACAGACAAGGAATAGGGTCTTATCTAGCAAAACGATCTGTAATTTAAAAAAAAATAAATAAAAATGAATATACTTTTTAACCTAAATTGCTCATCTTGCGCTGCTCTGCAACGTGCCAAGGATTGCGCAATTACGTTGTAAAGGTCACGCTGTACGTAGGCAGAAGTACCGCCCCCGTGTTTACGAAGCGCACATGCGAAGACTAATGCAAACGCCCTTTAGCAAAAAAAAGGTAAAATAACAATGTCGGACGATGTTGAAGTTGAAAATGGAGTGTTTTTGGTAAAGAGCGTTTGTATTAATCCTCGCACGTACTTCTGCCAGGTCTGCCGTGACCTTTCCGACGTGATTGTGCAATCCTTGGCACGTAGTAGAGCAGCGCAAGATGAGCAATTTAGGTTAAAAAGTATATTCATTTTTATTAATTTTTTTTAAAATTACCGATCGTTTTGCGTAGGAACTGAAAGCCTTTTGGCTAAGTTCAAGTTATGTCTGGCGCCTCAAGGGCCCCGCTAGTGAGTCCATATTGCCACCATCCTCATCCTTGGTGATGAAGACAGCTGTGTAATGTAGGTCAAACTAGCGCTGAGTCTGAGACCCTCCTGCTCTCATAATGTCACATCAGATTTACCATAACCGCAAGAGACCTAGTGCTGTAGATGCTCATACACACAAATGCTGAATTATAAAGGTTACACACACAGACACGCATTTCCAGACATGAATGCAGTCATCCATAAATCCTGGGTAGACATGTTCTCCCTGACTAAAGCAACTCTACACACCTCAGCACACTGACCACCAGGTTGACTCACATGGACACAAAGCACTTGGTCTCAGACACTGTCCATTCACTGACTTTGTAATATTCTGATTTGCTGCTCAATAAATATTTCTTGTATTATCAATGCTGACCACAGTTGTGCTGCTTAATATTATGTGGAAACCGTGATGCATACATTCTTTGATGAATAGAAGTTTATTTTTTGTATTGTTAATGTTTTACTGTCACTTTTGATCAGTTTATGCCTTGCTGAATAGACATATTAATTAATAAATACATTCTTACTACACCAATCTTTTGAATGGTAGTGTATACTGTATCCATATAATGGATCCATCTCCGGCATGATGACTCCGATATTTCGAATATTCCTATTTAATAATTGTTTAATCGCCACGCCATCCTCAATAAACCCGTCTCCGGCGTGATGCCTCCGATCATTCGAATATTCCGATCTAATATTACTTCTGACCTATAAGGCTGCCAAAATAATAATCATACACTGTTTGTTAATTGGCCAGAGGAGAACTGGCACCCCGACTGAGCCTGGTTTCTCCCAAGGTTTATTTTTCTCCATTAGGACACCTGATGGAGTTTTGGTTCCTTGCCACTGTCGCCTTTGGCTTGCTCAGTTGGGGACACTAAATTTTCAAATAAATATCCAAATAAATTTAATTACTAAAATAAATTAACTACACTCACCTAAAGGATTATTAGGAACACCTGTTCAATTTCTCATTAATGCAATTATCTAATCAACCAATCACATGACAGTTGCTTCAATGCATTTAGGGGTGTGGTCCTGGTCAAGACAATCTCCTGAACTCCAAACTGAATGACAGAATGGGAAAGAAAGGTGATTTAAGCAATTTTGAGCGTGGCATGGTTGTTGGTGCCAGACGGGCCGGTCTGAGTATTTTTACAATCTGCTCAGTTACTGGGATTTTCACGCACAACCATTTCTAGAGTTTACAAAGAATGGTGTGAAAAGGGAAAAACATCCAGTATGCGGCAGTCCTGTGGGCGAAAATGCCTTGTTGATGCTAGAGGTCAGAGGAGAATGGGCCGACTGATTCAAGCTGATAGAAGAGCAACTTTGACTGAAATAACCACTCGTTACAACCGAGGTATGCAGCAAAGCATTTGTGAAGCCACAACACGCACAACCTTGAGGCAGATGGGCTACAACAGCAGAAGACCCCACCGGGTACCACTCATCTCCACTACAAATAGGAAAAAGAGGCTACAATTTGCACGAGCTCACCAAAATTGGACCGTTGAAGACTGGAAAAATGTTGCCTGGTCTGATGAGTCTCGATTTCTGTTGAGACATTCAGATGGTAGAGTCTTTGGCGTAAACAAAATGAGAACATGGATCCACCATGCCTTGTTACCACTGTGCAGGCTGGTGATGGTGGTGTAATGGTGTGGGGGATGTTTTCTTGGCACACTTTAGGCCCCTTAGTGCCAATTGGGCATCATTTAAATGCCACGGCCTACCTGAGCATTGTTTCTGACCATGTCCATCCCTTTATGACCACCATGTACCCATCCTCTGATGGCTACTTCCAGCAGGATAATGCACCATGTCACAAAGCTCGAATCATTTCAAATTGGTTTCTTGAACATGACAATGAGTTCACTGTACTAAAATGGCCCCCACAGTCACCAGATCTCAACCCAATAGAGCATCTTTGGGATGTGGTGGAACGGGAGCTTTGTGCCCTGGATGTGCATCCCACAAATCTCCATCAACTGCAAGATGCTATCCTATCAATATGGGCCAACATTTCTAAAGAATGCTTTCAGCACCTTGTTGAATCAATGCCACGTAGAATTAAGGCAGTTCTGAAGGCGAAAGGGGGTCAAACACAGTATTAGTATGGTGTTCCTAATAATCCTTTAGGTGAGTGTATAGTCTTATTTCACCATTATAGCCTGTCCATCTTATAATAGGTCTACTGTTTGATGATGAGGAAGACATTAATTGACAGTTGTTAATATGTTAAAGGTGTGATGATTCATCCAGGCTGGCAAGTTCCAGCATTATCTAATCATGACTAAGACAGAACAGCAGGACTAAAAGAGAAGTTGAATACAGCAGCAAAACATTTAAGACCAAATGTGACTTTGCAAAGATTCAGATAAGCATGTTTGTTTTGAGAAATACTGCCGTGTTTGGCTATTTTTATCAGGCCAGTTCACATACTTGGCCTTGAGCTGTTGGCAAGGCGCTGGCCATGAAACAGATCTGTCTACTTTTCTTTCCTTACTTTTAGTCTGCCATCAGATAGATGCTTTTATCTTTCTCTCTGATCACAACTTGCCTAATAACTTTAATTCAAATCAAAACCCTGATCCAAATTCAATCGCTCTTCATATCCCGGTTATAGTTTTAGCTGTTTTTAAGAGTAAAAAATCCAACTGTGCTAGTGGAGACTCCAAACCTCAATTATACGCTGCTGTGTTTTTCTCGTCCCGTCCCTTTAGTCTGCCAATTTGGCTTCTTTCTATAAAGTTGTCTCTTTCAATAAAGACTAGTTAATACGTTTCTCTCCCCACAAAGCTATAAATGGTCTTCACAAGACTCGCAAACCCCCCTTTCTCTCTCGCTCGTTCACGTTTCCACTCTCCCTATTTTGCAAACATTTCTCCCTCAAACCCATTCCAAAACACACTTCATCTTCCAGACACACACACAAGTCTTATGAACACGCATAAGCTCATTGTGGTTCTGCTGCAGTGATGCAGTGACTCATATGGCATATTAAAATATCATCTGTCTAGAGAAACAAGCACTGAAGTGAGGAACATTAAAACTGCCCATTGCTTCACAATGGAAAATCAAAAGGCACATGCAGGAACGGGTCTATTTCTAGAGCTGATGCTTTTTTTTTCTCCATTCAAACGCTCTCTCTCGTTCTCACTGCTGCTATCAGTACTTCGCCTTTTCACCGCTCTCTTTCTCCCCCTCGGTTTAAGCAGCCCAGACCAGCTGTCATTGCACCTGCCTGGCTACCCCTTGCCCAAATCTCGGTCTCTCTCACCAACACAAGAACACACACTACAGTTCATTCAGGCACACTGATATTGCCATGGCATCGTCACATGCAAATGGAAGCTTTAATTGCTCTGTTGAATTAACAAACCTTCAATTTGTGTCTATGACTGAGTATTGCACATATAACTAAAGGGTGCATGAGTACACAGGAGAGAATGAGCTGTAAAAACCACTTGAGTTGGCTGCTAGAGGCTGGAATGTGAGAGCGTGTATGTGTGTGAGTGTGAGTGAGTGAGTGAGTGTGTGTGTGTGTGTGTGTGTGTGTGTGTGTGTACACAAGACAAAGAATGCAAGGCACGACATGTGGGCACCATGTGCTACTAGTCACTCACAGAGACGAGGGAAAAAGATAACATTTCCAGACAGGAAATACAAATATAACCAAAAAGCCTCTCAAAAACAACTAGACATTCATTAAATCCACAGAGCTGGTCATTCACACTAAGCTTAGATAACCAATTAAATGGTAATTTAGCCAGTGCTTTTATCAGTTCTCAGAGTCGCACAGGGTCCTCGCACCGGCCGTTCATTATGCGGGCCCACGATCGCAAACTCGTCAGTCTTGGTCATTTAGACAGAGGTAATTGACTATACTATTTAGAGGGTTGCTCTTATGCTCGCTCACTCACTCTAAAAGTATTTTATTTAGTCCCCATAGATCTGTGTACACTTGAATAAAGCAACGTTATCTCTAGTCAGAGGTCATGACCACTACTTCAGATATAGCTGACCAATACTTTCTCTAATAGTAGTTTTGGTATGGTCAGTCCATGTTTTTCCCATGTACACTTAGCTAGAGTAACTTTACATTTAACAGAGGTAAGGCTCACCCTATTTAGGAAATTCCCTTTATTAGCCTTCACAGTCTAAGTAAACTTGAACTATAATAATTGTTCACATTAAATCATGTAGATTTTGGGTGAATTTCAGGTCATCTCAAAATGTGGAGAGGAGAGATCGGGGAAGAGGCAGTGAAGGGAAAGAAATGTAAATTAAGGCAATACTTGGGTGATCAACTCAGTGTGGTTGCGTATCGGGTGGGGATGCTAATTTCACAAGAGTGAGTTCAGATGTTAATTTCCTTAGTTTTTCCTCAGAGTCACCCTCTCTTCCAGTTCTTACAGTTTCTCCAGTCTTACATCACAAGAAATAAGTGCTTAAGGTATTAGTCAATTTACCGCACTGCCAAGTTTCAAGAGTAAGCTAGAGTAGTACAGAAACTACAGCAGAAGTTAAACAGTAGAGAAAAGAGAGAACAAGGAGATTTATATATGATTTATTTATAGGAAGTGACTTTTATTGTGGTTGTGGTGTAAATTAAAAGTCTGTGAAAGAGGCGTTTTCCATTACTTGTGGAAGTTGTAAGATGCCTGATTATTATGATTGTTATTAATGGTTACTATAATAATAATATTATTATTATTATTATTATTATTATCAACAACAACAACAATTTGAAAACATATTTAAATTGCAAATGTATTTTCATGTGTTAAGCTGAAATTGTTAAGCTACATATTTCTTTATTGTGAATGAATAGCTGTTGTGTAGTTACCTGTTTAACTTCTGCCAGCCCAGATCCTAAACATTTACACTCACAACAGCCTGAAAACTGCACTAAAATATTGTTGTAAATCCTTAAAATACGCATTTAAATACTTAAAACAAACACAAATGGGAATACAACATTATTCTAACTACTTAATGAAGCATGAGACTAAACAGTGGCCACAGTATACAGTCAAGTCCAGTCAAGTCAACTTTATTTATATAGCGCTTTTTACAATGCAGATTGTTTCAAAGCAGCTTCACAGTGTTAAACAGGAAAATAATGAACAGAATTTGATTCGGCTGTACAGCCGCTCTGGAGAAAACGGTGATGTCATCTAGCTCATTTCAATTATCATATGCACTCACCTAAAGGATTATTAGGAACACCATACTAATACTGTGTTTGACCCCCTTTCGCCTTCAGAACTGCCTTAATTCTACGTGGCATTGATTCAACAAGGTGCTGAAAGCATTCTTTAGAAATGTTGGCCCATATTGATAGGATAGCATCTTGCAGTTGATGGAGATTTGTGGGATGCACATCCAGGGCACGAAGCTCCTGTTCCACCACATCCCAAAGATGCTCTATTGGGTTGAGATCTGGTGACTGTGGGGGCCATTTTAGTACAGTGAACTCATTGTCATGTTCAAGAAACCAATTTGAAATGATTCGAGCTTTGTGACATGGTGCATTATCCTGCTGGAAGTAGCCATCAGAGGATGGGTACATGGTGGTCATAAAGGGATGGACATGGTCAGAAACAATGCTCAGGTAGGCCGTGGCATTTAAATGATGCCCAATTGGCACTAAGGGGCCTAAAGTGTGCCAAGAAAACATCCCCCACACCATTACACCACCACCACCAGCCTGCACAGTGGTAACAAGGCATGATGGATCCATGTTCTCATTTTGTTTACGCCAAATTCTGACTCTACCATCTGAATGTCTCAACAGAAATCGAGACTCATCAGACCAGGCAACATTTTTCCAGTCTTCAACTGTCCAATTTTGGTGAGCTTGTGCAAATTGTAGCCTCTTTTTCCTATTTGTAGAGAGATGAGTGGTACCCGGTGGGGTCTTCTGCTGTTGTAGCCCATCCACCTCGAGGTTGTGCGTGTTGTGGCTTCACAAATGCTTTGCTGCATACCTCGGTTGTAACGAGTGGTTATTTCAGTCAAAGTTGCTCTTCTATCAGCTTGAATCAGTCGGCCCATTCTCCTCTGACCTCTAGCATCAACAAGGCATTTTCGCCCACAGGACTGCCGCATACTGGATGTTTTTCCTTTTCACACCATTCTTTGTAAACTCTAGAAATGGTTGTGTGTGAAAATCCCAGTAACTGAGCAGATTGTGAAATACTCAGACCGGCCCGTCTGGCACCAACAACCATGCCACGCTCAAAATTGCTTAAATCACCTTTCTTTCCCATTCTGACATTCAGTTTGGAGTTCAGGAGATTGTCTTGACCAGGACCACACCCCTAAATGCATTGAAGCAACTGCCATGTGATTGGTTGATTAGATAATTGCATTAATGAGAAATTTAACAGGTGTTCCTAATAATCCTTTAGGTGAGTGTATGTAAATACACAGCATGCAAGGACAAGTTCATATGGAAAATACACTTTATTTTACAGTGTCCGTTACACGTTACTAGTAATAACTATACATTATGCATAATTACATGCAGCTAACCTTAAACCAAGCTTAATCCTAATCCTATTATAAGTACATTCAATTAGTTCAATTACTCAGTACTTAAATGTATAATTACATTGTAAGAAGAAAATAAGCATAACTGAAAATGCGTATTTTAATAAACTTTAATTCGTTTTAATCCTTAGTTTAGATTTTTTTCCCCTCATAATATTGCTCCCAGACAGGCCCCAGCAATATTTTTTTTAAAGAAATGTATACTTTGTATTAAATTGATCAAAAGTGACCGTAAAGACATTCACAATGTTATAATAAAATATTATAATAAAATATTTTTATTTCAAATAATGTATTATAAACTTTCTATCACAGTTTCCACAAAAACATTAAACATCACAGCCATTTTTAACATTGATAATACAAATAATTAGTTTGTATTATCAAATATATATATATATATATATATATATACACACACACTCACCTAAAGGATTATTAGGAACACCTGTTCAATGGCATGGCAGTTGCTTCAATGCATTTAGGGGTGTGGTCCTGGTCAAGACAATCTCCTGAACTCCAAACTGAATGTCAGAATGGGAAAGAAAGGTGATTTAAGCAATTTTGAGCGTGGCATGGTTGTTGATGCCATACGGGCCGGTCTGAGTATTTCACAATCTGCTCAGTTACTGGGATTTTCACGCACAACCATTTCTAGAGTTTACAAAGAATGGTGTGAAAAGGGAAAAACATCCAGTATGCAGCAGTCCTGTGGGCGAAAATGCCTTGTTGATGCTAGAGGTCAGAGGAGAATGGGCCGACTGATTCAAGCTGATAGAAGAGCAACTTTGACTGAAATAACCACTCGTTACAACCAAGGTATGCAGCAAAGCATTTGTGAAGCCACAACACGCACAACCTTGAGGCGGATGGGCTACAACAGCAGAAGACCCCACCGGGTACCACTCATCTCCACTACAAATAGGAAAAAGAGGCTACAATTTGCACGAGCTCACCAAAATTGGACAGTTGAAGACTGGGAAAAAATGTTGCCTGGTCTGATGAGTCTCGATTTCTGTTGAGACATTCAGATGGTAGAGTCAGAATTTGGCATAAACAGAATGAGAACATGGATCCATCATGCCTTGTTACCACTGTGCAGGCTGGTGGTGGTGGTGTAATGGTGTGGGGGATGTTTTCTTGGCACACTTTAGGCCCCTTTGTGCCAATTGGGCATCGTTTAAATGCCACGGCCTACCTGAGCATTGTTTCTGACCATGTCCATCCCTTTATGACCACCATGTACCAATCCTCTGATGGCTACTTCCAGCAGGATAATGCACCATGTCACAAAGCTCCAATCATTTCAAATTGGTTTCTTGAACATGGCAATGAGTTCACTGTACTAAAATGGCCCCCACAGTCACCAGATCTCAACCCAATAGAGCATCTTTGGGATGTGGTGGAACGGGAGCTTCGTGCCCTGGATGTGCATCCCACAAATCTCCATCAACTGCAAGATGCTATCCTATCAATATGGGCCAACATTTCTAAAGAATGCTTTCAGCACCTTGTTGAATCAATGCCACGTAGAATTAAGGCAGTTCTGAAGGCGAAAGGGGGTCAAACACAGTATTAGTATGGTGTTCCTAATAATCCTTTAGGTGAGTGTATATATATGCAATTACACAAGCTAGACATTTTTACTCCAGGGCATGTAGACACTGATCTCAATACACAACAGTGAGTAACACAACCATCATTGCTCTAAATAGATTCATAAATTCCACTAAAGTGATTTAAGAGGAAGGTGACGCAAATTGATACGTACTTCAATCAAACTTAAGTTTCTTCTCCTTGTGCTGGTCTACTAACTAACTGGATACATTTTGTATTATGTACAGTTTGTCCCAAAGGCTGACTTTTAACTGTTTGTGTGACACAAGAGATACCTCTAGTGGTGAGGAGGCAGAATTACACTGACCTTCATCAACCCTGGTGGGACTTGATAAGAAACTGCTACTTGTGTATAACTGCATTAAAGACAGATACCCAGACTGAGACTCACTTACACACACAAACATTCCAGAGTCATCCGTGCAACCAGCGTCACAGTGTTTCTGTTGTCTCTGCCTAGCTACTCTTTCCCCACTGTGTTTCTTTGCCCTCTGGGAATACTGCATAATTTCTAGGAGCTGTAGGGAATTACCGAGCATAGTTGTGTAATTTCCAATTAGTTGTTACTTCTTGGGGGTGTTTGAATATAGACTAGCCTTGATCCAAACAGATCATTTCCTTCTGCTTCATGATGCTTATGCTTATGTGTCACAGGAAGAGGCAATCCCAGAGCTGGAGATTGATGTGGATGAGCTGTTGGACATGGAGAGCGACGTAGACCGCGCCGCACGAGTCAAGGTATCCTTCTCAAAAATGTCAGATTATATATTTTATCCTTATCTTCAGTTTTTAACAGGCTTTACGCTTGTATGACATTCTTCCTCTTGTTTTCTAACAGGACCTGCTGGTAGACTGTTATAAACCTACTGAAGTGAGTAAATTGTTATTACAGTTCATTGAAATTAAAGCTAAAACCATTAAAAATTGTTGCTTTAAATTAAGTAAAAATGTACTGAAATAAAATGTTTTTATATTTCAGCTAGTTGCCAAGGCAACATTTCTCAATTTCTTTTAGTTTAACTTGGTGTACTAAAATAACTAAAACTCAAATAAAAATAAATAAAAATGTATAGACTTTTTTTTTTTTTAAATAAAAAAAGAAAAATTACTAAACTCACTAAAATTAAAATTAAAACAGAAAATGTAAAAATAAAAACCAATTTAAATAGTAATAAAAACTATAACAGTATCTGAATGATACTGAAATAATAAAATCATTTCTTTTTTCACATTTTATATCATAATTCTGTGAACAGATCGGTGGAATTATGAAAAATGGATTTAAATATGAGAATATGTACAGATCTGAGAGCACTATACACATCGACAGCTGAAAGCAGAATTAATTTAGACAAATATTTAAACCACATTAATTCTCTTCATAATGAGGATAAACAAATGAATGTGTACAGTTTTAAGACTTACAGCTGTTCAAATTAGGGGGAAATCTACCCACCTCTCTGCTAAATTTGTTAAAAATTGTGCTCCTTTTTCTTCTTTCATAGGAGTTTGTAGCTGAATTGCTGGACAGGATCCGTGGCATGCAGAAGCTCAGTACTCCTCAGAAGAAGTGAAGCTCCTCCCACCTCCACCACTCCTCAACCAATCCTATCCCTCCTTTTCCAATTTTAGGGGCGTGACTATTCACCCCTGAGCAGGTGCTCGTCCAGTCCCGTTGCTCCTTTGCATCCGTTGGGGAGGAGGTGGAGGCAAAGTTATGGGAGATTCAATCAGATCCTTATAAGCAGGGCTTATTTTTTCTCATTTTGTTAACTTTATTTGTATTATTTTATTTTATTTCACTTTTTTTGTAAAGGAGGGAAAATTTCATTGTTATGAAATGGTTTAAACATATTTTCATGATTGTTTTTTTTTTTTTCATTAGTCTTTATGCATAGAATGGTTTTATTTTATAAACTTAGAGTTTTGTTAGAATAATATTTCAATTTGGTTTCAAAGCTCCCTGCTCTCTCAATGAACACATGGACTAAAACCCTTTGTGAAACTGTGACGATCCTTGGTTTAAAATGACGTCAGAGGAGATCAAACAGAAGCGGCCTTGTGGATTTTTTCTCTCTCACTATTTTTGATCCTCCTCTTCCTTGAATAAGTGCAGGAACATTTTTAATTAAGTTAAACTAATAAAGAGAGTGATTTGAAGTGGTTATAAAGTAAGGGAGTTACTTTGGATTTGTGGTATTAACAGGGGAGGGAACTGTGTGTAGGAAAAAACGAGGCTTTGATTCTTTTCTTTAATTTTCCCGTCTTACACATACCACAAATACACACACACACACACTCTGAAATTCATGGGCATCACCACCCTCAGGGATCAGGAGAAATAACCACACACACACACACACCCAACCACAGCTGTGGCTCTTGGGCCTCACATACATCCACAGATGTGCACATTGACTCTTCCAGAGACCGATAGGGAAGGACTGGATGAGAGCAGGCTAGACAAGCTGCAGTGCGTCATGGTCACTGCCAAGCGTACGTTTAGAATGAATCCTCTCGCATGGCTCTCCTAAATCATCTCTCACAGGAAGCCATCTGCTCTTTTTGTCTCAGCCAATCAAATACTATAATAAGAGGGCTAATAGTCTCACGCAGTGCTCTTGAAATTCACCAGTCTAACATTTCCAGCAGGTGTTTTGGGAGAGATTTCCCATCACATACTAATACACATTGATCATACACTGAAGCTCCTCCACATCCCATCTGAGTTCACTTGTGTATTACATAAAGGCAGGTACAATGACAACTGTCCAGGACTCTCAACTGTTTTCTCTCTTTCTCTGCACACTTATTGAGCCCCCGTTTTCATTTAGTCTTTTTCACTTGCTCCTCAGCATTTCATTTTACATGAGTAACTCTTCCTACTTTCAGATGTTGCCTTAGGTTAAATGTATGTTATGACAACCAAATGAATTTAATCATGTTTGAGGAATTGAAGGAAAAAAAAAATAGCTGCAAAAAGTGGAAATATTTTTGAGGTTTTAGGATAAAAAGGTTCTTGTACTTTCAGTGATTCTGTTTTTTACTTGGAATGGAAGTTGACTACATGCAGAGCATTTTTAGATGCATTAACATCTATTAACATAAAATGGAATCATCCGTTTTTATCATTATGTGGACCTTGTAGTGCTGTTAATTTCTCTTTTCCGTGTCCAATTGGACAGTGGAAGACTGAAAGAATCAACTGGACTCATTTATATGATTTAGGAAAAAATGTAAGCAATTGTGATCAAGGTCATACCTTTTGGAGAAAAAATATCTTGTAGCAGTACTAAACTGTCTTGTGTTTGCCCAATTTTGTTACACTTTTATGCAACTTTAATAAAAATATGGTAAATAACATTTTTGTGTGGCTGTTTCTTTTCATACTTGACTGAATAAAAATTCTTCATTGCTAGTCTTCTGTAGTAAAATATGCGTCTCCTGCTCATCCACTATACTTCAAGCTAGTTTTTTTAGAGAAACGTCAGTTGATAGAAAGTTAAGCAGCTCAAAATGCTATTGGTCTGTTTGATCACCGTGTACTGAAATGGACGAGGCTGCGATTCTTCAACTCTGAGCTTCTATTGGTTCGTGGAAGCAGCGAGCTTTGCATTGATTGGATGGCGCCTGAAAACGGCAGTGTGTTTCAACAAACGTGTCAACGCTGAGGAAGTAGACTTGTCCGATGTCAACTTGCCGTGATATGCAAATTCACTCGACAATATGTCATATTTTTCATGACTTAAGCAATAATCGACACAAAGGTAAGCTGTTTTCATGTGGTTTATGCACTTAATAGAGTTTGTTTGCAAGATCGCTGTGTATTGTTATCCCGTGCCTGGCATCGGTTAATTTGCGGAGAACATTCATGGAGCGATCCAGAGATCCAATACAACGTTACGAAGTAAGATAATCAATTACTACATTGTAATTGAGACGTTTTAAAAGCCGTAAATGTTTGTTTTTCACTCTTGTGCATTAACATCACTGTACCGCGTTAAACCGGACACTTTATGTGTCTGAATGAAGTGCGGAGTTGTTGAAATGGAAAACGAGTTTTTATAACTAACTTAATCCACAGGTATATGTGAACAGCACGAGACTGTAACTAGTAATGTATCTCACAGTAGATATTGTCTGAGCTGTAGACGTGCAGAATGAGTTATGAGCGTATAACGTTAATGTAAGTCAATGCAGTGCGGCCTTTAGAGGATGTACATGATGCACGTCGAGACTGGGAACTCGCTCCTGATCACACATCCCATTGAAGAGTGCTAATTCATCACACTGCGAACTGTCAAAAGAATGCATGGAGTTTCTACTTTCTAATCAAACATAAAGTGGTTAATAGGGTGTAAAATATCCTGCTGTGCTCTTAGCTGCTAGTGTCCTCTAGAGGTCTTTAGTTTGGTCATTTCTCTTTACATGTATATACATGTTTTCTATTTGAATATAATTTAAAATGTAATTTATTATGGCAAAGCTGAATTTCTGAATCACTGTCTCACGATCCTTCAGAAATCATTCTAACTCACTGATTTGCTGCTCAGGTAACCTTATCTTATTATTATCAATGTTGTTGATGATACAGTTGCTGCTTAACATTTTTGTGGAAATTGTGATACTTTTTCCAGGATTTTTTGGTGAACAGAAAGTTCAGTGAACAGCATTTATTTATCACATTTATTAAATAATTTATTAAATATAAATCTCTTTTAACATTATAAATGTCTTCACTGTCACCTTTGATCTATTTAATGCATCCTTGATGAATAAAAGTATTTCTCTCTTTTTTTTGATCTTAGCACAAATGCTGGTATCATCATTTCCACACACAAAAAAAATGTTGATCAGCAAAAAAATCTGTTTTTAGCATTGATAATAATAATAATAATACATGTTTCTTGAGCAGCAAATCAGCATATCAGAATGATTTCTGAAGTAATAATGCTGAAAATTCAGCTTTGTCATCATGGGAATAAATTCAATTTTTAAATTTCTTAAAATAGAAAAAAACTTTTTTTTCAATTATAATATTTCACAATATTACTGTTTTACTGTATTTTGATGAAATAAATGCAGCCTTTGTGAGCAGAAGAGACTTATTTCAAAAACATATATTTTTTAAAATACATTTTCAAACTTTTGACAGGTAATGTATAATATAGTATACTTATTAACAGATTATTATGGATCAATCACTTATGAAAGTTATTATAAACATTTTCTGATGAGAAAATATACAAATTTGGAGATTAGATGAGAAAATTATTGTATTATTTATAATTAAATATAATTTAATAATTATATAATACATATATTTTCATAATTTGTATATATATATATGAATGCATAATAGTGTGGGTTGTTTATTCGCTGCATCAGACACCAAGTAATTGTAGTCCATGAGATCTTACCACTGTTATTACACTGTTCAATACAGTGCTATAAGCAGTCATGCCAGCTCATCCCGCTGCCAGAGAGCCAGAGGAGGAGATGGAGACGGAGGCCGACTCTGAGGTTCCTCAAACTAACGGGGAGATGGAGGAGGAGAGAGAGGGAGGAGAGGCAGAGGAGACAATGGAGGAGAGTGGAGAGGAGCGAGACAGCGACCTGGAGGAGAGTGAGGCAGAGGAGGAAGAGGAAGAAGAGGAAGAGAGTTCAGGTCTGTTTACAACAGATTAAATGATTTATAATTTTATAAGTATTGTTGCAGCAGCTGTTAAAGTGGTTGCATTGGGAGAGTAATATTTCACCATAAAGTAAAATAAAATTAAATAATGTTTTACGTAAAGAAAACTAAACCTTATTTTTTGAGGCAATACATTTTTAAAATGTTCTTTTAATTTTTGCATAATTATTGACAAATTCCTTTCAAATCTTATCCTTGAACTGCATAGTGCTTTTGAATAGCATATACTGTAAATAGTCAAAATGTATCATATATTGATATATAGAATGCAGTTTAGTGAAGTCTGACTGGAATCAAAAGGAAAAGAGAATAAACTAGGTTGGATGAGTGTGTGTTCTCCCTTTCAGAAATGGATGATGAAGATTGTGAGAGAAGACGATCACAGTGCCTGGATGAAATGTCTGACCTAGAAAAACAATTCCTGGAGTTAAAAGACAAGTAAGAATACTTCTTTCTGATAGGTTTAGGCCAGGTGGCATTTCTTTTTTTGGTCCAAAACAAACAGGGCCATCATCTTGGATAGTTGAAGCGGAAGAGGAAGCCTACCAATACAAATTTATATTCTGTATTGTAATTTTTAAAAAAAAAATTATATTGTTTGAAGAACATGGACTCTACACTGAGGCTACAACCAAATTCTAAAGCTCTATAGAATACTTTGTCATCTATTTCAGGCTTTTTCAAGAACGTCTGAACCAGGTTAAAATGAAGCTGGATGAGGTGTTGACAGGAAAGGCAGGAGAGTACAGAGAACCTCTGGCAACACTGCAGCAGAACCTACAGCAGAGGACACAAGTGGCGGGTGACACACATATCTGCCTTATGATATCTCTCTTACATCTTAACAGCAGGTCTTGGATCAACTGTTTGTTTATTCACTGATCTCCCTGTCGCCCCCTCTAGGTGTATACAGAGAACTATGTCTGCAAGTGGTCAAACACAAACATGAATGTGAAGTGCAGGGGGCAAAACAACATTTAGAGGTAACGCGGCTCATCAGACCCACATGTCTAGATTTAACATTGTTTATAAAAAGCAGTCCCACTTTATATTAAGTGTCTTTATACCATGGTCTGTCTGAATACTTGATTCTGATTGGCTGGAAGGTGTGCAATAAAGCTGTTTAATGCACAGGTAGTTCCAAGTCAGTTTAATGCGCTGCTCTCATTGAAGCACACACACACATACGTCACTTGCACACAGAGATCGGATATCGCGCTGCGCACACAGAAACTTGCTATCAATGCTGCCCCATGACTTTTATTAACAAAATAGCTAATGAATTCCTACATTATATTACTCAGCAACAATGGAATGACATCGCTGGTTTTAAAGTCATTAAACTCACAGCTTTGTTGTTAATAGAGAGAGACGCTGAACAGACGCAGGTCATTTACACACGCATCTCTCATCCCTCTCAATAATTAATTCAATGAAATGCGATAATTAATTAATTCAAATAAATGTAATATTACGCACAACTTTATCTCTGTGTCTGATTTGAAGCGGGCAGAATGGTAGCTGTATCTAACAAGCCGTAACTGGGGAAAATAACAGCCATTTTTATCCTTCCGGTCACATATTGCGCTGCAAACATCAATAACACCTTAATTTGTCAATACTGGCAAATGACCATGGTATCCGCTTTGCGTCAGGTGGTTCTTTGCCTCCACATCATGCATTAAAATCGTTAAATGCACAGCTAGCCATGGATTATCCTTTACTTAAAGAGATAGTTCACCCAAAAATGAAAATTACCCCATGATTTACTCACCTAGACTAGAAATCTAGACGCACACCAGCGGCAGCAAATGTAATTTGCAGCCAGGGTCGTCTAGCAACTCTCCGTTGGCTTGCGAGCTTGAAAAACCAAACTCTAGTCAGGCCAATCACATCATGTATAGAGTCGGTGGGCGGGCTTAACGTAATGACGGCAGAGTTGCGACGGTTCCGCATGCTACTTGAAAACAAAGAAGCTGGCGAACAGCGGTCTTTCGAATCGGCTTTGGCTGCGACTCTGGAAGACTTGGAGTTAAGCTTTTCAAGAAAAGAACAAAGAACAGCACTGAAGTCATTCTTTTTGCCGACCGGATACGGCAAAAGTTTTATCTATCAACTAGCTCCAGCCATCCTAGATGTATATGATTTTCTTTTTTCAGACAAATACATTCTGAGTTATATTAAAAAATGTACTGGCTAAACCAAGCTTTATAATGGCAGTGAATGGGAGCCCAAAAGACAAAAAATGCATCCATCCATTATAAAAGTAATCCACATGGCTCTGGGTTAATAAAGGTCTTCTGAAGTGAAGCCATGCGTTTAACACGTTATAAAGTAAAATATCTAGCTTCCGCCTTCCGTATTCAACTTTGTTGTACTTTTTTTAATCTAAGTACATAGTAGTTAAAGACACCTAATATCTGTGACTCAAAAAGCTACTTGTGTGGTACCATTGTACTTAATGATAATGTACATATTCATGTACCATGGAACTTACATGGTACTGCAGGGCATTTCAGGTATTATAAACATGTTATTACATTGGTACTATGTCTCAAAAACATGATAATACCATTGATGCTTTTGTATGATTTGACAAACTTGCATGTCTCTGCCAAAACAGTTGTTTGTTTGTTTGTTGTCAGTGCATGAATCGTATCAGTCAGTGTGTGTGTAAATGTAATGAGATGCTAATTTATCTAGAGTGAGAGGACACTCCTGTTTGATGCCATGAAAACAGAACTGCTGGAGAAGATCCGCAGACTGGAGGAGGACAAACAGAGTTCAGGTACACATTTACCTGGCTGTCTGAACAGGGATGTAGCATAGACGTCTATTGTTTCAAATAAAGCTAAATATTATTACTACAGACTAGGGGTGTGCAGTGGAGCCAATATCTTTATCTGTAACAATCTCAAAATTATTGATATTTGTATCTGTATTCGGATAAAATCAGAAGTGGACAGGTACAATTACTTGAGAAGACCGTTATGTCTATGGTTTTACAGCCTGTTCTCTTTGTAGTTATCACCAGTGTTGGGGGTATTACAAGTAACGTAAGTTACGTAATCAGATTACTTTTTCAAGTAACTAGTAAAGTAACACATTACTTTTAAATTTAAAAGAAAATATCAGTTACTTTTTCAAATAAGTAACACAAGTTACTTTGTTTTCCCATTTATTGACTGACAGCTCTCTTGTCCCCATGTTGAGAGAAACTGTGTGTAATCATGATGCTAATTGTAGTTCTAGACTAAATGTAAGCATGGATTTACTCATCTCACTTGCACAAATTAATTAATACCAATAAGCAAAAATGACTCTAGATAAACATCACATTTGTTTCATTCTTTTGTTTTTATTGCTGAAGTGTGTTGAACTTTCTTCTCCTGCATCCTATTTTTTCGTGATCCAGAATGGCAGCACAGCTGAAAGGTTGTGTACAGGCGTGAATTTGTATTTCCTTCAGCCTGAGGCTTATTCATTTCTCTTTTGGTGTGAAAGGGCGTTTATATTTGCCATATTTACAATATATACAAAAATATTTTAGTTTGAATTTTAACGATTCCGATTCTTATTGATTCCTAATTCCGATTCCAATAAAAAAAAAAAAAATATATATATATATATATAAGATATCATATTCTAAGTCTTATTGTAAAACGTTTCATTGTAGCTGAATACCATTAAAGACAATTAAACACTCAGTAATTAAAAAAACAAAAACAAATGATCAATTGCACGAATAAATACAATTGAACAAAGATACAAAGAAAATAAAAATGTTCAGGTATTCAGGTACAGAAACTATAATCAAATGTAAAAATAACACTGCACTTTATTAATAAAATATACACTCACCTAAAGGATTATTAGGAACACCATACTAATACTGTGTTTGACCCCCTTTCGCCTTCAGAACTGCCTTAATTCTACGTGGCATTGATTCAACAAGGTGCTGAAAGCATTCTTTAGAAATGTTGGCCCATATTGATAGGATAGCATCTTGCAGTTGATGGAGATTTGTGGGATGCACATCCAGGGCACGAAGCTCCCGTTCCACCACATCCCAAAGATGCTCTATTGGGTTGAGATCTGGTGACTGTGGGGGCCATTTTAGTACAGTGAACTCATTGTCATGTTCAAGAAACCAATTTGAAATGATTCGAGCTTTGTGACATGGTGCATTATCCTGCTGGAAGTAGCCATCAGAGGATGGGTACATGGTGGTCCTAAAGGGATGGACATGGTCAGAAACAATGCTCAGGTAGGCCGTGGCATTTAAACAATGCCCAATTGGCACTAAGGGGCCTAAAGTGTGCCAAGAAAACATCCACCACACCATTACACCACCACCACCAGCCTGCACAGTGGTAACAAGGCATGATGGATCCATGTTCTCATTCTGTTTATGCCAAATTCTGACTCTACCATCTGAATGTCTCAACAGAAATCGAGACTCATCAGACCAGGCAACATTTTTCCAGTCTTCAACTGTCCAATTTTGGTGAGCTCGTGCAAATTGTAGCCTCTTTTTCCTATTTGTAGTGGAGATGAGTGGTACCCGGTGGGGTCTTCTGCTGTTGTAGCCCATCCGCCTCAAGGTTGTGCGTGTTGTGGCTTCACAAATGCTTTGCTGCATACCTCGGTTGTAACGAGTGGTTATTTCAGTCAAAGTTGCTCTTCTATCAGCTTGAATCAGTCGGCCCATTCTCCTCTGACCTCTAGCATCAACAAGGCATTTTCGCCCACAGGACTGCCGCATACTGGATGTTTTTCCCTTTTCACACCATTCTTTGTAAACTCTAGAAATGGTTGTGCGTGAAAATCCCAGTAACTGAGCAGATTGTGAAATACTCAGACCGGCCCGTCTGGCACCAACAACCATGCCACGCTCAAAATTGCTTAAATCATCTTTCTTTTCCATTCTGACATTCAGTTTGGAGTTCAGGAGATTGTCTTGACCAGGACCACACCCCTAAATGCATTGAAGCAACTGCCATGTGATTGGTTGATTAGATAATTGCATTAATGAGAAATTGAACAGGTGTTCCTAATAATCCTTTAGGTGAGTGTAGGCTATACATTACAAATATAGTTAAACAAATTTATTCTGTCTAGAACAGCCAATGACTTTTCTCGTTGTCTTTTGTTGTTTGATTAACGTTATAGAGACGGCATCAGGAATATCTTCCTCTTGCATGATAGAGAGTCATGCAATATGGTAATGCATTACTTTTCACCAACAGTGGTGACACTGAACAAATATTCCTAGTGTAACTGATAATAATAACTGATAATAATATTTTTATTATGATTACAACATTTAAATCTTTTATTAAAATATCTTTTTACGTGCCGATAGCCCCGTATAGGCAATGCTTTGATGTGCAAAACGGTTGTGCTTCGGGCGACCCGAGTTCAAGTCCCAGCTCGGGGACCTTTCGTGATTAAAAGTACATAACAAATACATAACACAAAAGAAGATATTTTGAAGAATGTTGGTAACCAGACAGTTGATGGTAGCTATTGATTTCCATAGTAAGAAAAAAAATATTATGGAAGTCAATGGCTACCACCAACTGCCCGGTTACCAACATTCTTCAAAATATCTACTTTTGTGTTCAGCAGAAGAAAGCAATTCATACAGGTTTGGAACAACTTGAGGGTGAGTAAATGATGACAGAATTTTCTTGCGCTCTTTGATTGCGCAGAATTAAGTCTTGCGCTTAAATGGACAAATTCACACAAAAATTGTCACATGGCTCCAGGACAACTGACAGGTCGAGTCCAGAAGAAGAACCATCTCCGAGAACCAGGCCTGGGACGGCCAGAATGGGGCTACGAGCAAGAGACTGACTCCGCTCTCCCTCACCCTGCACAGTACCGCCGGAATCAAATTGATCGGCGGGAATGCATAGAGCTTTAGTCTTGGCCACGGATGGGTGAATGCATCTATCCCCAACGGCGCTGGGGAGCTCAGAGAGAACCAGAGCTGGCAACTCTTTCGAAGCAAAGAGGTCCACCTCCGCTCTGCCAAACACTTTCCAAATCTGGGCTACTGTTTGAGGGTTCAACATCCATTCCCCTGATCTGAGCTTTTGCCTTGACAGAAAATCTGCTGCGAGGTTCAAGACCCCGGGTACATGGACTGCTCTCAGGGACAGGAGTTTGTCCTGGGCCCACAGGAGGAGACGGTGCGCATGCTTGTCCAGGGTGCGCGACCGTGAGCCCCCCTAGCTATTCATGTGAGACACCACAGCCATGTTGTCTGTTCTGACAATGAACTTGTAACCGGGGTGAACTGTGCGGCGAAAGTGACAGGGCTGGATAAGGAGAGCTGGTGAGAGGCGGGCAGAAAACGCTTGCGCGGTCTGACCCAACCTCGAATGTAGGGGGGAGCTCTTCTTTTTCTGACCTGAGGGTCAGGAGCGACTCGAAGGAGCCGGAGCGGAGTGTTTGCTGGGCCGCTTCGGATCAAGGCGCCTATGAGGTCGCTGGCGAGGAAATGGGCGACCGCAAACTCCCCAGATTGTGGTGGGTGGGGGATGACCCTGGTCGCTCCTCCTACCAGAGAACTCCTTCCTATGAGAGGGACACTCTCTGAAATGAGAGGGGGAGGGGTTAGAGGAGTCCCTAACCCTCCTGGGCATAAACTGCTTGAAAGCAGCTGACTGGGATTTGGCGGCTTGACATTTTTCAACCACTGTGTTGACCGCCTCCCCAAACAGTCCAGACTGAGAAACTGGGGCGTCCAGTAGGAAGACCTTCTCCTTGTCACGGATATCCGTGAGGTTGAGCCATGAGGTTGAGCTCTGCCGCCACCGCGTCCGCCATGGAACGTCCTATGGTGTGAGCAGTGTGTTTGGTGGCGCTTAAGGCCAAATCTGTGGCCTTGCGCAGCTCTTTGACCGCTTCTGGTGTCAAGCCGCTTCCCTCGTCCATTTCCTTCAAAACATCCGCCTGGTAGGCTTGGAGGATGGCCATAGTATGAAGGACCATGCCTGTCTGACCAGCTGCAGTGTAGGACTTCCCGATAAGGGCGAAAGTAGTCCTACACGGTTTAGTTGGAAGGAGAGGGCGAGATTTCCACAAAGGAGCCGAGGAAGGAGAGAGGTATGTGGCCAGCGTGTCTTCGATTGAAGGGATGGCGGAATAGCCCTGCTCCACAGAACCAACGAGGTTGGTAAAGTCAGCGGCTGCCGCGTTAGTCAAGCAGGGCGGAGAAAGGCTGCTTCCAGGATCTGGAAATTTCACTATGCAGATCGCTGGAAAAGGGCAGCTTTCTCCGTGCTGGTCTCGAATTAGGACCACTTAAAAACCTCTCGTTGAGTTTAGACGATTGTGACTCGCAGGGTTCGTCAGGCCAATCGATAGCGAGCTTTTCTGTAGCACACGAAAGCACATCGACAAGCTCGGCGTAGGCTGCAGAAGGCCACGCTTCCTGGCCACTAGGTGGGAAAGAGTCGTCGATTAAAGCAGGCCCGAAGTCCTCGGAGTCGGACACTGCGGTGAAAACGAAAACGAAAGAAAACGAAAGAAATCAGCTTGCGCGCTTCCGGGCTAGGACATAAGTATTTGTGTGAAAATTCAACCGGCGGAACCCCGCACACGTGCTCGGGGGAGGGAGGGAGAGAAAGGGCGAGGCCCATCTGCTTGCTCTGTACATCCTCGAGCTCTACATCCGAACCCCAGGTCGCGGATCCGAGGGAGGCCTGTGCAGCTTCGGGAGCGAGACAGGGAAAAACGGATGACTCCTTCTCTAAAAAGAGCCTAGAGGGTTTTGAAAAGGAGATTGTCACAGAATTTGCACTTAGACATGCCCTGAACCGCCTTGAGTGCATGTGAAAAACCCAAACATTTAACACGGTTACTGTGAGGGTCGTCACGGCGGCAGGCAACGGCGACAGGCAACTTCACCGCAAGGAGAACCAAGTTCCACTATTCGCAGTTGCTGAAGTGCTGATGACGAAAGTTGCACAAAATCCAGTATTTTTGAATACCAGAAAAACCGAAACCGATGGGCTAGAAATGGCCGCTTCGTGAAGGCAGAGAAATCTGAGGAGCAGATGTATAATACGTATAATACGACGACGTAAGAGCGTCGGAAAGCACCCGCACCATCAGCCAATGAATTGCCGTGATTCTATAAGGGCTTTAGACAATCGGCACACCCAGAGGGCGTTCCCATTGCGTCATAGCTACGCAGCGTTGAGTGAACCTATGAAAGAGAACTACTAGTAGATACTTAAATAACTTGAAAAGCACTCTTTATTTTATTTGTATCTTTGCTCTATTGTATTTATTTGTGCTGTTGTTTGTAGTTTGATTATTTGGTCTTATTTTCTTTATTTTTATATGCAAATACATACACATAAACATAGACATAAACGACGCTAAAACTGTGATAAAAACCAAACCGTGAGTCATTTGAACCATTACACTCTAATGTTAACATAGCTTAAACGCTCTCTCCTAGTTGTTAGAAACACATGCAAATACTCATCAGATCCTCACACACAAACTTGTTCTTTGTCAATCAGAATGGTGGAATGATGACGAGAAGATAAAGAAGTGTAAGCGAAGAAGTCACCTGATTCGCCCAGACAGGAAGAAGAAGGCCGCTCTTGTGTCAGGTAATGAAGTATTGTCTTTGTATTCAGATCCATCTCTTCTTCTCTTGCTTAGTCACCACTTCTGTCACCACTTTCAAATTAAATCCCGTTTCAGTACCAACAGTTACTGATTAGTCATTTATCTGACACTTTTATCCAAAAGGTCTTACAGTACATTTATACAATTCTACAATTCACTGAAGGCCACCAATTAACAGTTTGTAGTCCAGATCAGAAAGTGTGATCTTACAGGAATCACACATGGCTTATCATTAAATAATAGTCTTAACATTCATTGTATTGCCATACAACATGGCTTATTGTTTGAACCTTTTTTGAATAGGAAATTGAGACTAGACCTCGTGAAACGTTCCATACTGGTCCAACCTGATTTATGCTGATTTATGTCTTTGTAAAGAAGCTAATTGAAAATGGGTTAAGCTAGCATCTAAAATACAAAAATCGGCCCAACAAATCACCCAGTTACCAAGCTAGATCATTAACCAGCAGGCTACACCTTTTATCCAAAATCTGTTTAAAGTTGTCTTCCTTCCTCTCCTGCTCATCATGTCTGTCTGTTTTTTTAGGGCCGTACATAGTGTATATGCTAAGAGACATTGATATACTGGAGGACTGGACTGCCATCAAGAAGGTATTCATGATGAGTGATCAGCCCTTCAATCACAGTGAAGCTGTGTGACGGATCGTGACTTTTATCTTTCTGTCTTTCAGGCAAAAGCGGCACTGTTGCCTCTGAAGAAGAAAGCAGACAGTAAGTCAATTACTAAATGGGATTGTGTTCATTTAAGTACTTCATTCAAGCTTCCTTGTCAGTCTCTGTCTTTCTCAGCCAGCTACACTGGCAGGTCAAGGACCTCATGGTAGTCATTAGGGATGCAACAATACAGTTAGTCCACGGTTCAATACATACCTCGGTTTTCGGTTTGGTTCTGATGGCTTGTCACATCAGTTTTTTTTTTGTTATTCTATTCTTAGGCGACAGGAACAGCAAGAGGTTAAGGAGAAAAAATAAAAATTTTTTATTGCAATACTTTATTTTACTTAAAAGAAAAAAAACCTGTGTACACATTCCTAGTGTATTGTATAATATAAAATAAATATATATAAAGGTTAACACTGGCAGCTCAGAGCTGTACAGCAGCATTCAAGTATGAAATTGAATGAATAAATATAAAAATAAAACACTACATAGACTTCACTACAAAATATACATTGATTCTTATTAAAGCTACTGTATTAAAGTTTTTCAGTCAAGAGCAGTAAGTGATTTTCTCTTTGTCTTTTGTTGTTTTATTAACATTACAGGGATAGTTCATTCAAAAATGAAAATTCTGTCATCGATTACTCTATTCAGGTTTAAAACAACTTGAGCATAAGTTCTTTCTTCTGTTGAAGTCCCCATTGATTTCCATTGTAGGAAAAATACTATGGATGGCTACCGTAAACTGTCTGGTTACCAACATTCATCAAAATATGTTTAACAGAAGAAATTAATACAGGTTTAGAACAACATTAGAGTGAGTAAATAATGACAAAATGTAAATTTTGAGGACAGCATGTTCACTATTAGGCTGCGCTGCTGTCACTTTAAGACCTGCACGCATAAAGACACGCATCCGATTTTACTTTCACTTTAGACATAACCGACTGTGTTTATGTTAGCCTTGTGTGTATTTGATAGTATTAGCGCAGTAATATTACTTAGTCCACAACCTGTTTGACAGGATTTTAGTTTGCACACGCTCAGAAAAGCACATGTTAAAACAGTGCATAAGCACGCAAATGAAATGTTTAACAGGCAAGGCTTTAAAACACATGCAAATAATGAACTTTCGTGATTGTGAATAACTATAGTGTCCCATGAGCTTAACTCTACCACTAACGTGTGATGTCGCCCACCCCACCCACACCACAGATTTGAAAGATGGTGGTGTGCACTGCAGCCTCACTTCACCGCTGTTAAAGTGTGAAATCTGGCATTTCAAGCGTGGCTAAACACCCCCTAACTTTAGTGCATAGTGATTGGATATTTACTCATATCAGTGTGTAGAATCACAGGCACACACAAACAGAGCCAATTCGCAGAAAAATAAAATGCACGGAAATTATTAATTAAATGCAAAACCGAAAGAAAAAATACCTCACAAGCGCGATTCACAAGTGCGTACTGAACCGTGGATGTCGAACGGTTCAATATTATATTGAGAATTGTGGCATCCCTAGTAGTCAGGTGAACTTCATTAAACTTTGACAAAACTGACTCCAAGAATGAACTCATTGTATATTTATTGAAGGAAACTACATGCACTGACCATAAGGGTTCTTGGCTTGGGCTAAACATATATAACCAATTATTTCTTTCTCACGACAATCTCGGAATAGATTTTATAGTGCAAAATTAGACTCTCTCTTTCTTCATTCTTTCTCTCTCTAAAACGTGACCATATAATTGTGTATAATTATATTTAATTAATAGTTTTTTTGAGGACCTTGTGTGTGCCTTCAGGGATACTCACACTCTCATAGATAAATACACAGTGTTACTGTCTGCCTCTAGCTTAAATGGCGTCAAAGGCTTAAGCATGTTCTCCATTGCCATCCCAGTTGCTTCCATTAGCCCCAACCCTCACTCACAAGATCTATCTGTCTGGCCTCTGATTAAGTTAGATACAGACATTTGATTTATAATGCCATTTCCCTTGTTCTGTCACTCCAGACTGATCGACTGAAAGTACTTTGGCATTAATGTTACATTTAGAGTCCTGCTCTATTTTTGTGAAAGAAAAATGGCTTGACATGTAACATTTGATTCCACTGATTGATCACATTTGTCTTTTTATTTCTCTCCAGATCTCACTCTATCTCCCACGTTCATCACTCCATTTCTTTGCTGTCCAAATTACAACCAAATACACCACTATTAATAGTACTGCCCTTGTGAAAAAGTGTGCTTAATTGTATGCGAACGTGCGAACTTCAAATTTTAAAAGTATATATATTTTTAAAAATTGTACGTAATATAATACTAATTAAATAAAAGAACAGTTAAGTGTACTAAAAGAGAGTACACTTACATGACTCTTTCCTAACACACTAAAGTACACTATTAAAAAGTGCACTTTGTGTTAATGTCAAATTAAGTTTTACTTACATTTTAAATCATTAATAATCTTTTGCCATGCTTTAAAGAAATGCGCTTATTTTGATGTTGACTAACCTAGTAAAGCGAGGTGCTTGATACTGATCATTTTAACTGTAGTGTGCTTAAACATTTAAACTATAATTGTAAATATACTGAATTGTAACTTTATCATTACAAATGTATTTAAATACATGACATACAAGTTTCAGTAGAAATTACATTAATGACATTTTACTTCAGTTAGTTTAGTGCTTTCGGCAGCACACCTTTAACCATAATTTCAAAGACAATAGAAGTAATTATGAAATTACATATAAAGATTGACTTAAAGTTCAGCTAATTGCATTTATAGTTTGTCTCAATTGCTAACACACTAAAACTGATTCAACTGGCAGTAATTTTTCAGTATTTTTTTTTTTAAATTACAGAAACTTTTTCCTAAAGCTACTTGTTGTATTTTACGGTATCTGCACTCTTTCATTTATTTTTATACTGTAATAGACATTGAGCTGCAAAAGCCCAATAAGAGGTTTCTGTTACAGTGTTATGAATTGATCGTAGTCTGTATATTTGTTAGGTTCTGTGTCATCTGAGGCCAAAGTTTGATTCTGACACAAGAGAATATATTTTTGACTAAACTATTTGATTTTGAAGTGACAGTTTAAGGTTTGTGCAAGGTTTATTTTATAAAATGTGTTGAGAAAAAACTGTAATATAAAACAATTTAATTTCAGTTAACATGCAGTTAAGTGTCTGAAAACATTACATTCGGTTTATTCCTTTAATATATATTATTTCCATAACAAGTACTCTTTAAAAAAAAAACTAAAGTGTACTTCTTTTCACAAGGGTGTATACATCTACTGACAACCAGTTTTCATTTGTTTATTTAAAAAGTTGCACAAGTCAAACTCTCAACTAGTTAAACTCAAGACTAAGGGCCCTATTTAAACGATCTGAGCGCATGGTCTGAAGCACATGGCGCAGGTGCACTTAGGGCATGTCCGAATCCACTTTTTCTCTCCAAAAAAGGAATCCTTTTATTTTTAATATTTGAAAATGTTTGTGTGCTGCTGCGCGTCCCCGTGTGTGTAATAAGCAGTGTACGCATGTTGTGCACCTGCCTATAGGTACATACTACTTACGCGCCCTTTAAATAACAAACAAAAATACTGCACTATTGACTTTAGACCAGGTTGGTCAATGGCGCAGTCTATTTCATTTGCCTCAAAATAGCAACGCGCCAACAATGCGCCTGAACACACCTCGTTTTCAGACCTGCATGCCCATGGGCACACAGATGGGCACACGTGCATTTGCTTTTTTTTAAATAACGTGGCGCTGGATGTGAAAATGATAACTGCGTCAGGCTGAAACTAGCAAAAAACACTTGCGTCGTGCCTGGTGTGGCATTGCGCCGGGTGTGTGATAAGGCCCCATGTCTTAATACCTACCTCTGAAACCCTAACCAGAACGACAGAGTAAGGTTTCAGTGACAAGCTGTTTGATTGTCCACCATGAACATGAGACAATCAAAATAGAAGATCAGAAGATATTTGATGTATAGTGTTCTCCTATGTGAAACTGATTAACAGAATCTGTCACTCGTCTCTTGTTGCAGTCACAGCTAGTTCACACAAAGACTCTTGGCACGCTTTATCATGTCACGTCTGTGAACTAGTTTAATGACCGCAATTTCTAGACAGCCCTTTATAGTGATAAAACGTCTCAACAATAGAGAGTTGGAGCATTACGAGCTATTAAAGCGTAACATGTTGAAGGTGGTGAGCGTGTCTGTTTGTCTCTCAGACAGGCAGGTGTCCGTGCGATGTGAAGATGGGGCTCTCTTCTATGATGGAGAGAGATTCTCCAAAGGCAGCAGTGTCGTTCTAGAAGTCAATGACAACAGCCCAGCACAGTCAGTAGAGCATAAGACACAAGACCGCATCTGTCTTCGCTTTGGCTTTGTTTGCAAAAACATTCAATTGAAATGGTCTTCCTGTTTTCTTGTGTGTTTCTCTTAGGGTCGTAATAACAGGGATCAGCACAGGAGAGGTCTGGTTCAAGCGCACAGATGGCACCAAAACCAAAATCTACGTCTCCCAACTTCAGAAAGGCAAACACGCTATACGAAAAGCTTAAAGAAGACAAACTTTACACTCAGAGAGTGTGTGAACCTTCCCTTTAATAATTACAAAATAATACACACATTTACCAACACCTTTAGAAAAGCTTATGAAATCCAATCTAATGCTATGCACTGGTGTTGATCAGAACAGAGGATGTTTAATATTTGTAGTGACTTATGATCTTAGATCAGTTTTGGCCTTTCAAAGATTTCATAATGAGTATGATAATAAGGTTGATCTGGTCCCAGATCAACACTGTTAACATTAAGTAGGCAGTTTCTGGTGCAGCTGATTTTTAATTTATACATACACAACATGCACATTCAAAACCTGTTGACCAATTGCTAATAGATCATATGAAGCCTTTCTGTACCATAATATTTTGAGTTCCTAACACTGAATACATTCATAGTGCTGACCGCATATGAAGTCTGAAACATAACTCATCATTATGGGCTTGTTTGTCTTTGCCATTTAAAATGGTTATAAAAGTATATTTCATGTACACTAAAAACACCACAGGGGCGAAAAGGACTGCACTCACAAATCAAATCTTATCTATCTTAAACCGCTTCTTTAAACTGATCTTGGATCTGTTTTTAATAGCTAAAGGTTTGTATTTTAGAAGGAAGCAGGATCAGGTCTCAGTGAAAAGCGCTGTCTGTACCTAGAACGCAGGAAAACACAATTAAACACGTTTCATTGCACTCAGAAAATCAAGAGATGTAACAGATTTTTCCCCAGTACATATTGAAAGAATGTTGTTGTAATACATCGTATTTATAGACATCTGTAAAGTGATCTAAAACAGAGGGTGCTTTTTAAGACTTATTTATGAAGTGTTCAAGATAACCATGTATTTATAACAAGAAGCATTATTAAAATCTAAACTTTTATTACATTTGCTGTTGAATGAGTCGTTCATTATAAAATCTTGCAGGACTGTCAGAGGCTGAAGGTGTTTATTTTAAGCATGTACCGCGTGTGCCCTCTAGGTGTCACTGCATTTCCTTTAGTGCTTTGCTTTTAGCCACTAGATGGGACTAACACCTAACGTAACATGAACAGACTCACTGAAGGGAAAACAAATAATATAGTATAATCAAAGGGGGGTAGAAAACTCAAAAACGATTCACAATTAAAAACTCAAGCCCTGGCGTCATCCAAGTTGAGACTCTTCTGCTTTCAATCACTGGGTCGTTGAGACTTAATGAATCTAACGATTCAAGAGTCTCTGAGTGATTCGTGATTTGTAGAGATTGAAGAGGTGAAGGTGAAGGAAGAGGTAAGGTCTCGATGATTTAAGGTGGACAGACATTAAAGAGTTGCATGGAAATAGGTTGGTCTGAACCAAAAATACACTATGAGAATTATAAAAGATACACTTGATTATATTTCCAATATAGCACAAACCTTATTAGGAACAGTTTTTTGTTTATTAAAATATCCTATAATGCAAATTATAGAGTGTTTCTGATTGGCTAGAGCGCTGTCACATAGACAGGTGTGATTACCCAAGAAACCAGTGATATCTGTCAGGTAGGATAAAAAGTGCTTACAGCACCTTTAAAGGGATAGTACACCAAAGAAAAAAAATATCTGTCATCATTTTCTCACCCTCATGTCGTTCCAAACCCAAAAGACTTCAGATCACAAATTATGATGTTTGCTGTATGTATATGTACTGATCAGTGATGAGCCAAAGCATTATGAGCAGTCACAGGTGAAGCAAATATCGTTGATCATCTCCTAAAAAGGTCTGGTTAGATTATGGTAAGCAATCAGTTCTGGTAATCAGAGTGTTGGATGCAGGAGAAATGGGCAGCAATAAGCGACTTTGACAAGGGCCAAATTGGTATGGCAAGGCAACTGGGTCAGAGATATGAAATGGCAAGGCTTGTGGATTGCTCCCGGTCAGCAGTGGTGAGAATTTACCAACAGTGGTCCAAGGAGGGACAAACTACAAACTGGCGACAGGGTGTTGGGTGGCCAAGGTGCATCGATGCAGGAGGGCAACAACGCTATCCCATCTGGGCAGAGCCAACAGAAGGTCTACTGTGGCACAAGTCACACAAAATTGTAATGATGGTTATGGGAGGAATGTGTCTCAACACAGTGCATCACACTCTTCTGCAAAGCTGCAGACCAATCAGAGTGCCTAAGATTCAACTCAATTCAATTCACATTTTTTTTTTGTATAGTGCTTTTCCCAATGCATATCGTTTCAAAGCAGCTTTACAGGAAATGCATGTGTCTACATTACATTTTAGAGTGATTTGTTATCAGAGGTGACCGTGTCTAAGTTTTTAAATGTACAATAAATATACAAATCACACAGTTAGCTAGCAATGTATTAATAAACAATGTATTAATTTAAGGCAGAAACAATGAGCTCATTGAAGTAAAGAATACATGTTGTTAACAAATGATTAGGATATATAGAAAAATAAATGTAGCATTGGTGCATGTTGTGCAAGATGACCCCTGTCCACCATCGAAAGTGCAGGCAATGGGCATGCAAGCGGCAGAACTGAACCGGGGAGCAGTGGAAGAAGGTCGCATGATCTGATGAGTCCTTAGTCCTTACATCACGTGGACGGCTGTGTACGTGTGCGCCATTTACCCGGGGAACTGATGCCACCAGGGTGCACTGTGGGACGCCGACAAGCCTGAGGAGGGAGTGTGATGCTCTGGGTAATGTTCTGCTGGGAAACCCTGGTGACTTGTGCCACCTACCTAAACATTGTTGCAGACCAGGTACACCCCTTCATAACAATGGTGTTCGCTGTTGGAAGTGGCCTCTTTCAGCAGGATAATGCACCCTGCCACACTGCACACATTATTCAGGAATGTGTAAGCATCTGTTGGATGTGTTGGACCAACAAATTTGATCCATGGTGGCTCCAGCTCGCAACCTACAGGACTTGACGGACCTGCTGCTAACATCTTTGTGTTGACACATTTACACACCTGCTCTCATGCAGATGACCCATATTATTCCTGAACTGAACAGACGAGAGGCAAAAAAGGGAAATTCCTAAATATAATTTGTCCCTTTTTTGATCCTCCAGTTTTTTTTAGCCTCATTACATGTTCTGAGCTCCCCATCATTCATATGAGCACTGAGGTGGAGAGGCAGAGCAGAATGTACAGACACTCCAGCAAGAGGAGCGGAGGAGAGCAGGCTTGACAGGGTAAAAACAAAGCCTGGGTGATAGTACTGGACGTGGGCAGCATCCCGTTAAAAACACTCGAGTCAATCAGAGTCTGTGTTTATTAGCACTCCTTTCTCTCTCACTCTGTTTGTTCTCTGTCCTCCACAGTTTTCATCTCACTCCTTCACTCTTATTTGAACATTTTCTCTTCATCCATTCTGCTCTCGCCATGTGTTTTTCTTTCCCAGTTTCTTTGGCTGCACTAAATATCCTGCTGTAAAGATAGTCTTAGATCAAACCTGGTTTATACTGGTTTGGTGAAAGTATCATTGATTGTCTGGTGCTGTATGCATTTATTTTTTTGTCTTTACAACCTGACAGATATCACTGGTGTCCTAGGAAATCACAACTGTCACAGTGATAGTTCAACCAAAAAAGAAAATGTTGTCATTCCTTACGACTTGACTTTACATGATCTTCTTCTTTGGAACACAAAATGAAAGTTAACAGGGTTCAATGTTGTTTTGACTTTTAATTCTGTGGACAAAAACTAATAAAACATTCTTCAAAATATCTTTGTGATGGAGAGACCGTGTAGCAGCCTTCCATCACCATATTTTATTGTGTTCATAAAGATGTTATGTTTTGTCCATTTTGTAATGTTTATTAGGGGTTTCGCTTGAGTGTGGTAAACTGCAGCCTCAATTGTTTATAGAGAGAAGCAGGTGCTGTTTTTAGTATCTAGCACAGGGGTGTCCAATCTTGCTCTCAGAGGGCCACTGTCCTGTAGAGTTTAGCTCCAACCCAAATTAAACACTATACCTATATACTATATATACACTCACCTAAAGGATTATTAGGAACACCATACTGATACTGTGTTTGACCCCCTTTCGCCTTCAGAACTGCCTTAATTCTACGTGGCATTGATTCAACAAGGTGCTGAAAGCATTCTTTAGAAATGTTGGCCCATATTGATAGGATAGCATCTTGCAGTTGATGGAGATTTGTGGGATGCACATCCAGGGAACGAAGCTCCCGTTCCACCACATCCCAAAGATGCTCTATTAGGTTGAGATCTGGTGACTGTGGGGGCCATTTTAGTACAGTGAACTCATTGTCATGTTCAAGAAACCAATTTGAAATGATTCGAGCTTTGTGACATGGTGCATTATCCTGCTGGAAGTAGCCATCAGAGGATGGGTACATGGTGGTCATAAAGGGATGGACATGGTCAGAAACAATGCTCAGGTAGGCCGTGGCATTTAAACAATGCCCAATGGGCACTAAGGGGCCTAAAGTGTGCCAAGAAAACATCCCCCACACCATTACACCACCACCACCAGCCTGCACAGTGGTAACAAGGCATGATGGATCCATGTTCTCATTCTGTTTACGCCAAATTCTGACTCTACCATCTGAATGTCTCAACAGAAATCGAGACTCATCAGACCAGGCAACATTTTTCCAGTCTTCAACTGTCCAATTTTGGTGAGCTCGTGCAAATTGTAGCCTCTTTTTCCTATTTGTAGAGAGATGAGTGGTACCCGGTGGGGTCTTCTGCTGTTGTAGCCCATCCGCCTCAAGGTTGTGCGTGTTGTGGCTTCACAAATGCTTTGCTGCATACTTCGGTTGTAACGAGTGGTTATTTCAGTCAAAGTTGCTCTTCTATCAGCTTGAATCAGTCGGCCCATTCTCCTCTGACCTCTAGCATCAACAAGGCATTTTCGGCCCACAGGACTGCCGCATACTGGATGTTTTTCCCTTTTCACACCATTCTTTGTAAACTCTAGAAATGGTTGTGCGTGAAAATCCCAGTAACTGAGCAGATTGTGAAATACTCAGACCGGCCCGTCTGGCACCAACAACCATGCCACGCTCAAAATTGCTTAAATCACCTTTCTTTCCCATTCTGACATTCAGTTTGGAGTTCAGGAGATTGTCTTGACCAGGACCACACCCCTAAATGCATTGAAGCAACTGCCATGTGATTGGTTGATTAGATAATTGCATTAATGAGAAATTGAACAGGTGTTCCTAATAATCCTTTAGGTGAGTGTATATATATATATATATATATATATATATATATATATATATATATATATATATATATATATATATATTATAAACTATACCAGCTATTAAAGGTCTTACTAAGCATACTAGAAACTTCCAGGCAGGTGTGTCGAGACAAGTTGGAGCTAAACTCTGCAGGACAGGAGCAGGATTGGACACCCTTGGTCTAACCTGTTCTAGTTTTTAAACTTTTTTTATTAATAGCTTTTGTTTTAATCATGATTTTAAACATGCTTTTATTTGCACATTTTGATATCCGCTTTTAATTGATATTTAATAGGCCTATATATAAATAGCCGACTCTCCTTTGTCCCATGACAGTTTTCCAGCATCCCTCCTAAACCTCAGCTACTCACTTTTATCTGTTTTTATCCCAGCCAGGGATATGGGGGGAGTATACTCTCTGGGTTTGTGCCACATTCCGAGCGCGGAGCCCTCCAGCACGCCAAATACACGTACTATTTACTCTATTCGATTTTATGTAAGTGAAAATAGTGAAATAGACGTAGACATCAAATACCATTTCAGTATTCAGTCCTGGTGTGATTATTCTTTCGGTCTCTAGCAGTATTTTCTGGGTTCTGCATGATGGTCTGTAAATGTTGACTTAATTTTCATTTTTGGGTTAACTAGCCCCCTTTAAGTGTTAGTTCTTCCAAAAATGAAAATTCTGTCATTAATTAATCACCCTCATGTGATTCCAAACCCGTAAGATCTTCATTCGGAACACAACTTAAGATATTTTTGATGAAATCCGAGAGCTCTCTGAGCTCTCCTCCATAGACAGCCATTTAATTACCACTTTCAAGGCCCAGACAGGTAGGAAAGACATCGTTAAAATAGTCCATATGTCTACAGTGTTTTAACTTTAATTTTATGAAGTGACGTGAATACTTTTTGTGCGCAAAAAAGCGAACAAAAATAACTACTTCATTCAACAATTTATTCTCATCTGTGTCAGTCTCCTATGCAGTTCATGTTGTAAATACAGTGCAGCACTTCCGAGTTCTACGATGCTGTTCATGTGAGCACCGCGACGCATGCTTGTGATGCTGACGCAGGAGCTGGCCAATGGCTGCACTGTATTTACAACGTGGTTACAATTGTGTAGGAGACTTACACAGACAAGAAGAAATTGTTGAATAAGGTCGTTATTTTTGTTTGTTTTTTGCGCACAAAAAGTATTCTCGTCACTTCATAAAATTAAGCTTGAACCTCTGGAGTCACATGGACTATTTTAACAAGGTTTTCCCTACCTTTCTGGGCCTTGAAAGTGGTAATTAAATTGCTGTCTATCGAGGGGTCAGAGAGCTCTCGGATTTCATCAAAAATATTCAAATTTGTGTTGCAAAGATGAACAAAGGTCTTATGGTTTTGGAGTGAGTCTTATGAGGGTAAGTAATTAATGACAGAATTTTCATTTTTGGGTGAACTAACTCTTCAATACTTAAGCTTGTTGGGAAGCCTGGTAAGGACTCCAGACACCAGCATCCAAAACACAACACGTGCTGCTGACCAGATATACTGATCTTTTAAACAGAGTTCATGAAATGGTGCTCCAGGCCTCCTCTTCTCATTAACATATCCAGTTCTGTGACCTCCTCTTCTCTCTGATAGCTTTGGCTGTGCTAAATATCATGTCACTAGAGATGCTCTCACTTGCTCTCTCTCCCTCCCTCTCTCTCGATCTCTCAGCACTTCCTCTTTCCCTCTGCACACGCTCCATCTTGCCAAGCTGCAGACGCAGCACTATTATCCCAGCTTGTGGGTGTGAAGAGTAGGAGACAGACAGAGAGAGAGAGAGATCAAATGTTCAAACATGTTCTAATTTGTTACACTGTTTATTTAAATTGAAGTTATGTCATAATATTTTCTTCTATTATTTTGATGTTTTTATTATTATTTTATGCACATATATTCCAAGCTTTGGCAATATTGTATTATTTACAGTCATGCCAATAAAGCAATTTTGAATTTGAGAGAAAGAGAGAGAGAGAGAGAGAGAGATACTGAGCTGCCTACATTGGCAGCAGACTTTACCATACTGCAAGTTATCTCAAATGGAAAACTGTAAAAGCATGCAGGTGTTATCCTAAATTATTATTTCTAAATGATCTGCAGGTCTGTGCATGATACAAACAGCGCATACACAAAAAGTGCATGGGAGACTGTATAGTCTATAGCCTTATGAGGGTGTTTCAGGAAAACGATTTAATTATAATCTACAGAGTACGACAGAGCGTGTTTTGATAGAATGAGAGAGAAAGAGACGTGCATACAGATAGGAGCATTATGATCCAGCCGGGATATACAGACAGAGAGAAGTGTACTCTCTAATCCACACAGGTGTTGAAGTAGCGTGTGTGTGTCATAGACAGTCTGTCCCAGTTGGCCAAGGCAGCAGAAGTGAATCATGAGAGTCAAAAACATGCTTGCAAAGGTCAGTGTGTTTTCATCTGTATTTCTTTTCATTCCAGCTCACTCGCATAAACCTCCTCTTATAAGGTCTTATAGAAACTCAAGCATTTGTTACTGAAATGTATTTATTTATCATTTCATTTAAGAAAGGTTATGGCTGACCTTTCAAAAATCTTTTTTTTTTATATATAGGATACATCTAGTTAAATGACTGTATCAGTCTAAACATACTGTATAGTGAGTATCATAGTATAACAACATTATTTACAAGCAGTATTCTTGTGCTTTGTGCAAAGATTGTGTTGATCATTAATATACAGTTTTGTTCTATAATGGTGTTGAACTATTGAGACTCATGAGGACAATATGATGAAATACTGATAAGAAAAACTGCATGTGTGAATAATTGTATTATGCCACTCCCATAAATAGGGTTTCAAACTCTGTTGTTAATTTGGTGACACTTTATCACATTTAAAACATAATTATGAGGTGCTATTATTCAGTTACGTAAATAAATTATAATTATGCATTATATTTAATATTTGATACTGTAGTATGTGCGTATTTGTGTGTTTGTGTGTGTGCTAAAAGCATTAGTATGCAATGTGGGTGTGCTTGTGTGTGAAATGTGTTTGTGTGTAGTACAAAAGCCCTAACAAAGCAGAGATGACAGTAATTAACTAGATGAGATGAAACTTTACCTGCGGGTAGAGAAAGAGAGAGGTTATTTCGTCCCTAAGCAGCATGCTAAAGAGAGTGATATACTACACATACATACTACAGTATAGTATAGTTCTTAACATACATTGCCACATAGATGCACATCTGTCATTATCATTCTCCAGTGATTGTCCTTGAGTAGGAGCAGAAGTTTATCTTTAAATGACAGCTGGGGCAATCTATTTTGTCTCTATACCAGTCTTTCTAGCTCACGCTATCTTCCTTCATAGTCTTGATTGTCTTCTAATCTAACCCTTGATATGTTGTGTGACTCTATGTCATATATGTCAATTATACAGCACTGCGTTCAAATTTTATTTAGAAATATATTGCAGTATGACACCAGCAAATGGCCCTGAGTTTTCAAGCACTCGAACACAGAAGCTCACCAGCTAATCCCCTGTAATAACACAAACTCACACACACCGCCTCAAAGCAACACCTGAAATAAGAATCGGCGCCTCAAGCTCTCATTGGCAATCCAAGCACCCGTGTTGAGTCTTGGGGAAAACACACTGCCAAAGAAAGAGTAAGAGAGAGAGTGGACACAAAGGCTGTCAGGCTCTCCAACCCCAGCTAGACAAACCAGACTGTCTTTTAGGCATGTTAATAGATATAGAAAACATACCACTTTATTCAAGGTAAGACAGAATCAAACTCCAGATGTTATGACAGTAGGTAGGCAGACAGACAGACAGACAGACAAATAGATAGATAGATAGATAGATAGATAGATAGATAGATAGATAGATAGATAGATAGATAGATAGATAGATAGTCAGTCATACATAGACAGCCAGAAATATAAATTGTGCTACCTAACCAGGAAAGGGGGAATTAAACAATCTGATATCGCGCAGCAAGACAAGTCAACTTTATTTATATAGCGCTTTTTACAATGCAGATTGTTTCAAAGCAGCTTCACAGTGTTAAACAGGAAAATAATGAACAGAATTTGATTCAGCTGTACAGCCGCTCTGGAGAAAACGGTGATGTCATCAGCTCATTTCAATTATCATATATATTCAAGTAATGTAGTTGATATAGTTAATTTACTTTAGTAATTAAATTTATTTGGATATTTATTTGAAAATGTAGTGTCCCCAACTGAGCAAGCAAGAGGTGACAGTGGCAAGGAACCAAAACTCCATCAGGTGTCCTAATGGAGAAAAATAAACCTTGGGAGAAACCAGGCTCAGCAGGAATGATGCCCAGTATAGCTTTCTTACAGCGCCTTATTTAAAAAGGGAGGTTCACTTGAAGAAACACCTTTACCTTGGTGTACATGGCAGGGCTTGATTGTGAGAGATTCAAACTAATTCACTTTACTTAAAATTCAATTCTCTGTGCATACCATAAGGCATGGACATGATCATGGTCAAATGTTGAGGTGTGCAGTGTCTAGGGTAAAACACCACAATGTGATTGGCTTACAACAATGTCAATCTGATATGAGGAAAGGAGGCATAATGAATATAATAAATAATTAAAGCTGCAAGCAGCGATGAAAGGGCCCTCGCACCCGGGTGGCCTCAGGTAAACAGTGAATAGTGGGCGACATGCATTTAAGAAATATAGGAGAAAAATAGCAGTCATTTTGATGTGCCTCACTTCATGCTGCCAGCAGGTGGCGCTTTGATTATAACTGAATATTGTCATGTAGATGTCTTCAGGTTTAGGGCAGATCGGACATTGTATGAGTTACAACAACTTCCTGTTTCGTGGCATTAATCGCATACATTCCTGTTGGGTTTTCAGATTTTGCTACCAGGGACTTTTTTTGTAGCTATTGGGCTGTTATATGTCTACCGAATTTCATACTTGCATGTGAAACATAGCGCGAACGGCGCTTAATTGAAATATTGTAAGTGGTGCTATCGAGCCATTTTGACACACCTAATTCTGAAACTCATATCAGACATCAATTTTCACCACTTCTGACGCGTATGCAGAGTTTCATGAGTTTTCGAGCATGTTTAGGCCCTAAAAAAAGCGATTCATTTTGGAGAAGAAGAAGAATAGACAGAGCAATTCCAATAGGGTCCTCACACCATCGGTGCTCGGGCCCTAATAATAAACAACTCACACAGTAGCACTTTATTTATATTATATAGTCCTGTTGCGCATGTACATACTATGTATTTGTTATAGCAATTACAATAACTGGGTTATAATTAGGTACTAACCCTGAACCTACCCCTAAACCAAACCTTAACCCATGTAGTTACTTTATATTACCCGTACTTTCTTGCGTAAGAACACTCTAAGTACACATACTGTAAAATAAAGTGTAACCACTCGCACATTATCATAATTTTTATCAAATTTTTTTAATTGTTCAAATCAAAATGAACTTAAAATGAATCTAAAATGCTTGGAATTAATGGTTTTAACTCAGCTCAGTTAAAATAATGCTGCAGCTCCTTTAATGATGACAGCCGCTATGCGTTTACAGAGGAGTTAATGACTAATGGACAGGAAAACTGACTATTAAAAAGGAGTCAAATTATTAAATGAATATGTAGGGCAGGAGTCGGTTGTGAAGGCTCCAAACAAGTTCACTTGATTTAAAATACAATTTCAGTCCATATTCTTAAATTACATTTTCTTAAAAAACATGTCATGTTGACATTTCAAAGAAGAAGAAAAAAAAGACTTGAATTGTCTCGCATGTTAATCACATAGACATTTGTAGACGTCATATTATAATTTTAGACAAGCCAACAGCAAGCACACCTCCACACACAGCACACACACATTACCACTGTAATATTGCAATGCTGCTGACCAGATAGGATGTAACCAAATGAATGTTTGTTTAACGGATGAATAAACCAGAGCCTGTATGTGTGTGTATGAGTCAGAGAGCAGATGCACACATGTTGTGTGGTGTTTAGGGAAAGAGAGTCACATGCTCTTTACAAGGGGGCTACAGCATTTATACACACCAGCATGGAGGTGGAGACAGTAAAATAAGCATCATGACTCATAAAGGGCCTCCCTTCTCCGTCTTTCTCCCTTTCTCAGTGTTGTTATAAAAAGATCAGGGGCTGTCAAATGTTGAAATGGTTCACTCATAAAAAATTTGGTTTACTGCTCAGTAGGGGACTGGAAATAGTACCAAAAAAAAATAATTAGGAAACAATTTCTTCATTCCATTCACCTCACCTTGCCTCTTTTTCTCCATGTTCTTCTCCTCCCCCCTGCCGTGACAGCGTGAGGGCGGCCGTTGACACAAACACAGAAGGACAGAACATTCCTGGAGATGAAAGGGCACCGTGAGAACCTCAGGACCCACCACTGAGATGACACACACACACACACACACTCACACACGTGACTGCGCACACATACACCGGCAGACACACTTACCTGTCATCTGCAAAACGCACTCGCTGACACACACAGCCAGACCACCTGTCCTCACGACTACACAGCCTCGAGGATGAATTCACCAAGATAAAAAAAGAGAGAGAAATATGGAAAAAGACAAACGAGAAGGGTGATTGGACACAAGAGCAGCAGTGTGGATGAGACGGATTCTAGAGACCAGCAAGAGAAAGAGAATGATGCAATGCAACAAAGTGACAGTACATGGGTGTTAAGAATAATTGAAAAGATTTAAAGGAGGAGGACCCAAAACTCATCATTTACTCGCCCTCATGTCGCTTCCAAAACCTGTATGAGTTTCTTTCTTCTGTGGAACACAAAAGGGCGATTTTGAAGAATTGGTCGCCCCCCACTGCAATTACAATTAAAGGGAACTGATGTTTTAAAAAGCTTAAAAAAGAATGCAAAAGCACACAAAATATCATAAAAGTGGTCACGCAAAGCTGTTGTATGCTTCAAGACTTTATAACTAATTTACAACTCAGGCTTTTTGGCTAAATGTGTTATTTCTTAAGTAAGTTAACTTGGATAAAACATTCAGTCATGTGAAAAAAGAGGACACCCTATTGAATTATATGGTTTTATTTATCAGGACTAGGGGTGCAACGATACACTTGTGTCATGATTTGATACTATCACGATACTGAACTCACGATATGATATTTATCACGATATTTTAAGCCAAAATAAGGAAGAGGTGTTTTTTATATTATTATTTAAATACTATTGTTGTTATATTATTATCAGGACACACAAATATTCCCCCATTGCATTATATTACATGATATTTAACATTATGTATAGTTTAATGTAGTAATGTCACTGAAACTCTGTAAACTTTAATATTTTTTCTCATGCAGTAGCCTACTCGCGCCGCGCTCACACAGACTCTCCGCGCAGTGCGTGCGCTTCAGATGATCAATGCAATCATAGTTCTAATTGCAAAAAAGCGTGTCAAAATGACTATTCCCAAACTGTAAATGTTTTACTAAAGTAGGCTATACGCGCGTCGTTGTAAATCTGTTCATCATATAAAGCCATTGTGTTTCTTCAGGAGACTTGGATTTGGATAAGACCATTCGATTGATTATTTTTTTACGATGCCTTTATTACATTTTTTTTTGGATCTTTTAAGTTTGAGAGGAATGGACTTTAAATGGAGGTACAAAAATATTTCTCTGGTTTCTTGAAAAATATCTTCATTTGTGTTTTTAAGTTAAATGAAAATCTTATAGTTTGAGTACATGATGACAGAATTTACATTTTTGAGTGAATAATATATACAGTAAGTTGAGCCTTGGAAGCTGCTTTGAAACAATCTGCATTGTAAAAAGCACTATAAATAAAGGTGACTTGGATAAAACTAACTCTATATCGCGAATCATATCGTTTACATCAATGATACATATCGTCACATTTTAATATTGTGATATCTCAATATATATGTATCGTTACATCCCTAATCAGGACATCATAAAAAACTAGACCAAAAAAAAAGCCATGGGTGACAAACTAAGAATACCTTTACTGTTAACATAGGAAGAGGGTAAGTAGCAGTCAGGTGCTGCTAATCAAATGTCTTTGATTAATTGATCATCAGCAAGTGTGATCACCTCTATGAAAGCAGAAGTTTTGGCAGTTTGCTGGTCTGGAGCATTCAGGTGTGTGTTAACACAATGCCAAGCAATTGTTGCTGCTATCAAGCTGAGAAGGGTTATACGGCCATTTCCAAACAATTTGAAGTCCATCATTCTGTGTAAAACAGTCAAGACAGTTGCCAATCTTCCCAGGAGTGGACGACCCAGCAAATTCACCCTAAGATCAGACTGTGCAATTGCTCAGAGAAATCGCAAAACACCCAAGAACTACACCTCAGACTCTACAGGCCTTAGTTAACATGTTAAATGTTAAAGTTTATGGCAGTACAATTAGAAAAAGACAGGACAAGTATGGCATGTTTGGAAGGGTTGCCAGGGGAAAGCTTCTTCTCTCTAAAAAGAACATGGCAGGATAGCTTCGGTTTGCAAAGTTCTGGAACAAAGTCTTTTGGATGGACGAGACTAAAGTGGAAATGTTTGGCCATAATGCACAGCAACAAGTTAGGCAAAAACTAAACACAGCATATCAACACAAACACCTCATATCACGCTGATGGAGGGTTGATGATTTTTGGCTTGTTTTGCAGCAACGGGACCTGGGCACCTTGCAGTCATTGAGTTGACCATGAACTCCTCTGTATACCAAAGTATTCTAGAGTCAAATATGAGGCCAACTGTCTGACAGCTAAAGCCTGGCCGATATTGGGTCATGCAACAGGACAATGATCCCAAGCACACCAGCAAATCTTCAACAGAATGGCTGAAAAGGAAAAGAATCAAAGTGTTGCACTGGCCCAGTCAAAGTCCAGACCTCATCCTGACTGAAATGCTGCGGCAGGACCTTAAGAGAGCTGTGCATAAACAAATGCCCTAAAACCTCAATGAACTGAAACAACGTTGTAAAGAAGAGTGGGCCAAAATTCCCCCATAATGATGCAAGAGACTGATACTGTCATACAGAAAATGATTAACTGCTGCTAAAAGTGGATCTACAAGCAATTGAATCATATAGTGTACTTATTTGTCACCCATGGCTTTTCCATTTTGGCTTTATTTTTGTTAAATAAATAATGACATGGTGTAATATGTAATTTGCTGTTGTTCAACAAATGTTGCATTTACCTGTATTTTAAGACCTGCTAACGATCAGGGCTGGATTTCCCGAAACATTCTTAACGCTACGTCATTCTTAAGTTATACCTCAAGGTGTACCTTAACGTTAATACGTGTTTCCCGAAAAGATCTTAGTTAAGTATGCCTTCTGTAAGTCATACATTCATAAGGTTGGTCTGGACCACTCTTAGCTATACCTTATCACTGCTGACTGCTGCCGGTAGTGGCCACCACTGTTTCTTTACATCTCAGTCTATAGCCTACCAATATAATTCTGCTAATTGAAGTGTTTTCTTGCAAATAATACAACTGTCATTAAACTGATGTTTGTTAGCTTTTTAATTATATTATCCAAAGGTACATTAGCTGGCAAAAACCATTATGGAGTCTATTTAAAGGGAATGATTGTGGAGGGGAGTTTGGTCAAACTATGGCAGCAATACATTTAATGCTAAATCAAAGACGGCGCCATCTACGGAGACATTTAGTGTATGTTCATGTGCACTATTTCTTCCGTGAAAACTTTAGTCCCCTGTCTACCATGTCAGAAACTGCAATTCAATTCAGCATCTTTTAGATCTTGTTGGTCCAAACTCGACGGAGCTAACCCCTCAGCCCTGAAATTTAGCTGCTGACGGCTTTTCTTTCTTTCTTTTTTCTCCACTGTAGTTGTTGATTATGTTTCGCGTGTTGCGCTTTTATTGAGTAGGTCATCCGATAACAGAAATTAGTGATTTACACCAATAATGTGATGTGAGCAATTAACCCTGCTTGTGGAGTAAATTAAGATTTTTGCAAAATATATTATGATAATATAAATGGCATACTACCAGTCATGATACGTTTGGGCATGAGAGGTTGCGGGTTCACGCAATCATTTCAAAATTATATGAAATATCCACAGTTGGATTTAGTTTTGCAAATTACGATTATATTTATAAGATCTCACGAGTCCTGATAAATGCAGTTTCAACTTATTCTATTCTTCTATTATGAAGAACACTGCTTTCTCACATAATGCAGTTAAACAGCCCCTGCATAGAGTGAATAATCGATGTTTGAGCCATTGATTAACCAATTCAGCACCGCCGCCATGGACAGCACCAGCTAACATCGCACTTAAGAAGGAATACCTTAAGCAACCTTCTAAGATATAGTTCGGGGAACACGCCTAGAAATGGTATACCTTTAGTTAAGTTATACCTTTAGAGTCTTCGTAGCGCGCTAAGAGACAACGTTATCGGGAAATGCAGCCCAGATGATTTTTTATTTTTCTGATGTGTAAAACCATAAAATTATAAAGGGTGTCCTTTCTTTTTCCACATGACTACAGACCCCATCTTGTTACATTAAAATATCCCATCCATCCATCCCTCATTTTATTGGCATGTGATACCTTAGTAAAATCCTTCATAATACTGCATTTACATGCATTTTTCATGTATTCATATACACATTTTCCTCAGTACTTCCTTTGGTTATTCCTTTTCTCTGCTGGTATGGCCTGTTTTTTTAAGGATGTTTTTTTCTCACTCCCTTTTCTCAGGTTTATTCAGCAGTATTTTCTCCATGCTCATACATCAAAGTACCCCCCCCCACTTTTTTTAGCACTGTGTTTGAGCAAACATGTGTTTGGATTGCAGGTTTATTTTCTTCAGTATTGTTTTCTCATCCCCACCCCAGTCATGTTGCTTTATGTATGTCAGTATGACTGAGTGTAGTTTTGTGTTTCCGAAGATCAGTGCTAAGGAACAAAATATTATGTGTTTGTCTGCGTGTGTATATGTGTAAAGATGGAGATGCAGAGGCTGCATGCAATATGTAGTTTTTCTTGTATATGATACATACAAATCACACTGCGGACTGAGAGACAGCATGTAAACGAAAGCCACTGGAAAAGGAAAGAGAAGAATAATGAGAGGGAGTCTGGGAGAGGACAGGCTGTCTCAGACAATGAGGAAAGGTAAAGAGAACTTAACCTTTTAAGGGAAGGAAAAGAAAAACCGTCCATCTCTTTTTTATGGATAGATGAAGGAAAGTGTCAGAGCGAGACGGAGCAGGACCTGCGGGCGAGATCTGTTTCCCGGGTCCTTTAATCCAGCTCTCTTCTCACCTCTGTTCTCTCTCTGTCTTTGTAAAGCCCGCGGCTCTCCATCATTTTCCTGGCCTGCTCTGGATATTGTTGCCAAACAAGATGGAGGAGGTCAAAGAACGGAGAACGCAAGAGACGTGGGGGGAAAATGCAAGACAGTTGGATGAGAGAAAATGGCCCAGGAGGATTTCATCCTTGGTTGACCTCAAAGAGCTCTATATAATAACTGAAGAAAGTCATCTGTTAGAATTCTTCTTTTTTTCTTTTTTCTTTTTTTTATTTGGGAACAGAAGGTGTAGTTACGACATTTACTAACAGGGGCTAACAGGTCTATGCTAACCTTTTTAATTTTTTGATGGTAAAAGACTAAAAATGCTATGGTAAAGACCTGTTATTTGGTATGTTCCCTTACTATATATATGCAGTGAAAAACTGTAATGGATATAACAGGGCATTTTTTGTCATTTTACAACAAATGCTGCAGACTTTTAAAGTACAGTTTTTAGAAAAGTAATCCTATAATTTACAGTGAAAAAAATGTAAACTGACAACTGACAATTGCCTGTGTGACACTTTACATTGGATAGTATTTTATTTAAATAATTATGCTGCTTATTAGTTTTAATATTAGTTATGTACAGGAACATTACATCTTATGTTGTTTAATTAATGTTTATTGCATTATTTTAGTATAATGTTTGTTACCATGATGGTGTTCTGTATTTGACACTATGCACCTTCAATATATTAGTATACCTCAGATTGCGGAAAATGTATTTGTGATGTGTCTCTTTTACCACCAGTATCATCATGGTGATGAGAATATTATACAGATACAGTACATTAGATTACATATTTTAGTATTGTAGTAGATGGAAATATTAATAGTATATCAGTTACTGAAACATTTTTTTTTTTTAGCTGTAAATGTAAGTGCAGTCTTTGTTACAGTGTAATTATACACTCACCTAAAGGATTATTAGGAACACCATACTAATACTGTGTTTGACCCCCTTTCGCCTTCAGAACTGCCTTAATTCTACGTGGCATTGATTCAACAAGGTGCTGAAAGCATTCTTTAGAAATGTTGGCCCATATTGATAGGATAGCATCTTGCAGTTGATGGAGATTTGTGGGATGCACATCCAGGGCACGAAGCTCCCGTTCCACCACATCCCAAAGATGCTCTATTGGGTTGAGATCTGGTGACTGTGGGGGCCATTTTAGTACAGTGAACTCATTGTCATGTTCAAGAAACCAATTTGAAATGATTCAAGCTTTGTGACATGGTGCATTATCCTGCTGGAAGTAGCCATCAGAGGATGGGTACATGGTGGTCATAAAGGTATGGACATGGTCAGAAACAATGCTCAGGTAGGCCGTGGCATTTAAACGATGCCCAATTGGCACTAAGGGGCCTAAAGTGTGCCAAGAAAACATCCCCCACACCATTACAACACCACCACCAGCCTGCACAGTGGTAACAAGGCATGATGGATCCATGTTCTCATTCTGTTTACGCCAAATTCTGACTCTACCATCTGAATGTCTCAACAGAAATCGAGACTCATCAGACCAGGCAACATTTTTCCAGTCTTCAACTGTCCAATTTTGGTGAGCTCGTGCAAATTGTAGCCTCTTTTTCCTATTTGTAGTGGAGATGAGTGGTACCCGGTGGGGTCTTCTGCTGTTGTAGCCCATCCGCCTCAAGGTTGTGCGTGTTGTGGCTTCACAAATGCTTTGCTGCATACCTCGGTTGTAACGAGTGGTTATTTCAGTCAAAGTTGCTCTTCTATCAGCTTGAATCAGTCGGCACATTCTCCTCTGATCTCTAGCATCAACAAGGCATTTTCGCCCACAGGACTGCCGCATACTGGATGTTTTTCCCTTTTCACACCATTCTTTGTAAACTCTAGAAATGGTTGTGCGTGAAAATCCCAGTAACTGAGCAGATTGTGAAATACTCAGACCGGCCCATCTGGCACCAACAACCATGCCACGCTCAAAATTGCTTAAATCACCTTTCTTTCCCATTCTGACATTCAGTTTGGAGTTCAGGAGATTGTCTTGACCAGGACCACACCCCTAAATGCATTGAAGCAACTGCCGTGTGATTGGCTGATTAGATAATTGCATTAATGAGAAATTGAACAGGTGTTCCTAATAATCCTTTAGGTGAGTGTACATTTAACTACTGAGCAATATTAATTAACTACATGTTCTTACTATAGGGTTAGGAACAGGGTTTGGTTTAGGGTTAGTTGAATGTAATTGTGCATAATTTACTGTTATTACTACAGTAGTTACATGTAATATATGAAACATGAATTAAAGGGATAGTTCACCCAAAAATGAAAATTACCCCATAATTTACTCACCCTCAAGCCATCCTGTATATGACATTCTTCTTTCAGACGAATACAATTGGAGTTATATTAAAAAATGTCCTGGCTCTTCCAAGCTTTATAATGGCAGTGAATGGCAGCCCAAAATTTGAAGACCATAAAAGGGCATCCATCCATTATAAAAGTAATCCACACGGCTCTGGGGGTTAATAAGAATGTGATATACACCTAGGATGGCTTGAGGGTGAGTAAATCATGGGGTAATTTTCATTTTTGGGTGAACTATCCCTTTAAGGGGTTACTGCCATTTTTACCGTAGTTTCAATTTATTTTCTTTTTTCAGTGAAGTAAAAGATTCAAGAGTATATGGGCTGTATGCATCAATGTAGTGAAAGACTGCTGTAAATGTCAGAACATTTTTTACACATTCACTAAATGTTGTTATACTGTTAAAGCCCTTTCAAATGACTAACAAAAGGGGTTCAATGCGTAGCTTTCACCTCCACGTGAAAAGAGTTGCGGATAGCATCATAGAAGGATTTCATAGAAGGTTGCTAGATAGCAAGTGCAGTAAACTATAAAGTTCGCCAATGAAAGAGGCAATGTCTTTGAGATAAGTCATTATACGTTTGCTTAAATTCATGGCAGCAAGGACATTCGTTTTCTTAAAATGTTATCTACGTATGACGTTGTGTTGTACGACTTGGGCATCAGTCTCTTTTCCATTTTGTTTCGATAATCCTGCCAACACCACCCATGTATCTTGCAAACTGTCTGGTAAATTGTGCAATGAACTTTGACTTGTGACGGCAGTGATACTCTATAGCACAATGTTTTTCTCCATAGAACATTGGGGAACGTGGATGAGTCGTAAGAAAGGGCCTTTCACTTTTTAGAGCTTTTTACAGTAACATATGTGGAACACTGTTGCCAGCAAGTCATGCTGTAATTACTTGATTTATACATTAAATTGCTGTAAATACCATACTCATAATTACACTGTAAAGCCCTATTCGGACGAGATTAGTTTTACAAGGGTAGATGGAATAATGTAATTTTACCAGGATATCTTTAATATTAATGGGCAATTTGGACAGGATAAGAAATCTCAGTAAAGCTAGCAGAAGTGGGAGGGGGGAAGGGCGATTTACGCACTACCGTCACCTCCCTGTCGTCAGGTGCCTCCGCCTAGAACCAAACTGAATGCTTTTTCAAGTGCCTCCATACTTGAAAAACTACTTTTAAACAGGAAATGCTGGAATATTTACGTGTATATTTACAGCGGGTATTACCTTAGTATTACCGTATGTATTTTTTCCGGACCTTTTTACAAAAGGTAAAAGTCGCCGTAATCTTTACTGACATTGTCTGTAATGATTACTGAGATGGCACATTCAGATGGGACTAAAATCACTGGGAAGCTCTGGTAATAATTACTTTACCCAACCTCTCCATGTTAAACTAATCCCATCCGGATAGAGCTAAAAAAGAAAAATAAGTAGAAAAACAGAAAAGGCACTGACAGGACATTATCCGTTAAGTTTACGGACATTTCCGTAAATAACCCTAAAATGCAACACACAAAACATCATTTAAAATATAGGCAAAACACCTGTGAAAAAGCAATACGGAAAATTCCTTCATATTAACACAGTATATTTTTTATGGACTTTTCTTAGAATGTATTATTAAGGAAAAACATATTTTTGTTTAACTTTTTTTTTCTTCAGGTTTGAAAGTTGACAGACATTTAAAAAAAATATCTGTGTATTCTGACAAAAACACATATATTTTTTTCCAGGAACACACACACAAAAAACAAACAATTTATTATTATAGTAAATGTTTTAGCAGCAGCGGATTCCATTTGGAGGGCTCTTAAAAGCATGAAATTGACTTGTTCGCCCCCCCACCCCCCATCTTCTGCATTTGACGAGTGATCTGTCACATGACAAATGTACCCAAAATAAACATGGCAGCCTCAAGGTCACATACCCCTGAAGGGTCCGTTAACAACAAAGCATCTGCCTTTGATATTAGGGAAAAGCAGATAACTGGATGTGGCTATAATCAATTACTGTATGTAATAATAAATGTAATTAATTTATGAGTAATTTTTTTAGTGATGCATCAATGATTATACATATTACAGTTAAATATTTATTTGATAAATACTATATTTACCCTGCAGATGTTTCTACTGAGTAAATACTGTATATCATCACCTTCATTTAAAGGAGTCATGAACTGGCTTTTTTTTAATACTGTTGTCTGAGGTCAACTTATGACGTTTGCATGGTTTTTACATTCAAATACATCATAATGAATAAGTAATAGATTATTTTCTATCCTGGTTTTGAGCCTCTCTCATGGAACGCTCGGTTTTTATGGGCATGCCGCACTGAAGACTTGGAAGTAAACGCCCACTGCTATGATTAGATAAGGCTCCTGTCTCCTGAACGATTGCTCCTGTCTGCCGGTCGCAGTGTTTGCAGCTCTGTACAGCTTTGCTTTTGAATCTCTATTTGATATCTTTTCTTGTTGTTTATACTGCTAAATATAACTTACTCATCACCATATATTGTTTAATATTGCCTATCACGTTAAAATTGACATTGTTAGCTTTTAATTTAAATCACTATCACAACGTGTTTGCATTTCACAACGCGTTAGCATTTCACTAGCCTGTTAGCCTGCCATTTGTGCATCCGGGTTTCCTGTTTTTGTCTCTCGTGCCTTTACTAGTCCATCAAACAACTGAGGTAAATTGGATTAATCAACAAATACGGTAAGCCATGTCTTCTCCTTTTGTTGTCACCTGCACTACATGTTTCATGTTTAGTATATCTGTCTCCGTTGGTGAACAGGGCTTCACATGTGATAAATGTAAGGAGATAGTCAGGCTGACGGAGAAGATTTCAGAATTAGAGACATGCATCCAGACTTTATTTGAGAGTAGTGAGAACAAAACAGCTTTAGACACTGCTTTGGATGTGACTAGCTTAGTGAAATCTGTACATTGTTCGGTTCCGGCTGTAGAGCCCGTGCAGCAGGGCAACTGGGTGACGGTGAGACGGCATAGTCGCGGATCAAAAAACCACTCTTCCGTTCCGATTAGAACATCAAACAGGTTCTCCCCACTCAGTGAGAATCCTGTTGAAAGTGCCCTAGTTATTGGTGATTCTATTACACGTAACGTGAAAATAGAGACACCAGCCACCATAGTCACATGTTTACCGGGAGCCAGAGCGCCTGACATCAAAGCAAATTTAAAGGTGCGGGCTAATGCTAATCGTAAATTCTCTAAGATTATTATTCATGTCGGCACAAATGATGTTCGACTTCGCCAGTCGGAGTTCACCAAAATTAACATTAAAGAGGTGTGTGAACTCGCAAGTACGATGGCAAATCGGATTCTTTGCTCTGGTCCCCTCCCCATTAAAAGGAGTGATGAGATACTTAGCAGACTATCATCACTCAATGGCTGGTTGTCTAAGTGGTGTCCGCAAAATAACATAGGGTTCATAGACAATTGGAAAAGCTTTTGGGGCAGACCTGACCTGTTGAAAAGAGATGGTATCCATCCCTCCTGGGGTGGTGCCGCTCTTCTCTCTAGTAATTCGGCACATAGTCTTAAAGCTAAACCTTGACTAACTGGGGCCCAGGTCAGGTCTGGCTTACCCGACCGTCTGCTAGCTGTCTCACGTCACAGAAGTCAGATAAATCCCAGCACATAGAGACTCTTTCACCTAGCTATTATCACATAGAGACTGTGTCTGTTCCACGAATTAGTAAATACAAAAAATTGTTAATGATATGATTACAGATAATAATCTAGATGTGCTGTGTTTGACAGAAACCTGGCTAAAACCTGACGACTACATTACTTTAAATGAGTCCACCCCACAAGATTATTGTTATAAACACGAGCCGCGTCTGAAAGGTAAAGGGGGAGGTGTTGCTGTAATTTATAATAATATCTTCAGTATTACTCAGAAGTCTACTTTCAAATATAATTCTTTTGAAGTTTTGGTGCTTTACGTAACGTTATGTAGTGAAATTGATCAATCCTGTTTAACATTTGTGTTGGCTACTGTATATAGGCCACCAGGGCACAATACACACTTTATCAGAGAATTTGCTGATTTTTTATCAGAGTTAGTACTGGCTACAGATAAAGTCCTAATTGTTGGTGATTTTAATATCCATGTAGACAATGAAAAAGACGCATTGGGATTGGCATTTAGAGACATTCTAGGCAACACGTATCAGGACCCACTCATTGCCGTAATCATACTCTAGACCTAATATTGTCACATGGAATAAATGTTGATACCATTGAAATTCTTCAGCAGAGCGATGACATCTCAGATCATTACCTAGTATCATGTATACTTAATTTAGCAAAGGCTGCAAAGCCGTCCCCTCGCTTTAAATATGGCAGGACTATCACTGCTGAGACTAAAGATTTCTTTATAAATAAACTTCCTCATCAGTTTCATCTCCTCAACATCCCAGATAGCCCAGAGGAACTTGATGTTGCAACAGAAACTATTGACTCTCTCTTTTCCAGCACTTTAGACACAGTTGCTCCTCTGCGCTTAAAGAAGATTAAAGAGAATAGTCCAACGCCGTGGTACAACGAGCACACCCGGGCCCTTAAAACAGCAGCCAGAAAAATGGAGCGCAGCTGGAAGAAAACAAAACTGGAAGTTTTTCGCATTTCGTGGAAAGAGAGCATGATTTCATACAGAAAGGCCGTAAAAACTGCTAGATCTGCTTATTTCTCGACTCTCTTAGAAGAAAACAAACACAACCCTAGGTATTTATTCGATACAGTGGCTAAATTAACCAAAAATAAAGCTTCAACTTCTGATGTCTGCCAACAGCACAGCAGTAATGACTTTATGAACTTCTTTACTTGTAAGATTGATAATATTAGGAAAAAAATTATAACCATGCAGCCGTCTACTACTGTATCACATCAGACAGAGCATTGTAGTGTCACTGAGGAAAAATTACATTCATTCACTGCTATAGGAGAAGAAGAATTGGCTAAACTCGTTAAATCATCTAAATCAACAACATGTATGCTCGACCCTATACCGACTAAACTACTAAAAGAGATGCTTCCAGAGGTCATAGATCCTCTTCTTAATATCATTAATTCATCCTTGACTTTAGGATATGTACCGAAAACTTTTAAGTTGGCTATTATTAAACCACTTATTAAAAAACCGCAACTTGACCCTACAGAATTAGTCAATTACAGGCCAATCTCAAATCTACCCTTTCTGTCAAAAATACTAGAAAAGGCAGTGTCCTCACAATTATGCTCCTTTTTAGAAAAAAATGGTATCTGTGAGGTTTTCCAGTCAGGATTTAGACCACATCATAGTACTGAGACTGCTCTCATTAGAGTTACAAATGATTTACTCTTATCATCCGATCGTGGTTGTATCTCTCTGTTAGTGTTACTCGATCTTAGCGCTGCATTCGATATCATCGCCCACAACATTCTTTTGAATAGACTCGAAAATTATGTTGGCATTAGTGGAATTGCATTGGCATGGTTTAAATCATACTTATCTGACCGTTTTCAGTTTGTAGCAGTAAATTAAGAGATGTCACACTGATCACAAGTTCAGTATGGAGTACCGCAGGGCTCAGTGCTAGGAAGCATCAGTATCATTAGGAAGCATGGCGTTAGCTTTCATTGTTATGCTGACGATACTCAGCTCTATATTTCTTCACACCCTGACGAAACTTACCAATTCACAAGATTAACGGAATGCATAGCTGATATAAAAAATTGGATGACTAGTAATTTCCTGCAACTTAATTAAAAAAAAACTGCATTTTTAATTATTGGACAAAAAAACTCCACATGTAGTAACCTAGAATACTGTCTAACACTTGATGGCTGCTCTGTCAAGTCCTCGTCGTCAGTTAGGAACCTGGGTGTGCTCTTTGATACCAATCTCTCATTTGAAAGCCACGTTTCTAGCATCTGTAAAACTGCATTCTACCATTTTAAAAATATATCTAAATTACGGCATATGCTTTCAATGCAAAATGCTGAACAGTTAGTTCATGCGTTTATGACCTCAAGGCTAGATTATTGTAATGCTCTACTGGGTGGTTGCCCTGCTCGCTTAATAAATAAATTGCAGCTGGTCCAAAACGCAGCAGCTCGAGTTCTTACTAGAACCAGGAAGTATGACCATATTACCCCAGTTCTGTCAACACTGCACTGGCTCCCTATTAAACATTGCATACATTTTAAAATCTTGCTAATTACTTACAAATCACTAAATGGTTTAGCTCCCCAGTACTTGAGCGAGCTCTTAACGCATTATACTCCATCACGTCTATTGCGGTCTCAAAACTCTGGCCAGTTGATAATACCTAGAATATCAAAATCAACTGCAGGCAAAACTCTGGATCAGCCTTCCTAGCATTGTTCGGGAAGCAGACACACTCTGTCAGTTTAAATCTAGACTAAAAACGCATCTCTTTACTATGGCATACACATACAATTTTTTTAATTTATATTTTATTCAAATTGTTAGGCTGCATTACCTAGGTCAGCCAGAACCGGGAACACTTCCCATAACACCTGATGTACTCGTTACATCATAAGAGGAATGGCATCTACGCTAATGTTAGTCTCTCTGTTTATCCCGAGGTTTACTGCAGTCAGCCGGATCCGGGCCGTATCCAGATCAGATGGTGGACCAGCGCCCAGACATTACCAACGCATCTCTGAAATGTCTGCAGAGACCGTGTCAATTAGTCTACCCTCTGAAATTGCTCATCGACATGGCATCGTCAATGGATCCATCTCCGGCGTGATGACTCCGATATTTCGAATATTCCTATTTAATAATTGTTTAATCGACACGCCATCCTCAATAAACCCGGTGTGATGCCTCCGATCTAATATTACTTCTGACCTATAAGGCTGCCAAAATAATAATCATACACTGTTTGTTAATTGGCCAGAGGAGAACTGGCACCCCGACTGAGCCTGGTTTCTCCCAAGGTTTATTTTTCTCCATTAGGATACCTGATTGAGTTTTGGTTCCATGCCACTGTCGCCTCTGGCTTGCTCAGTTGGGGACACTAAATTTTCAAATAAATATCCAAATAAATTTAATTACTAAACGAAATTATATCAACTACATTACTTGAATATATATGATAATTGAAATGAGCTGATGACATCACTGTTTTCTCCAGAGCGGCTGTACAGCCGAATCAAATTCTGTTCATTATTTTCCTGTTTAACACTGTGAAGCTGCTTTGAAACAATTTGCATTGTAAAAAGCACTATATAAATAAAGTTGACTTGACTTGACTTGACTTGATAACAGTTTTGCATATTATAATGAGCTCCGTCTCCCCCGTGAGTACACGTGAGGAATTGTTTTGAAAGCGTGTGGGAAAACAGCCAGAATAATTCGCCCACAGGGCTCGCAATATGTCTTTATCAAACAAACACAATGATTTATGTCTCATCCACCCGCAATTATTTGGAATGTTATTTTTTGTTACTTGGCCCACCCGATCGGTGGATATAACCTTGAACCGTGCATCACTAACACACACACACACGCACAAGCCTCACGTGATTAAAATGATTAAAACTTCTGTGATTGTATTTTTTCTTCAAATATCAAGTCAAAAGAGTTAACAACGCACATCAAGAAAGGAATGTTATTTCACTATTTAGGATTCACCGGCCTACCGATGGGCTTACGTTTTGGTAGCCCGTCTGGAAAACGAGCCCTGACCCTGACCTGAGTCTGATCCCGAATCGCGGCACAATGAACCAACAACACCTCAAATAAAGGATTCTCCAGCCTGTGACAGCGTTAGGTTATAAGTTATGTTAGTTATGTAAGTTATGTTCAGTTAGACACGTACACATAATCAATAGATATCAAACGATCTGTAACAATGCAATACTGTCACATATATAAAAAAATGTACTCACATAAGTGTGTTGCTTCATTTATTCATGTAATTTCATCCTGTCTGCAAATCCAGTCTCTTGTTTACAAACAAATCCGTGGTGAAATTAAGCGAACAAACGTGCAATGTCTTACCCACGTGAGCTGGATCTTCATTAAAAATAAAGTTCATCCATGCATTCCTAATATTAGAATCCGAAGGAAGCTTATGCAGTGACTGTGTTCTTCCACAACCAGGCACAGCGCAATATCTTGCTATCTTCGGCATGTTTATTGCTCGGTAGCATGATCCGTTTAGCGCCACGAGTCGGTGGGCGGGGCTACAGAATCAGGCGTTCTTCTTCTTCTGGTGAGGCGGCGTTTTACCACACGCTGACGTCATGGGTTGGCATATTCTGAGATTGAGCATTTGCTGGGCCTGGTGTCAATAAAAGCTTTTCTCTGACTAACAAGGAAGTTTTCAGCTCTGAAACTTACAGGATATTATTATATCACGATGAACTTTTATATGTCAAAGGCTGGATGAAAAGTGGATTTCTCAATTCATGACCCCTTTAAAGGTAGGGTAGGCAATGTTTTTCATAAACACTTTTTTTGTTATAGACTACTGGTTGAAAATCTCTTCACCATGCTGATAGCAATCAAAAATAGAAGTGGTCTAAATATTTGAAAAAATTTACATATAACTTCTGTAGAAGTCTCAGGACCAAAAAATGTTTGTCCAATAGGATGTCCTTGCCTGCCTGTCAACATATGTATTTTCATACCCCCGCCCAGACACATCATGAGTGCGCTCCGCAAGAACGATCCAGTAGCCCCTATCAGCTTCGAGATATAGAGAACCTGCCAATGACTATTGGCGTGCGAGATTTGCATCTCGCGCTCCGCCCCGCAGCGCGGGTATAAAGCGGAAGCGAATGCAGCGCACTGTTGTCATTCACTTTGGAGCCGAACGGCGTTGATGAAGCACAGACTGCCTGTATTCAGCGAGAGAGAGAGAGAGAATTGGCTGAGGATCGTTCTTGTGCTGGTCAGACGGCACAAAACAGCGCGACCGCGGGCTCACCGCTGCTGGAAGCAGAGACCAACTGCTGTTTTTACAACAACAGTTAAAAAAAAAAAAACTGTTCGTTCGTGAAGCGTTTCACTTGAGAGCAGATACAGGCTGCACTATCTCCTGTATTCTGCCGCGGTCTTCCCTGGGTGCTTCAGCACTAAAAGAGCGTTTCCTCACAAAAAGAGCAACATGGGTGTGACGCTGCGTCTTTTTCAAGATGTCATTCCACCCGTGCGTTTCTGGATGCGGTCGTTCCCTGTCGCCCGCTGATGGTCACAATCGCTGTATCACGTGCCTGGGCATTCAGCACGCTGAGGCAGCTTTTGTGGATAGTTCATGTTCCCACTGCGGGAACATGACTATCGCGGCGCTTAGGTTGAGACTCACCTACCTTCGGGAAGGTGGAGTCCCCCTACCCATACCTCGATCTAGTGCTATTCCTGCCCAGTAGAATAGACCTACTTCGACGGATGGCCGGGGTGACCTGAGGATTACGTTCAGGGCAAACCCGCCGAGCCAGCCTCCGCAGGCCCCTGATCCCTCACAAGCGCCGCAGCCGGTAGGGCTTCCGGAGGAAATCGCTGGCCCCTCCCATGGGCGTCCAGTGGTGACCTTCGGGGCTCCAGTAGACGAACAGATGTCGATCGCTGCATCGGAGGGGGAGTTCCGGTCCTCGGAGGATAAAGATTTGGCTGTACTGCCTCCCTCTGGGAGAGTGGCAATGGCCGAGTCGGACCCCGAGTTGACAAAAAGGTTGGGCTTGAGTGGAACCCTCCACCTCGTCCCGAACCTTCTAGGTTGGATGATTGGTTTCTCGGGGCGGGTCGCGCTGGTTCTCAGCGTCCCGCCCCGGTGCCTTTCTTCCCGGAGGTGCATGAGGAGCTCACCAGGTCGTGGACGACGCCATTTAGTGCCAGAAACAGACCTGGTGGCTCCTCCCTCCTCACTACCCTTGACGCCGGGCAAGCCAGGGGGTACGTGGGAATCCCGCCAGTGGAGCGGGCCGTCGCGATGCAACTGTGTCCGGCGACCGCCTCCAACTGGCGCGGTGACCTGCGGCTCCCGTCCAAGGCCTGTAAGTTCTCTTCCAGTCTGACTGCGAAGGCTTACAGGTCTTGTGGCCAGGCTGCATCCGCCTTGCATGCCATGGCGTTGCTCCAGGTGCATCAGGCCCAGGCACTCATGGACATGCACGAGGGTAGGCCTGACCCAGAGCTCCTCCAGGAGCTCCGGACGGCGACGGACCTCGCCCTCCGGGCGACGAAAGTCACCGCCCGTTCTATCGGTCAGGCGATGTCCACCTTAGTGGTCCAGGAACGGCATCTCTGGCTCAACCTTCGGCCAGGTTGTTCGGCACCTCTGCCTGTCCGTCGCCGTGGACACCCACCCGCCGCCACCCCCACTCCCGCCCCAGCCCAGCAGCAGCCTCCACCCGGGCGTAGGCGTGGAGCCGGCCGTGGGAAGGACGTCCAGCCCGCTCAGGCCGCTGCCAAGCTAGGTGGCAAGCGCCGTCGAAAGAGACCCTGAGACGGGCCACCCAGAGATGGAGGAGACGGCTTTTCAGGAGATGGTTGCAGCACCACAGGTAGACCTGTTTGCTGCCCCGGACACGACCCACTGCCAGTTGTTTTATTCCCGGACCGAGGGGACCCTCGGCTCGGATGCGCTGGCACACAGCTGGCCCCGGGGCCTACGCAAGTATGCGTTTCCCCCAGTGAGCCTTCTTGCACAGACTCTGTGCAAGGTCAGGGAGGACGAGGAGCAAGTCCTGTTGGTCGCTCCGTATTGGCCCAACCGGACTTGGTTCCCGGAACTAGTGCTTCTCGCTACAGCACCTCCCTGGCCCATTCCTCTGAGGAAGGACCTCCTGACTCAGAGACGGGGCACCCTATGGCACCCGCGTCCGGACACCATCACTTCTGCTAGAGCTCCCTCTACGAGGCGCCTCTATGCGTTGAAGTGGAATCTTTTCGTCGGCTGGTGTTCTTCTCGCCGAGAAGACCCCCGGAGATGTTCGATCGGTTCCGTGCTTTCCTTCCTACAGGATGGGTTGGAGTGAAGGCAGCACCACTCCTTCCCCCGGAGGAGAATCTTTTGTTTGACTCCTGTTCCGCCGCTGGCCCCAGCGGTACGCAAATTTTCAAAGAAAGAGCAGTTTCCAAAATCTGTACCATCAGACTCGTCCCCCCAAGTTCAGGGGCGTTCACTTCACCTCTGTGTCGAAGGAGAATGCCCCTGTGCTTCAGGCGGAGATCGCAGTCCTACTGGCGAAGGACGCGATAGAGCCGGTCCCTCCAGCCGATATGAAGACCGGCTTCTACAGCCCGTACTTCATTGTACCCAAGAAAGGCGGCGGGTTACGGCCGATCTTGGATCTGCGATTCCTGAACCGGTCCCTTCACAGGCTACCGTTTAGAATGCTAACGCAGAAACAGGTGCATCCGTCCCCAAGATTGGTTTGCAGTGATCGACCTGAAGGACGCGTACTTTCATGTCTCGATTCTCCCTCGACACAGACCGTTTCTACGTTTTGCGTTCGATGGACGAGCATATCAGTACAAAGTCCTACCCTTCGGGCTGGCCCTGTCGCCCCGTGTCTTCACGAAAGTCGCGGAGGCGGCCATTGCTCCCATGAGAGAGCGTGGAGTTCGCATCCTCAACTATCTCGACGACTGGCTGATCCTTGCCCAGTCGCGAGAACAGTTGTGCGAACACAGGGACATGGTGTACATCAACAAACAGGGTGGTCTAAGCTCTACTCACCCGCCATCTCCTCCTATGGAGTCACAAGCATCTAAGGTCTCTTCGTGCCATTCACATTCCGGGCCTGCTCAATCGTGCGGCCGACGAGCTCTCACGACAGCCAGTGCTCCCCGGAGAGTGGAGACTCCATCCCCAGGTGGTCCAGCTGATTTGGAGTCGCTTCGGGACCGCACAGGTAGACCTGTTTGCCGCCCTGGACACGACCCACTGCCAGTTGTTTTATTCCCGGACCGAGGGGACCCTCGGCTCGGATGCGCTGGCACACAGCTGGCCCCGGGGCCTACGCAAGTATGCGTTTCCCCCAGTGAGCCTTCTTGCACAGACTCTGTGCAAGGTCAGGGAGGACGAGGAGCAAGTCCTGTTGGTCGCTCCGTATTGGCCCAACCGGACTTGGTTCCCGGAACTAGTGCTTCTCGCTACAGCACCTCCCTGGCCCATTCCTCTGAGGAAGGACCTCCTGACTCAGAGACGGGGCACCCTATGGCACCCGCATCCGGACACCATCACTTCTGCTAGAGCTCCCTCTACGAGGCGCCTCTATGCGTTGAAGTGGAATCTTTTCGTCGGCTGGTGTTCTTCTCGCCGAGAAGACCCCCGGAGATGTTCGATCGGTTCCGTGCTTTCCTTCCTACAGGATGGGTTGGAGTGAAGGCTGTCTCCCTCCACCCTCAAAGTCTATGTTGCCGCTATCGCCGCTAATCATGACATGGTAGGTGGTAAGTCTCTAGGGAAGCACGATCTGATCGTCAGGTTCCTGAGGGGGGCGAGGAGACTAAAACCGCCTCGCTCTCCCTCTATACCCTCTTGGGACTTAACTCTGGTGCTAACCGCACTGCAGAGGGCGCCCTTTGAGCCTTTGCAGTCAGTTGAGTTAAAAATCCTGTCTCTGAAGACAGTACTCCTGACTGCATTGGCCTCTATCAAGAGGGTAGGGGACCTGCAGGCATTTTCGGTCGACGAATCGTGCCTGGAATTCGGGCCCGGGAACTCTCATGTAATCCTGAGACCCCGGCCCGGATATGTGCCCAAGGTTCCCACCACTCCCTTCCGGGACCAGGTGGTGAGCCTGCAAGCGCTGCCTTCGGAGGAGGCAGACCCAGCCCTAGCTTTTCTCTGTCCAGTCCGCGCTCTGCGGACTTACGTGGACAGAACGCAAAGCTTCAGGACCTCAGAGCAGCTCTTCGTCTGTTATGGTGGCCAGCAGAAGGGAAAGGCTGTCTCCAAGCAGAGGATGGCCCACTGGATAGTGGATGCCATCGTCTTGGCATATCAAACCCAAGACGTGCCCTGCCCGTTCGGGTTAAGAGCCCACTCCACTAGGGGTGTAGCTTCTTCCTGGGCGTTGGCTCGTGGCGCCTCGCTGACATTATTTGTAGAGCTGCGGGCTGGGCGACACCTAACACGTTCGCTAGATTTTATAGCCTCCGTGTAGAGCCGGTATCTTCCTGTGTGCTCGCTTCCCATAGTCAGTAACACCGAAGTGCCCGTTCTAAGTGTCGGCTTGCTGCGCCACTCCCTTCCCTATGGAACGGATACGTGCGCTTTTATGCTCCAGTCGAGTTCCCCAGAACGGCGAACCCTGTTGAGTCCTCCGCAACCCGCGGCAGTCGGATGTGGCGGAGCGTCCGACGCCAGGTCTAACACTCGTATGCATTGGTGGAACTTGTGTTAGGCTGGGTTCCATATGTTGTGACCCCCACGGCGGTCCCATATGTGTATTCTCCACGGTACGGCTCCCTACGGCGAGCCTGTGTCTTTCCCTCGGCAGAGCTCTCTGCCGTCTCAGTTAGGTGTTGTTCCCCCACCTGTTTGGCCGGGGCCACCCCTGGGACTTCCGTATGTTGCACTGCCCACGGCCAGTCCATACGTGTATTCTCCACATGGGTACTCCCTTCGGGCATGATGTGGCTTCCGCAGCGTCCCTCTGGGCACGCTTTCCCAGCGTTATCCAATAGTCTGCTGAATGGGTCTTGCGGTACGGCAGTGTGACTCTCCCTGCATGAATTTCCCGCCCGCAACAGTCGGGGTCTGAGGGGCTCTCGCTGTGCGCTGGAAGTGGTAGTAACTGTGGCGTTTTCCAAAGGGATCCCAATTCGTCGGTGACGTCCGACGTACGTCGAACGTGACCGACTGAAAGGGAACGTCTCGGTTACGTATGGTAACCCTCGTTCCCTGAAAGAGGGAACGGAGACATACGTCCCATCGCCACAGTTGCTGTACCATCACTGCATGGCTGAGTCACTAGTTCGGCTCCTCAGTGAAAAACAACAGTGCGCTGCATTTCCTTCCGCTTTATACCCGCGCTGCGGGGCGGAGCGCGAGATGCAAACCTCGCACGCCAATAGTCATTGGCCGGTTCTCGAAGCTGATAGGGGCTCCCTGAAGTGATCCCAATTCGTCCTCCTTCAGGGAACGAGGGTTACCATACGTAACCGAGACGCTTCCCTACTATATAACAAAAGAGGTTATTAGACCTGCTGTAAATATTCCTGTTTAAAAGCAGTTTTTTTCAGTTTTTCAAGTATGGAGGTGCTTGAAAAAAGCATTCAGTTGGGTTCTAGGCGGAGGCACATGTTACTATGTTCGGGCTGTGTGTGTGTTCATGTGTTTTGAAGGAGGTGTGGCTTTGGAGCGGCTCTGAAGGGAGGGTGGGATATATCATGCTTTCAAAGCTAGCTTGCTATTGCTAGCCTCTCTGAAGTTGCCTACCCTACCTTTAACATCTGTTACATATTCAATGATGTACCTAAAAATATTGTATTGTGAAAAATTGTGAAAAAACCTTTGAAATATTCTTTGTCCAATGGCCTACATTACAGCGAGTACACTAGGTCATGAAATTCACTAACACCATAACACATTAGAATAGGTTCATTTCACTCAATGTGTGTTTGTGAGTAAAGAGATCGCATGTAAAAGATTTTATTTTGTTGTGATTCTTTATTTCATTTATTGTATTATTCTCAATCTTTGCATAACATATTTCTAATATGATTACTACAAAGCAACAACCATCTAGTTTAAAATGGAGCAAAAGAAGGAAACAAAATGACAAAATAAATTTTCTTAAAATCATGTAAATACAATGTACAATTTAAACGGAATGGCATCAGCATACATAGTTAACATAGACATACATAGACAAAACATTCCCTTTTATAACAAATTTAGTGATTATACTAATACGCACAGAGCTTTAAATCTTCAGCTTCAATAGAGAAATCCCCAACTGAAAGACTGAATTGCTAATGTCCTCAGTTCTCCACCCACGTACAGAATTTGAGTTTACTATGAATTACAAATGTAGCAGTAATTATCTCAAAAGAATACAAAGAACAGGCAATAGTTGTAATGATGATAAAAGATAATTATTACATTCTCTTTGTAGTAATTGTAGTCCTGTTAGTTCAATAGAAACGTTCCACATCAAACCCACAAGCTGTTGATACCAAAAAGAACCTTACAGGTTCTTATTGGTTGAGGATTTCCTTTGTAAACATCAGAACATGGCAGAAACCGCCATAAAAAAAACCATAACCATAAAGCAGTTTTCGTGTGTTTAATTGAGGAGCTTCAATGAATAGTAGTTCATTTTTATGTTTCATGTAGCTTTTGGTATCCCTGGTAATACGTGGGTGTCTGTATGCGTCTCTGGCTTTCATATGCATACACATGAAAACATGCTGACATATATGAACACCATTTGCACAGGCTCATTCACACATTTCCTCTCTAGCACACAAAAGCTAATAATTTAAGCTCACCATGTGTAAGAACCATGTGCAAGTCATTTGATTTATTGTAAAGTTATTGTGAAATTGTGGCACAATGGAAGACAGCTCTATCTCTCTGCACTATGCCGTTGATAAGCAAGCCAGATTCAATCTGAAAAACTGAATGCATCCAAGAGCTCAATAAACAATCGTCCTCTGATCTCTTCCGACTGCATCATTTTTTCAATCAGTTTGAATGTTTGTATTGGGACCCTATATTGCAAAAAAAAAAAAAAAAAATCCAGGTTTTCTTTTGTGATTCTCAATTTTAGTATGTATCCATATTGAAATGTCACAGTGAGATTTCTATATGAAACTATAAACAAAGCTTATTTCAAGGTCAAGTATGAACTATCTTGTGCAGCTTATCATTAATAACAGACTGAAAGGCTTTTCCATTATTAACGGCGCACCAACGATTACGGTCTCTTTTTCTACAGCATTCAAATAGGGAGCATTCTGCTAAATAAGAAAAGCACATTGTCTGAGCTTTTAAGTGAGATTCATGTAATCATATTACTCAATTACATTTACAAAACATTTTGAAGGAGTATTTGAAAATGAAGCTTCTCTTTGCTGCCCCACAGACATATGTTTTGCATTTGTTTACTTCATTATTTCTTGTGTAATGACTTGCTGTTCACTTACAATGGAAGCGCAAACCTGAGCGCTCCTGTGGTGCAAAGGTGATAGAGTGATTAAAAAGAGGAGGAGAGGAAAAAGAAATAAGGAATTTGTAGTGCAGTAACTTTTAAAAGCATTATAATGACATATTAACCACAGTACATTAGCTACACTCACATTCCTTATAGTGAGCTAGTCCAAAAAGATGGCTGGTTTTGAATCTTCAATTATTGTTGATTATTATATACACCTGAATAACTTATGTGTTCATAATTACTCAACTTTATTGCTTTTGGCAAAATCTGCAGAATGATGTTATCATGACAACACGGTGCTTATTGTGGATCTACTAGAATATATGCTGGTAATAATATTTCAGACATTTTAAAATTGATTTTACGCTCCACTAACATGACATTAATATGAAACTGCTGTTCCTCTTCAAACTTACAACTTGCAGTGTTTCTCTCTCTCTCTCTCTCTCTCTCTCTCTCTCTCTCTCTCTATATATATATATATATATATATATCTCACACACACACACACACACACATATAGACAAACATGCATATAAACTCAGATATTGTCATCTGGATTTATAATGAATCTTGTTCATTTTAATATGTTATTAATAAAACTGGAATGATCTGTCTGTATGTATGTACCATGTGTCCTCATTTAGTAGATTTGCTCTCCTCAGTGTCTAAACAGAGCGATAATAACTGAATACCAAAAAGTGAATCACAAAAGCTTCTATGGTTTCAGGTTACAGACTAAAAATGCTTAACCTATTTGCTTCTATTTTGAATCAAATAACAGCAAAAAAAAATATTTTGACTCTGAAAGCTCAGAGTTTTACACCATATTAGAATCATCAGCAATTACAATCCCATCAGTCCACCAAATTACAAGATCACTTTAAAAATGAATTCTAGAAAAGCAACCTTTAACCTCTGTAACTTTTGAATTTTATTCGGTTATTTCCAAGATGAGATCCTCCCCTTCCAGGCTGCTGTCGGCATTGACATGCACCTTGGATATGATGCCTGAGATTGGCGAATTGACGACCGTCTCCATCTTCATGGCGCTGAGGACGCAGAGAGGCTGACCTTTCTCCACCTTCTGGCCTGGCTTCACCTTTACTTCCACCACTTTACCGGGCATGGGAGCTCCAACTTGTCCCCGCACGTCTTTCAAGGCTTTAGGGTGAAAGTGCATCTCCTGGTGGAGCAGAAAACAAAATGAGATGATTACAGGAGAGACCAGAGGCAATGAATCATTTTACACATTTTCCCTCACAATTATTTCCAAACTGCATGTCATCTTCTGCTGTTAGAAACATGATTAAATGGACTGTTAAAATGTTTACAATGAGAAAGAGCATAATGAATTTATGCACACCCCAAACAAATAATGTTTCTGCTTTAGTAATATATATTATTAATATACTACTAATTAGTCTGTGCTAAAAATATTTGAAATTTTGATATTATTTCACAATAATATTGTTTGTACTGTATTTTTGATCAAATAAATGCAGCTTTGGTGATCAAGAGACTTTCAAAAACTTGAAATCTTAGTGACCCCAAACTCTTGAATGATAGTATAAATAATACTTTTTAGTGTAAAAATTTATAAATAACATATAGTCTTTTAGAATTTCAAAAATCAAACCTTTCATTGAAGTAAAACAATTGAAATTTTTCTCTTTATGAAATAAATAATTTTCTCCAAAACACTTTGGCCACAATTAATGGCACCCTTTTATTCAATACTTTTTGCAACATCCTTTTCCCAAGATAACAGCTCTGAGTCTTGTTCTATAATGCCTGATGAGCTGATGACATCACCGTTTTCTCCAGAGCGGCTGTACAGCCAAATCAGATTCTGTTGCATTATTTTACTGTTATCACTGTGAAGCTGCTTTCAAACAATCTGATGAGTTTGGAGAACACCTGACATTCCTCTATACAGAATCTCTCCAGATCCTTCAGATTTCCAGCTCCATGTTGGTGCTTCTCTTAAGTTCACCCCACTCATTTTCTATAGGGTTCAGGTCAGGAAACTGGGATGGCCATGGCAGAAGCTTCATTTTGTGCTCAGTGACATTTTTTTTCCGTTGTTTTTGATGTTTGTTTTGGATCATTGCCCTGATAGAAGATCCAACCATGGCCAATTATACGATTTCTAGCAGAAGGTTTTGATTTTTTATCTGTTGGTATTTGCTAGAATCCATGATGCCATGTATCTGAACAGAAAGTCCAGGACCTCTGGCAGAAAAATAGGCCCACAACATTAAAGATGCAGCATTGCTGTAGCATTTTTTGATACAGCTGTACCATTTTTGTTTCATCTGACCACAAAAATCAGGTCCCGTTTGAAGTTTCAGTGTCTGACAACTGAATATGCTGGAGTTTGTTTTTGGATGAGCGAGGATAATTTTTCTTGAAACCCTCCCAAACAACTTGTGGTGATGTAGGTGCTGTTTGATAATTTTTTTAGGCTTTCTGACCCCAAGACTCTAAGCTCTGCAATTCTCCATCTGTGATCCTGGGAGAGTCTTTGGCCACTCAAACTCTCCTCCTCACCGTGCATTAGGACGATATAGACACATGTCCTCTTCTAGGCAGATTTGTAACATATTTAGTTGATTGGAGTTTCTAATTTATTGCCCTGATAGTGTAAATGGGGATTTTCTTACAGCCACTTTCTATTTTGTGAAGCTCAACAAATCTTTTGCTGCGCATCAGAACTATATTCTTTGGTTTTACTCATTGTGATGAATGATTAAGTGAATTTGGCTTTTGTATTTCCTCATTTTTATACTCATGTGGAACAGGAAGTCATAGCTAGACAATTTCATGTTCCTAGTCACCCTGGTGTGCTAAAAAATGTAAATATGAATGGGAATATACTTTTAGGGGTGCCAATAGTTGTGGCCAACCTGTGTTTTGGAGAAAAGTATTTCATAATGAGATTCCCCCCCACTTTCAATTGTTTTACTTCAATGAAAGTTTAGATTTGTGAATTTTTGGAATGAAAGATTAAAAGGTAAAACGATGCAGATTTATTTTTACAGCCATCTTTGATCATCTTTGATCAATCATTCTGGCCATGAGAAATTGATTATATGTCAATTATAAATTAATAGTATAAAACTATTTATGTGTCCCTGGACCACAAAACCAATCATAAGTTGCACGGGTATATTTGTGGCAATAGCCAACAATACATTGTATGGGTCGAAATTATCGATTTTTCTTTTATGCCAAAAATCATTAGGATATTAAGTAAAGATCATGTTCCATGAAGATATTTTGTAAATTTCCTACTGTAAATATATCAAAAATGTATTATTAGTAGTATTATGCGTTGCTGAGGACTTCATTTGGACAACTTTAAAGGCAATTTTCTCAATATTTTGATTCCAGATTTTCAAATAGTTGATTCTCTGCCAAATATTGTCCTATCCTAACAAACCATACATCAATGGAAAGCTTATTTACAAAAAATGTACCCTTATGACCTTATGACAGGTTTTTTGGTCGAGCGTCACATATATATATATATATATGTTAATTATAAATAATAGTATATTGTGTAGTGATTCAATTTTATTTCACATCTAGTGTTACATAACTATTACAGCAATGATGAATAAAGCAGAAACCAGCAATAATGTTAGTATCTGTCATTCATGTTAACTTTTAAAAAACAGCCTAGAGATAAATCAGATTTAATTTTAATTTTAAAGGTATAAAAACGTTAAGGCAGCAGAAGAAAAATGTTGGACCTGCAAAAATGAACTTTGTGTCATGAGGAGAAATGCTCTTGCTAATTGTGTTGAGGCAGAAGGAGAGCTCTATTGAACATATGCTGAGCAAGTGTCATCACTCTGACCTATCTGTCACACTAAATGAGTTTGGACCATCCTCTGTCTGCCATACTAAGCCAAACAAGACAATAATAAACCAAAAAAGCATTTACAGAGGGTGGAAACCCTCTTAAAGACTAGGACAGACTATATGAATGTTTGTTTACCGGAGAGAATATCTTATAATGAATGAATCATCTTAAACATGATGTGTTATGTGGGCAATGAAAGTGATATCTTCAGTTTTGTTAAATCATACTATAATCCACCAAATGTTTGTATTTTTTACAAGCAGTGTGGAGCAGTTACAATTGCCGTGTCCACGGCTGACATAAAGTTCCCATACAGCACTATTGACTTGTAATGAAAACATACATTGTGAGCCCTATTAATTTAAAAGATGTTTTTAACACTTTTGCCTCAAAGTGATAAATGCACATGACATCAAGAACAAGATAATTTTTAGCTTATGACAGAAATTATTCACACCTCGAGAGAGAAAATGGAACATTCGCAAAACATGTCTGAATGATTGAGTGTAGGGTTTGCGTCAGGATAATTGCTTTTCAGTGATGAAACAAACCAATCTAAGGAAAATAAACAACAAACACTTACCTTCATTGCTGCTGTATCCTTGACCAAGACTGAACGCAGCTGGCCGTTGAGTTCAAAAAACACTTCTCTCTGACCAGACTTGTTCAAGTCACCCAAGGCCAAGGCTTTGATGTGCAACGTTTTCCCTCTCTCTATCTCAACCTGTGAACAACAAAAACAAACAAACAACAAAACCAGATTGGAGCACATTAGGCCGAAAAATTCTTGGGTAGAATTAAGGCAGATAAAAGGATGAGTGATTAGCACAGGCCTCTGGGAGGCATTAGGTCTGTACCATGTGCTGTTTTGCTGTGGAGGGGATGCTATTTTGGGGTGCGCTTGCATTTGCCTCAGTGACAGCTTAATATAGCTCATGCTAATCTACGCTAATCAGCCACGACTAACATCCCATTTGGACAGCTTGACTGGGTGGAGAAACAAGCCGCCAAATAACTTCAGTCCCTGAGAAATTTACAATTACGCATGTTAACCGAGGAAAATCTGGTTCGTTTTGGAAGAATACAGAGAGACCTGGTTTGAAGAATCAGGCCAGCAGATGATTATGAGATGCAAGCAAACTTTTCAATCTAACAGATTTGGTGTTTTCAAACTAAAATGACTTGTAGGTGAGTTTGATTCCTGGCTGGCTCTCGCTCAGTCAGCGAGACTGATCAGCTATGTAAGTCCTGTATCTGGTGCTCTCAGTTCTCGTGGTACCTGCAGTAGGACTCCGAGACACATTCATGGCTGCCAGGTAACACCCACTTAACTCATAATGGGGTTTTAAGTGCCAAACACACAGCTAAGCTCCAATCAACACATTTAGAAACACCTCAGGGCTCAGCTAGATAGAGATACAGCTGTACCAGATTGAGATTATTCAGGAGCTAGCATAGATTAAGCTAAAAATACTTGCACTCATTGAACTTCACAAAGTCAAACTCTCAGTTAAATTAGAGCTGTAAAATAGCATTCATGGTTTATCGGACTTCACAGCAACTTCACAAAGAGAGCCTAGATGTTCAAAGCAATATATTTTGAACACAAAAGTGCTATTTAATCTTACTATGCTAATCAATTTTACAACCACTGTTGCAATAAAGTGTGCTAATAAACTTTGTGAAAGTGGAGGCTAGTTGAGGACACAAGAAAATCTAATTTTGCAAATCTCCCGGTGAGAGAGCAGTCAGGGTAAAGTTTAGAAGGTCAAATCCTGTGGTGCTATAAATTTAACAGAGTAAAATATAGTTGAAAAATTAGTAAGAGAAGAAATGAGGTACAGTGATAAGTAAATTAAGTCAACTGATGTAATTGCTGTGAGTCGCAGCATGTCCTCACAAGATATTTTGTAAATTTCCTACTGGAAATATATCAAAAATGTATTATTAGTAGTATTATGCGTTGCTGAGGACTTCATTTGGACAACTTTAAAGGCAATTTTCCCAATATTTTGATTCCAGATTTTCAAATAGTTGATTCTCTGCCAAATATTGTCCTATCCTAACAAACCATACATCAATGGAAAGCTTATTTACAAAAAATGTACCCTTATGACCTTATGACAGGTTTTTTGGTCGAGCGTCACATATATATATATATATATGTTAATTATAAATAATAGTATATTGTGTAGTGATTCAATTTTATTTCACATCTAGTGTTACATAACTATTACAGCAATGATGAATAAAGCAGAAACCAGCAATAATGTTAGTATCTGTCATTCATGTTAACTTTTAAAAAACAGCCTAGAGATAAATCAGATTTAATTTTAATTTTAAAGGTATAAAAACGTTAAGGCAGCAGAAGAAAAATGTTGGACCTGCAAAAATGAACTTTGTGTCATGAGGAGAAATGCTCTTGCTAATTGTGTTGAGGCAGAAGGAGAGCTCTATTGAACATATGCTGAGCAAGTGTCATCACTCTGACCTATCTGTCACACTAAATGAGTTTGGACCATCCTCTGTCTGCCATACTAAGCCAAACAAGACAATAATAAACCAAAAAAGCATTTACAGAGGGTGGAAACCCTCTTAAAGACTAGGACAGACTATATGAATGTTTGTTTACCGGAGAGAATATCTTATAATGAATGAATCATCTTAAACATGATGTGTTATGTGGGCAATGAAAGTGATATCTTCAGTTTTGTTAAATCATACTATAATCCACCAAATGTTTGTATTTTTTACAAGCAGTGTGGAGCAGTTACAATTGCCGTGTCCACGGCTGACATAAAGTTCCCATACAGCACTATTGACTTGTAATGAAAACATACATTGTGAGCCCTATTAATTTAAAAGATGTTTTTAACACTTTTGCCTCAAAGTGATAAATGCACATGACATCAAGAACAAGATAATTTTTAGCTTATGACAGAAATTATTCACACCTCGAGAGAGAAAATGGAACATTCGCAAAACATGTCTGAATGATTGAGTGTAGGGTTTGCGTCAGGATAATTGCTTTTCAGTGATGAAACAAACCAATCTAAGGAAAATAAACAACAAACACTTACCTTCATTGCTGCTGTATCCTTGACCAAGACTGAACGCAGCTGGCCGTTGAGTTCAAAAAACACTTCTCTCTGACCAGACTTGTTCAAGTCACCCAAGGCCAAGGCTTTGATGTGCAACGTTTTCCCTCTCTCTATCTCAACCTGTGAACAACAAAAACAAACAAACAACAAAACCAGATTGGAGCACATTAGGCCGAAAAATTCTTGGGTAGAATTAAGGCAGATAAAAGGATGAGTGATTAGCACAGGCCTCTGGGAGGCATTAGGTCTGTACCATGTGCTGTTTTGCTGTGGAGGGGATGCTATTTTGGGGTGCGCTTGCATTTGCCTCAGTGACAGCTTAATATAGCTCATGCTAATCTACGCTAATCAGCCACGACTAACATCCCATTTGGACAGCTTGACTGGGTGGAGAAACAAGCCGCCAAATAACTTCAGTCCCTGAGAAATTTACAATTACGCATGTTAACCGAGGAAAATCTGGTTCGTTTTGGAAGAATACAGAGAGACCTGGTTTGAAGAATCAGGCCAGCAGATGATTATGAGATGCAAGCAAACTTTTCAATCTAACAGATTTGGTGTTTTCAAACTAAAATGACTTGTAGGTGAGTTTGATTCCTGGCTGGCTCTCGCTCAGTCAGCGAGACTGATCAGCTATGTAAGTCCTGTATCTGGTGCTCTCAGTTCTCGTGGTACCTGCAGTAGGACTCCGAGACACATTCATGGCTGCCAGGTAACACCCACTTAACTCATAATGGGGTTTTAAGTGCCAAACACACAGCTAAGCTCCAATCAACACATTTAGAAACACCTCAGGGCTCAGCTAGATAGAGATACAGCTGTACCAGATTGAGATTATTCAGGAGCTAGCATAGATTAAGCTAAAAATACTTGCACTCATTGAACTTCACAAAGTCAAACTCTCAGTTAAATTAGAGCTGTAAAATAGCATTCATGGTTTATCGGACTTCACAGCAACTTCACAAAGAGAGCCTAGATGTTCAAAGCAATATATTTTGAACACAAAAGTGCTATTTAATCTTACTATGCTAATCAATTTTACAACCACTGTTGCAATAAAGTGTGCTAATAAACTTTGTGAAAGTGGAGGCTAGTTGAGGACACAAGAAAATCTAATTTTGCAAATCTCCCGGTGAGAGAGCAGTCAGGGTAAAGTTTAGAAGGTCAAATCCTGTGGTGCTATAAATTTAACAGAGTAAAATATAGTTGAAAAATTAGTAAGAGAAGAAATGAGGTACAGTGATAAGTAAATTAAGTCAACTGATGTAATTGCTGTGAGTCGCAGCATGTCCTCACAAGATATTTTGTAAATTTCCTACTGGAAATATATCAAAAATGTATTATTAGTAGTATTATGCGTTGCTGAGGACTTCATTTGGACAACTTTAAAGGCAATTTTTCTCAATATTTTGATTCCAGATTTTCAAATAGTTGTATCTCGGCCAAATATTGTCCTATCCTAACAAACCATACATCAATGGAAAGCTTATTTACAAAAAAATTTACCCTTATGACCTTATGACTGTTTTTTTGGTCAAGGGTCACATATATATATAATATATATATATATATATATATATATATATATATATATATATATATATATATATATATTATAAATAATAGTATATTGTGTAGTGATTCAATTTTATTTCACATCTAGTGTAATAGCAACGCACCTGAAACTCCTCTGCGATTTTGGGGCCATCCAGAAACAGGCGAGTGTTAAGGCAGTCCACCGGACCAAAGTTTGATGTGAACTCTTTAAACTCCTGGAAGACTTTGGGGTACATAGCTGCCGACATCACATCTTCAGGGGTGATTTCATCACCATGTGCCAATCGTAGTCCAGACTCAAGAGCCTCAAAGTCCATCGGTGGAAGTGAAGCCCCCGGACGACCTTCGATTCTAGGCAACGACTTGAGCACCTTTGAGAAACATCAAACATTTAACTCGTTATGGGCATAAACTGTCGTGGAACAAACAAAGTACCAGCTGAGCACAACTGAACTAACTCTTAAAGCGATAGTTCACCCAAAAATTTAAGTTCCGTCATTAAGTCAAGTCAAGTAGCGCTTTATGCAATAACAAGAAAATAGTTAAATGATGCAAATGGTTCATTTCGGCTGTACAGCAGCTCTAAAAGAAAATAGTGCCATTGTTCAGCTAAAGTCAGTTCAGTGTTGTTTCAGTTCCATTGTAAAGATCATCAATTGCTAAATTAGTTCATTTCATCTATAAAGCAGTCCTGCAGTGATGTCATCATCCAGCTCAGTTCAGTTCTCATCCGATAGTGTCAGATTAATAATATTGTTGAACATTAAGTTTGCCATTATACAAACTCTCCCTAGATTTCCCTGACATGTTCATAAGAGTTTATGTTAACATTTTTCAATAAGGTTCATTAGTTAACTACATTAGTTAACCTGAACTAATAACTAACTGACTGCACTTATAAAGCATTTATTTATCTTTGTTAATGTTGATTTCAACATTTACTAATACTTCATTCTTCATCTTGTTAACATTAGTTAATGCACTGTGAACTAACATGAAAAAACCATGAACAGCTGTACAAAACTAACGTTAACAAAGATGAATAAATACAGTAACAAATGTACTCCTCATGGTTAGTTCATGTTAGTTAATACATTAACTAATGTTAACTAATGAAACCTTATTGTAAAGTGTTACCGAGTTTATTAAAGACCAATCGTTCTTTTCAGTCATATCTTTTAAATGAATCTGCTGGTACAGTTCACAAAAACTATATGAATGACTCGGTCATTGGACTGATTCAGTTCCCGAGTTCAACTCACTGACTCAATGATCCAGTTGCAGTGGTTATCAGCCCACTGGAGCAGAAGATTATTAGTGAATAATGGCTTATATTTCATTCTTTCTCACAAGAACGATGGATAGATTTAGATTCTAAAAGAGGAGTCATTTGAACCACTTTTATGAATCTGTGGTGATTTTTTTAAATGTATTTTTTATATTCCTGATCCACTTTCATAATATGGAAAAAAGTAGCAAGAATATTCTACACAAATTCATCTTGACGTAAACAATCACAATTTTGTTTTTTTAAAGAACTATTCCTTTTACTCCAATAAAACTGAAGAATTGCCAAGAGTTTGTCTCGAGTGTCCTCCTCATGACATCCAATCCAGGTTTCAGATGCTGTTAGCCCAGCAAACAATTTTGTGTTTAAAAGACATCTAAGAACCGTCCAAACACAGCCTAGACATCTAGGCTAAAACAAGGCAAAATTTGGGCTGTCAGTGAAAGTTTAATAGATGTCTAACCATAGCCCAAGAATAGACTAGTCATCTTGAACAGTGGTTCTCAAACCTGTATGTCTTCCTCATCAGACACAGCCAATTCAAGTCTTGCAGTCTCTGCTAATGAGCTGATGAGTTGAATCAAGTGTGTTAGATGAGAGAGACATGCGAAATGTGCACTGGTGGGGGGTCCCTGGGACAGGTTTGAGAACCACTGATCTAGAACATGAACATGTCAAAGAAATGAAACCAAACAACTTGTAATCACTTTTGACTTTGCTTACATAATGGAATATCATACATCTTGCAAGTTATTTTGGTAAAAATGACATGTCAATCAAGTCAACTTTATTTATATAGCACTTTTTATTTATTTGCAGATTGTTTCAAAGCAGCTTAACAGTGTTAAACAGGAAAATAATGCAACCAAATTTAATTCGGCTGTACAGCCGCTCTGGAGAAAACAGTGATGTCATCCAGCTCATTTCAATTATCATATACACTCACCTAAAGGACTATTAGGAACACCATACTAATACTGTGTTTGACCCCCTTTCGCCTTCAGAACTGCCTTAATTCTACGTGGCATTGATTCAACAAGGTGCTGAAAGCATTCTTTAGAAATGTTGGCCCATATTGATAGGATAGCATCTTGCAGTTGATGGAGATTTGTGGGATGCACATCCAGGGCACGAAGCTCCCGTTCCACCACATCCCAAAGATGCTCTATTGGGTTGAGATCTGGTGACTGTGGGGGCCATTTTAGTACAGTGAACTCATTGTCATGTTCAAGAAACCAATTTGAAATGATTCGAGCTTTGTGACACGGTGCATTATCCTGCTGGAAGTAGCCATCAGAGGATGGGTACATGGTGGTCATAAAGGGATGGACATGGTCAGAAACAATGCTCAGGTAGGCTGTGGCATTTAAACAATGCCCAATTGGCACTAAGGGGTCTAAAGTGTGCCAAGAAAACATCCCCCACACCATTACACCACCACCACCAGCCTACACAGTGGTAACAAGGCATGATGGATCCATGTTCTCATTCTGTTTACGCCAAATTCTGACTCTACCATCTGAATGTCTCAACAGAAATCGAGACTCATCAGACCAGGCAACATTTTTCCAGTCTTCAACTGTCCAATTTTGGTGAGCTTGTACAAATTGTAGCCTCTTTTTCCTATTTGTAGTGGAGATGAGTGCTACCCGGTGGGGTCTTCTGCTGTTGTAGCCCATCCGCCTCAAGGTTGTGCGTGTTGTGGCTTCACAAATGCTTTGCTGCATACCTCGGTTGAAACGAGTGGTTATTTCAGTCAAAGTTGCTCTTCTATCAGCTTGAATCAGTTGGCCCATTCTCCTCTGACCTCTAGCATCAACAAGGCATTTTCGCCCACAGGACTGCCGCATACTGGATGTTTTTCCCTTTTGACACCATTCTTTGTAAACTCTAGAAATGGTTGTGCGTGAAAATCCCAGTAACTGGGAAAATTGTGAAATACTCAGACCGGCCCCTCTGGCACCAACAACCATGCCACGCTCAAAATTGCTTAAATCACCTTTCTTTCCCATTCTGACATTCAGTTTGGAGTTCAGGAGATTGTCTTGACCAGGACCACACCCCTAAATGCATTGAAGCAACTGCCATGTGATTGGTTGATTAGATAATTGCATTAATGAGAAATTGAACAGGTGTTCCTAATAATCCTTTAGGTGAGTGTATATTCAAGTAATGTAGTTGACATAATTAATTTAGTTTAGTAATTACATTTATTTGTATATTTATTTGGAAATTTAGTGTCCCCAACTGAGCAAGCCATATAACCAAATTCAAGATTATTTTGGCTAGAAGTGGGTTACTCATAGCCGGAATATATTGGGTCTATAGTTAACCGAGACGGTGAAATGGTGGCTATTGCTTGCTGGGAGCTTAAAAACAAGAAAACTAAAGAGTGATGTGAGTTAGTCTTTAGGTCACTAAAAAAAGCATAAATATTTAGCAAATGAATCAACAGTAGTACCATTCACTATCTTACAATGTCTTTGTCCTCTGGCTAGTGACTGACATTGCAAGCTCAAACATACTAAATACATCATTAGTGCTGTCAGAGTGGGCGTTAATGAACAAAAGCACAAACATTTTGACAAATAGGTCAATTGCAAAGGAGAAGCTACACCATCAATATGCCATTAAAATGACTCAATTCATTATGTACAAAAATGTCTTAGTGTTGGCAAGGCAACAGCCAAGTGACACTTATTTTCTCCTTTTTGTTTCACAGCAGTGAGAATGAATTGAAAAATGGTTCTTGGACTTGCACTGATAAAAGCCTGGTTTCTAACTGGGGCAAAGTGAATAGTCTACACAAAAGGGCTAGTGGAAGAAAAGAGAAGGAAAACAAAACAGATCAGCTTATAAAACACTCAGCAGCCCATTTTGTTATTCAGATAAAATAGTAGAAAAGGCTGCCTGCAATCCCAACCCACCTAACTTTTGAATAAATTGCCACTTAATAGCAGTTGAGTCATAATTTCAGGCCATATGGGCTCCCTTTTGTTTGATGCATCCTATAGGTTTATTTTAGCAGTTTTGTGACTCAGTTATGTCGTCTGAATATTTGTATGCAAGTTTATTGGTCGAGGCTAGCTGTGGGGTACGGAAGCTCACATGTTCTAATCTTTTTTCCCCCTCATCACTCCGTCACTTGAGATTCCACAGGGGCATTAGTCCTATGAAGTTGATGATTCATATATAACAATATCAGAAATGAGATGCTGTTTGTTTTCAGCAATAGAAGTAATGTCTCAAGATTCATCTCTGAATGTGTCAGTTGCAAACATCGCAAATTCATTCTTAAAGGTAGGGTAGGCAATTTCAGAGAGGCTAGCAATAGCAAGCTAGCTTTGAAAGCATGAGATTCTACACTTCTTTCAGAACATCTCCAAAGCCGTGCATCCTTCAAAACACATGAACGCAAACAGGAGTCTGCAAAGTGTCACGAGATGAGATACGGCATTAAATTACCTCATGTCTCAAAGCACATAGCATTACAATAATAATGAATGCAAACAACCTGACTGCTGTAGATTAATTTCGGCATTGGTGGTGTTGACATAGAAATGCATAAATTCGAGTCTGAGGACGTGAAGACGTCACAAGTTGCAATCTTGATCTCATAATAACGGTAATGACATGGCGTGAACAATGACGCGCTAATGACGTGTGGTGTCTGCGCAGAGGTATGGAAATAGATATTTTGACAGGCATGTAGGTCATCATATCATTGCATTCAGACCAAATGCAATGATTGGAGGAATTTTTTTGGTCCTGAGACTTTCACAGAAGATATACACCGATCACTGAGATCTGGGGAATTTGGAGGCCAAGTCAACACCTCAAACTCATTGTTGTGCTACTCAAACCATTCCTGAACCATTTTTGCTTTGTGGCAGGGCGCATTATCCTGCTTAGGTAGGTGGTACAGGTCAAAGTAACATCCACATGGATGGCAGGACCCAAGGTTTCCCTGCAGAACATTGCCCAAAACATCACACTGCCTCCGCTGGCTTGCCTTTTTTTCCATAGTGCATCCTGGTGCCATGTGTTCCCCAGGTAAGTGATGCACAAGCACCCGGCCATCCACGTGATATAAAAAAAAATGTGATTCATCAGACCAGGCCACCCTCTTCCATTGCTCTGCGGTCCAGTTCTGATGCTCACGTACCCACTGTTGGTGCTTCCGGCGTTGACAGGGGTCAGCATGGGCACCCTGACTGGTCTGCGGCTATGCAGGCTCATACGCGGCAAACTGCGATGCACTGTGTATTCTGACACCTTTCTATCAGAACCAGCATTAACTTCTTGAGCAATTTGAGCTACAGTAGCTCGTCTGTTTGATCGGACCATGTGGGCCAGCCTTCACTCCCCACGTGCATTAATGAGCCTTGGCCGCCCATGACCCTGTCGCCGGTTCACCACTGTTCCTTCCTTGGACCACTTTTGATAGATCCTGACCACTGCAGACCAGGAACACCTCACAAGAGCCGAAGTTTTGGAGATGCTCTGACCCAGTCGTCTAGCCATCACTATTTGGCCCTTGTCAAACTCACTCAAATCCTTACACTTGTCCATTTTTCCTGCTTTTAACACATCAACTTTGAGGACAAAATGTTCACTTGCTGCCTAATATATCCCACCCACTAACAGGAGCCGTGATGAAGAGATAATCAGTGTGATTCACTTCACCTGTCAGTGGTCATAATGTTATGCCTGATCAGTGTATTTAAATGTTTTAATATTTAGACAACTTCTATTATTGATTGCTATCAGGATGTGAAGAGAGTTTCAACCACTATAACAAAAAGAAAACAAAAAACAAATTAAAAACAACTCTTTTAAACTATTAAAACAAATTGCCTACCCTACCTTTAAATTATCACAAGACCGAAATATCTACATAAAAGATCATTTTTATATTATAAAGATTTTATACATTACACATGGGATGTACAAGCATAGCCTTTTTCTACCAAACTCTTCCACAGCTAATCATAAAAGGAAAAAATTAAAATTGTCAATTTAATCACTCTCATGTTGCTCCAAACCTGTATGACGAACACAAAAGAAGATATTCTGAAGAATGTTTCAACTTTTTTTTTTCCATACAATGAAAGTCAATGGGATCCAGAAATAAAGCTGGTTAACACTGACTGTTATTGTTGTTATATGGACAGCAGAAGAAAAAAAGCCATACATGTACGGAGGGACATGAGAGTGAGTAAATTATGACAGAATTTTCATTTTTAGGTGAATTATCCCTTTAAGTATTATGAAAGCTCTCTATCTCTTCTCCACATTTAGCATATTGTTCAAGGAAATGTACAAAAACCTAGAAAAAAAGAAGGTAAAGCTGTGCAAAAGCATTGAAAAAACTACAAAGCTAGTTTTCCAAGCCTGAGGTAAGGTAAAGAGCTTAAGGAGAAGACTGCATTTATTTCATAGTAAGTTCCTTATCTGCTCTGTCATTACCATAAACTACTGTAAGAGCAATTGTGCTACTATACATACAGTGGAGAAAGACGCTTTCTAAGACTGCTGGCATCTGCACTCAAGACTCTCTGCTATAAGCTTTTGAAAATTATGCTGTATGGATTACCAGGCGGTTTTCAGAGAAACTGTTTATGGACTCTTGTCAGAGGTTATATAATTTCATAACTCAGAAAACTGCAGTTACTATATCAGACGTCTAAGGCAGGATAAGTTGCTAGGAGAGTTTCTGTTTCCCTCACATTGCTTTCTGTGCTGGGTGAAAGGGGATATTTGACATTGTTGACACAGATTGGAAGGAGATGAGATTTGCTATTTTTTTCTCCTGAATCATCTGTCCCCATCCAAGTGTGTGCATTTAGGCTGTTTGTCATTCTGTACTGTCACAGCCTGGCTGGAAATATCACTGGGGTGATGTCATGTGCTAAACAATCCTACTGGAAAGATCAATAAGCCTGGATAAAAAAGGTGCCAAAAAAATATAACCCATCTCTATGACCATTAATCATCAGACATCTGTCTGTCAGTACAAAGAGAAGAAGTCAAGTGATGCTTAATTAAATTTAAAAGACATTAAGCGACTTATGAAGAGCTAAACTGATTAAGTTCTTCTTGGTGCTTTACTGAATACATCAGTTAATAAGCAATCAACATTTATATGTCCCGACTTCTTGATTTCTACTTTTAAGGAATATTCGCACAAAAATCCTCCTAAATTTCCATTGAAATGGGCATAAAGGGATCGCATTTAATTATGTCTGAAAATCCACTAGGAATTTTTCTGCTCTCCATCTGTCAGTGAGTGCTCTCATGCACTTTAGCTAACAAAGAGACTCATTTCACTGGCCCAAATCAAATTCGTCAGGCGTGATGGTCCATTGCTTTCCTCACAGGATCCACAGGAGAGAAGACTACAAAGCAGTGGGCTGTAATGGGAACTCATGTAGCCATAAAACAGTGTGAAGCTTCTCGCTCTCTGACCTGAACGCATCTTCCTGTGGTCGAGCCTCCGAGGGAGCTGTGTAATTGTTCCAACTGTGAGTATGTTTACGCAGTAACTGTCAGATCATATATAGAAACATGAAGGAAAATCACAGAAGCTTTTTAACCGAGGCAGGTGCGTTTCTGTGTGATTGTGTTAGCATTAATGCGCATGCGTGTTTGACTACACTGCCTTTCTATCCTCTCTGATCCAGAGTGAATACCGTTTAATATCTTGAACAGTAAACGGGTAAGATATTTGACTTGTACTTGAAAAACTGGACTTGGTCAGAGACTGAGACTCTAATCAATACAGAAAATTGGGTAGCACTTTATTTTACAGTTCTGTTTCCCATGTACATACTATGTACTTATTATAGTTATTACAATAACTGGGTAATAACTAGGTACTAACCCTGAACCTACCCCTAAACCTAACCTTAACCCATGTAGTTACCTTATATTAACCAGTACACTGTAAGTACACATAAATGTACATACTGTAAAACAAAGTGCAACCAAAAATCCCTTATGATACACACTTCAACAAATTAGTTTACACTACATACTATAAAGCAAAAACATTTAACTAATAAAAATAATAATAATTATTAAGTTCAATACCATTCGAAAGTTTGGGGTCAGTAAGACATTTTACAAGAAATGTTTTTTAAAGAAGTTTATCCTTTTGATCTTTTATTTAAAAAAAAAAAAAAAAAAGACAAAATTCTAACCTTTCATTGAAGTAAAACAATTGAAAGTGGGGGGAAACTCACATTATGAAATAAATGTTCTTCTCCAATGCATGTTGGCCACAATTATTGGCACCCCTAGAAATTTTTATGTTTAAAATATCTCTTAAGTATATTTCCATTCATATTTATGTTTTTTTTTAGCATACCAGGTTGACTAGGAGCATGAAATTGTCCAGGCACGACTTCCTGTTCCACAGGAGTATAAATACAAGGAAACACAAAGGCCAAATGCCTAAGAAATTCCAAATAATTAAGAAGTTCCAATCAAATAAAGATGTTAGGAATCTAGGAAGAGGACATGTGTGTCACGGGTGTGTGCAGGCAGGAAGACAAAGACAGGCAGATACAATTCCAAATGTGATTTAATCTCAAATAAAGGCAAGACAGGCAGACGGGCAACAGCACAACACACTAAACATAAATGAGATCGGACAGAGACTGAAGGAACGGGAGGAACTTAAATAGTGAACACAATGAGGATAATGATGACACACAGCTGACACAGATGAACTAATAACGATGGTAACCAGGGAGACAGACGAGTGGCGGGAAACAGAACAAAAGAACATGTGACAGAACAAACTGAAAGTCCAATCAAACTGAAACGAAACGTGACTGTGACAATGTGTCTATATCGTCCTAATGCACGGTGAGGAGGAGAGTTTGAGTGGCCAAAGACTCTCCCAGGATCACAGATGGAGAATTGCAGAGCATTATCAAACAGCACCTACATCACCACAAGTTGTTTGGGAGGGTTTCAAGAAAAATTCTCCTCGCTCATCCAAAAACAAACTCCAGCATATTCAGTTGTAAGACAATGGAACTTCAAACTGGACCTGGTTTTTGCTGTCAGATGAAACAAAAAAGAGCTTTTTGACAGAAAACCCAAACAGGGATAAAAAGTACCTCATGCCCACGATATAATGAGCTGTGGTTGGATCTTCTATCAGGACAATGATCCAAAACAAACATCAAAATCAACATACTGAGCACAAAATGAAGCTTCTGCCCAGCCCCCCCTAAAAAAATATGTGTTTAACCTTTAAAACATATGAAACTGGTGGGAGGCTTCGGCTTTGTCCCTTCTTTTAGTTAGCGTGTTCTTCAATCCACAGTGGCGTCGAGCAGAACGCACATCAGAAGCAGAGGTGTGTGCGTTCATCTGAGCCTCATTGGTCTGTCACCGCTCGCCAATGTCAAAATATTTGAGAAAAACAATCAAATCAGAGTAGGTGAGCTTTATGTTCACACAGAAGCTGCTGAGGTGCGAATTTTAGCAGCGCGACTCGACGTCAAGTGCGAGATATGTAAGTAGCTAAACTAAACATTTCATATTTGACAGCTGCTTTTGTAAGTCAGAAATGTTAAACAAATGACAAAAATATTCAGGCAAATTAATAAACTTTTGTCTAATTTGGCCATTTTGAATTGAAAATGGGCCTATGTGATTCATAATGTAGTTAACGAACAAGAAATATTAACAAAGCCGTTTTCATCAGATTAGGCATAATATTAATAATGAATGTGTACATATTGTAAATTAATATAATTCCATTTGTAGCCTCCAGTAAATTAAAAAAGCACAGCTTTTTTCAGCCTGTATTGACATAACATTAGAAATGAATGTGTGCATATTGTGAATTAATTTAATAAACGTAGTTACCTAGCTTTCCTGGTAGCCTTCAGTAAATTACCGTGTCTAAGAAAATGATTCATAAAACATATAAATATCAGTTAACCATATGTTTACTTTCTTCACTGACGAAAATGGAAAAACTATATCAGTCAAAGCACAGCGTTAGGAGGGGAAGAGACGGCAAGATAAAAACAGAGCGAACAAGAGAGATGTGGAGATAAGAAGAAAGACAAATAATCTACTGCCCACTGACATGGTTTTCAAGCTATTGTTATCTAATTTTTTGGCCTTCAGAACATCTTAAAATGCACATATGTAGATCACAGAAATCAAAATGTTCTCGGG